>PVKZ01001258.1:0-437132 GCA_004027375.1 Macroglossus sobrinus
AGAAAAACTGATAGGTAAGGAAGGTAATATTTATTGAGCAATTACTGTGAGCCAAACGCTTTTACATGCATTATCTTAAGTCATATGACCACTTTGTTTGATAGGACATTTTTGTCCACAAACAAAACGAGTCTCAGAAAAATGATGTATCCAAGGTATACACAGGTAAATACATAGCTGGAAATCAAATCCATATCTTATGACCTGAAGCCAGGAACTCCAAACACCCTTTCTCCAACACAAAATACTTTTGTTCTCGTATTTATATGGGTTAATATTCATATCCATCTGACCAAATCTCAAGAACCAGATCAGGAGGGGCCAAGACTGGGCTACAATCAGAGCTGTCCTGTCAAGCAGAGACAGGGTGGCCAACCATCCTGATTTTTCTGCATCTGAAGCGTTTCCCAGAACACAGGACTTTCAGTGCTGAAATGGAGACAACTCTGGGAAGACACTAATAGAAGAGCTCAGTGGCCCAGCCAAAGTGGAGTGCATCCACCATAGGGTTAACAGTTCCATGCAGAGGGGGCCTTAACATGGCAGCTAAGTAGCAAGGTGCCAGGACAGAAGGGCAGGTCCAGCAAGGGACAGGTAAGAAGATGATGAGATAGCTTTGGGTTCTAGGGACCCAAGAGCCAGTGTTATGAGCACAGCCCATCCACGATGATATTTCTCTTACACTAGGCCAAGAATGCTTTCTGGATTTGAAAAGTATTCTTATAGCCCAGAACTGCTCTGATGAACATCTAACTCTACCTATTTGTTTAAGTCAAAAGGTTTCTTCCCAAGCCCTCCATCACACTTCATCTGCATAGCATAATTTTAAAACCAATGGATTCTCTCCTCACCCTTAGCACTGGCATCCTCTTTGGTGTCTGTATCCTTTTGCTTTAAGCAACCAGCATTCTGAATTCTGTCCATCTTATCAAAATTTAGAAAGGCTCAATCATTTATAGAATCCACTAGTGTGAATTAAAGACAAAATGTCACTTTTTTCAGGTGTATTTCCTTCTTACTTCATTCTACTTCTCAAATTACAGAGTGACTCACTCTCCTAAAAACATCAGAGAGTATGTGGGAGAGTTGTAGTGTGTGTGCAGGAAGGAGCAGACTGCTCTCCCTAACCTCGTCCCCCAACCCCGCTCCCAAATTACATGGAGCAGACACTGGACAAGTAATTCGATTCAAAATTGCAAGCAACTGATTGAAAACAATAGATATGTCATATCCTCTTTTGAAATTTTATTTACCTGACTTATGTTTTTTCCTGGAATTACAATGGTAAAAGGTATTTTAGAAGTTATGCCCTGAGTCCAGGAGACATCTCTGTTTCGATAGTTCACTAAAAACATAGATTACATTTTGCTCTGTGATTAAGGCTGTCAGCCCTTACAGTTGGCCACTCCTTCTGAGCATGGAGTTATTCAAAGGCCCATTTTTGCAACCAGACAACAGCTTAAGGACAGAGTAAAGAGCAGTTTGTAAGCCCTCTCCTGACTATAGGGTACAGCCTACCAGAAGGAGTTCTTCTTAGGTGTGGCTGAAAGATCATTCTTGTAAAGAGAGTAGAACAGGATGGCAGAAGGTATTGCAATTTTCTTCATATTATATTTTTTAAACTTTTTATTGAAGTATTGTCTATTCATAAAGAAGTTCATGATTCATTAATACATAGCTCATTTTTTTTCAAAAACTGAGCATACTTGTGTGACCAGCACTCAGATCAAGAAGCAAAATATTGTACTTCACTACCCATCCAGAGATAAACCATTTTGCCTGTTTTTAAAAAGCATATAAATGAAATCATTCAATGTGTATTCTTTCCTAGTTGGCTTCTTTCACTCAATATTATCTTTGTGTAATATTGCTGCATGCAGCATTGGTTTATTCATTCTCATTGCTGTATAATCAGACTTTGAATGAATATATCCCAATTTATTTTTCATTCTGTTGTTGATGGCCATTTGGGTAGTTTCTAGCTTGATGAGACAAATAGCACTAGGAACTTCCTTATATATGCTTTTTGGTGAATGTATATTTTTTTTTCACACACACGTTACATCCTCTATTTTTAATACACTTTTCACTAATCATAACTTGATAGAAGCAGCCATAAAATGACTCCAGGGTAGGGACCCTGACATTATAATTACCACCCCACTAAACTCCTGGCTCCAACCTGACAAGCATGGCAATAGTTTGGAGCACACTTTCTAAGTGCAAAGACCTGGGCTAGGTTCAATCACTTACTAGCAAGACATTTACCTTCTCTGAGCCTCAGTTTCCTTATCTGTAAACTGGCAATTGTCATATAAAGGCATTTTCCCAGGGCTTATCACAAAAAAAGAAAAAAATTTAAAAATATTAGTTACCTGGAGCTGCCATAACAAGTACCACAAAAAGATTGGTTTAAAACAATCAAAACTTATTTTCTCCCAGTTCTGGAGAACAGAAGTCAGAAATCAAGGTGTCAGCAGAGTTGGTCCCTTCTGGGAGTTCTAAGGGACAATCTGTTCCATGCCTCTCCCAGCTTCTGGGCTGCTGGCAACCATTGGCATGTCTCTCTTTGTAGCTACTTAACTCTAATGTCTACCTATGTTATTACATGGCCTTATTCCTTGTGTATGTCTCTCTCTGTGTCCACTCTAATCCAACATGACCTCATCTTAATCTAACTAATTACAACTGCAAAGACCCCATTTACAAATAAGGTCACATTCTGAGGTTCTAGGTGGACATAAATTTTAGAGAGACTATTCAACCCAATAAAGGGCATTCAATAAATAGTAACTATTAGTATCTACTACTTTGATTGTTTACTGACTGTTGGATGGATGGATCTTTCATTCGTTAATTCAACAAATATTTATTGAGCATCTACTCTGTGCCAGGTACAGTTATAGGTACTGGTGATATAGTCCCTGCTCTCATGCTAAGGGAGTAGAAGGGAGATAAACAAATCTAGAAATAATCATACAATTTGTCAGTTGGTAATGATAAGAAGAAAAATAAAGCAGGAAACGTGTATCTGAAAATTCTGACTTTGTTTCCTTCATTTTATCCTGCATGGAACCTTCTGCTCTGGGGCCTTCTTGTTGTTGTCGTAATTGTCTCAGGCCTTTTTGTGTTCTTTGCAAAGGATGACATGAATTTTTCTATCTAAAAATTTAAAAACCCAGTCCAGATAGCCTTCCTATCACAGTGAACAAATTAATCATGATTATCCCATAAACTGGAGACTTGTATAACTGAGGAAATTGTTCCAAATGAAAGAATAGCTCACAGGGTAGGAGGTAAATCAAATTCCACAAGTGATAATAAGAGAGAGCAAAAAGAGGGCAGTTATGTATCAGGCTGCATGAATCATTTACTATAAATCCAGATGTTTGCAAAATGAAAAACAGGCCAAGTCCATGACCTCGTGAACTGATGTAAGAACTGGTTAAAATATGATGGGAGAATAAATATTATGGAATTTTTTTTTTAAATCATGGAAAGGTCTTTTACCTATCTATCACATAAAAACATATAAGGGATATAAAAATATTAAAAATTTTATTTTGAACTGCCATCTACTACTTAAAATTTTTAGCAAAGTTTCAATTATTATAAATCAGTAGCACAGCATGAGTGGCTTGTTATATCATTGTGGAGAGAAAAACACTTTGTTAAGCTTGTTTCCAAGGAAATGAAACGCTTTTCAGACATGTCATTAACGCTCATAAAATCCCCTGGAGCCAAAAAGAGGGCAGATGTTATTTTTCAGAATGGTCACAGACCATCAATAGAAGGAAATCTTATTTAATTGTTTGAGTATTTATTTGCTTATTTATACTTCAAGGAACCGATTTTTAAAAGGAGACTGAAGTGATCTATGTTATTAAAACACATATCCAACAACATAGAAGGAACCTAATCTTAAAAAAAAGAAAATAAGTGAAGTGTACATGGAGTATTAACCTATCACAAACATTGACAATTAACCTATCACAAACAAGCAAAATACCAATAAAATGGAAACTGTCTGCCCTTGTATGAAGCAAAGCATCGTGAAACCTCAAGGTGCCTCCTGAGTTCATTTCCACACTGGCCCAGAACAGTGCCAGTGCTCCAATGTTACACACAATATTCCACCTCAGCTTCACCTGCTCTAATCTCCTCTCCTACACACCACACTCTCATTCCTATATCCAAATCCCACATTTCTCTGCATCCTCCCTGAATTGTTCCACTTCATTACTAGATGTTTAACCACTATTCTTATCTTCTTCCCTACTTCCATCACTACTGTCTTCTGAAAAATGACATCCCCAACCACCATGCATTCCTGCATAGTACTGATATCCTCCTTCATTTGTATCCACTTGCTTCTAATCTGCTTACCCTGTTTATAGGATTAAAGAGCTTCCCTTACCTTCCCAAGGAAGTTAAAAATAATTTCAGATGCATAAAAGACAGCAACAACAGTCAGGGGTTTTTTTTGCCTATGATAAATTGAAGTATGAAAGCACCTATGAGGCCCTCAAAGACAATTCTGAATTCTACAAATTCTACAATGTGTGTTCACTCATGGAAGTACTCATTAAGTTAATTTTTATTGAGCAGCATTGGGTGAGAAATTGTCCTGATACGATGGTATACTACCAGGTGAGCTCTCCCACAGGTCATGGAACAGAAGAGCTCTCAGACCACATTAACACATTTGAATCACATGATTCATTAAGTGAACTCAAAGCCCACAGCGAGAAGCAAGGGAAAAAGATACGGTGTAAGTTATCACACTTAGGCTAGCGTGAGCGCAGGTGGAAGAAACCGCACAACCTAAATTCTGGGTCCTGCTCCCTGCCTTGGACAGTGTTGTTGTGAGGAGCAGAGTTAAGTGTGGGCAAGGGGACCAGCAAATAAGGTTCCTGGGGTGCAGGGCACATGCTTGCTCTCTGAAACAATTCCATCTGGCCAAAGCTGTTTGGCAATTAGCCTTCTGAGCAGCCATAGATTATATTTGTATTTCTTGGGAAGAGGACACGTAGGACCAGAATGGATGTGCCAATGAATGTCCAAATTAAGACCTCATAAATATTCAGCACCTTGTGCGTATTTCATGTATCATAACTAGTTAGTAACAACTTTGGACCTTTCATCTTTTTCTGTCTATATTCACTTAATTTATTTGTTAAATAGGTTATTCATTAATTTATTTGTTAAATAGGTTATTCATTCTACTTAATTTATTTGTTAAATAGATTATTCATTCTCTATACTTAACACATCTTAATGAGTTTAATCCATTCTATTTGTTTTATCCTGTAGCAGAACTGAATATGCTCAAACAATATAGCAAAATGCACATTAGGAGCAGCTACTGTGTTCCAAACTCCAGGGAGAAAGAAGATGATGTACAGAGCAGGAATTAAATGGACAGGGAGTGAGCACTTGGGGACATAGGCAGCAAAGATATCTGGAGGTTGCTATGTGAGGTAAGATTTCAGAGCTGAGTGGGACGTGCTCTGGGGGATAAAAGGTTTGGGCCTTCCAGACAGAGGAGGACCAACTGAGCAAAGGCACTGAGGAGTGACACAGTATGGTGCCTGCAGGAAATTAGGGCATTGTGTGAAAAGTGCAGAGCAGGTGCATGAAAGATGGGACCAGAGAGGAGGCAGGAGGTCCAGCAGAAGAAAGCTCTGTATCCATCTGGAATTGGACATCATCAAGGAGGAAGTGGGCAGCCACCCATGAGGGCAGTGTGCTGACTGGGGGATCCCAGCCAGGGCTACATGATGGAGGCTCTGGGAATCATAGCCCAGACCGCAGAAGTGGTGAAAATCTAACTTGGCTAGGGTCAAGCGTGTAGGAGGAACAGCCGTCGGGGAAGTGAAGGAGTACAGCTCCGCAACGGCCCACTTCACCTCGGGCTCTCTGCTGCCACCGAGCCCTATGGGCTTTGTTTGTCAGAACTGTCTCAAAGTAAATGAAGCAGGCTTCACCTCTTTTTCTTCCAGCAGCTGATGGATGATCTCACCCGGCGGTGGAGAGTGTTCAACACTATGTCATCCCACATTACTATTCCTGTTTGGTTTCTTGGGGAACGGTGTGGGGGGAGGCAGACTCAGAGCCCAGTTTTGATTTCACAAAGAGGCTCCTTTGCTCCACTCATTACAGAGAAATTAACTCCATTTCTGGGCCCCTTTTCAACCAGAGCTTATTAGATTGCATTTATATTTGTGATAAATGGGTAAACAAATTCCAATTTCCTTAGATATCCATGGATAGACTCTTAAGAAATTAGTGTAAATCCTAATTCCCAACCTATAATCTGGAGGCCAAAGAAATGCTGTAAGAAAGAAAAGAAATAAATATTGTGTATTATAAACTACATGCTTCCTAGTTCTTCAAGCAAGCTTAAATTGCAATGGTTGATCCATTCTTTTATTCTTTCACTCAACAAACACTCCTTGAGCCCTTGTGAGCAGCATGTGTGACCAGCATGTGTGTTTCACACCATGATTCAGCATCAAGCCAGGTAGTGTTCATATGACACAGTTTCATTTAATTAAATCAGAGATGAATTTACCCTCAATTAATAAAGTTTAAGCCCTGGAGTCCCTCTTTAGAATAGGTACTTTCCAAGACCCTGGGAGGAGACTTAGCAAAGAGTCTACATAGTTGTATGTTTTATGAAACATCAAATGTATAATATTTTAACTGCAATTGGCTTAAGCCTGTTATATATTTCTATTTTGGCTTTCCTTCAGCCACACTTTCCCATGAGTTGAGTGGCTTTAGAGAGGCTACAGGCATTTTGGGGATCTGGGTAAGGAGAAGCTAAATTGGGGGTATGTTTAATGTGTTTAGTGGGATGGATGGATGTGGTTCACAGTCATTTCCCATGGATAGTTAAGATATTCCTAGCCATTACAGTATAGGATCTAATTTCAGGATGGCCCTTTCACCCATTGTGCTGACTGGGTCAGCAATAAGACAAAGGTATTTGGCCAAAGGTCATTTCATGATCTGAATGTGTCATACTGAACACCACACGTCAAGTATGTGGGTAATGGGAGTGACAAGGTTTGCAATGTAAGGAGTCAGAAGCTAGTCTATTGAAAAATTTTCCAGTCATCGGATGTATAAAACTAGGTCCTTTGGTTGGGGAGGAGACATGGAAAGGCCCCCAGACAAATCACTGCCCAGGTATGCCAGGCTCACCCTGAGAGTGCTAGAAAATCAGGGGGCAATGTGGCCCTACTAAGTGGGAGAAAGGAAGGAGGCATTAAATGGAGAGGGAGTAAAGGGAAAAGATGGTTTTGCTGATCTGGAAGAATTTTATGGCTCTTGCTGAACTAAGTGACACGGTGTTTAATCCACCTGTGTGCAAGGCGCTCTTTAGTCATAAGATAGGATTCCCGACACAAAATTAAAGCCAGCAATGGGAGTCACATATGTACAGGGTAACACTGCAGGCTGTCAAATTTTACTTTAGTCACCATTCGCATCTGTAGCTTTGAGTTATTTATACAAGTCTTTGGTGCCCTAATTCCTTGGCTCTGAAACCTGGAGAAGAAAAGACTCTGGCCTCAATTCCAGAGTAGTGTGGTCTGAATGCCACCACTTACTTTTATGAGCAAGTCTCTGAAAATGTGTCTACAATTTTACCAAGCAAGGACTCATCTTGCCCCAGAGTTATCTATCTTCTTATTCAGGATACAGTAACATATGTCCACAGCCTAAAGCCTTCTCTATCAGAAGATAAACTGGGTGCACCAAATGGCAATACCAGGTCTCCAGGCTACTCTGGAAAGTTCGGTCCATCTGTGCCCCAGACACTTTGGGTTTCCAGAGCATTACCAGCTAGCAGCCGCAGGCCTCCCTCCCGTACTTCTAATGCAAAAGTGTTATTTATGCAGCTACGATGTACATGCTTGCTTTAGAAGTCTAAGAGAAACAGACACACTAGAAACTTCCATAATGAGTGAGAAGTACAAACTAAGAGACTCAAGACATAAAAAGCATAAGATCACTACAGTGCCTATAGATTATTGTCCTAAATGGATGATGATGTTTCAAAAGTTTCTTCCATGTCTTTGGTCCCATTCTAATGGACAAAGCTATTGCAGGCAGTTCTATACACATAGATCATGTGTCATTTAAAATAGGATGCTTTGAGCAGAAAGCCTGATTTAACAGGTTTAAACAGTAAGGAATTAATTATCTCACATTACAATAAGTCAGAGATAGGGTGATTCTAGACTGGTTAATTCAGCAGCTCAATAATTTTTTTTCCACTCTATCTTCAGTGTGTGCTATGACCTTCCAGGTCAGCTCCCCCTCATGGTGTCAAGATGCTACTGCAGCTTCAGATAATAAATGTTGAAGGTATTGTCCCAAAGGCAGAAAAGAGCCTGCTTCCTCTCACAAGTGGCTTTATTTTTAAAAGTCAGGTTCATGCATATATAAGTTGCATACAGTAAAATTCAGCATTTCTAAGAGTACAATTTTATGAGTTTGACAAGTGTGTACAGTCATGTAACAATCAAGGTGTAGACATTTCCATCATTCCAAGAAGTTCCTTCATGTCCGTTTGCTGTCAATCCCCTCCCTCAACCTCAGCACCTGGCAACCATGTAATTTCCCTTTGCAAGGATGTCATGTAAATAGAATCATACAGTAAGCCATTTGTGTCTGGCTTCTTTCACTGGGGATAATGCATTTGAGATCTGTTCATGTTGTTGTATATATATCAGTAGTAGTTTGTTCCATTTTATTACTGAGTGGTATTTCATTGTATAGATATACCGTAATTTGTTTATTCATTCACCAGTTAATGAACATTTGGGCTATTTCCAGTTTTAGCTATTATGAATGAAGCTGCTGTAAACATTCACAGACAGGTCTTTGTGTGATTGTTATGTTTTCATTTCCCTCAAGTAATTCTTAGGAGTAGAACTGCTGAATTGAAAGTTTAAAACACATTGCTTTTTAAGAGCAAAAAAAACTTTCTCAGAAGTGAGAAATGCCTTATTGCTTAGAATTGGGTCACATGCTCCTGCCTAAATTTCTGTCAGAAGGAACAGAAAGAAATTAATCGAAATCTATTCTCATGGCTATGGAGAAAAGACAATTTCCCCTGTCCATATAGCTTCCTATGGAAACAAAATCCAGGCTTTTCCAGCAGGAAATAAGAAAACAATAGGTTTAGGCAGGCAACCAATGGTGACCCACCCAGGAACCACCCTACTTCTGAACTTCTTATATCAGATTATTGATTCCTTATCTTGTAAGCCACTTGAATCAGATTTTTTTGCCAAAAAACATCCTAAGTGACCTATGCGTGACTGCCTGTAGCACTTTTACTAATCAGAGGGGACTGTCATGATTTGCACCTCATAATAATTGGGCCCTTGCCACAGCTGATTGAATCACATGCTGGTCAATGGCTGATAGGGTCTCACTGAGGTGTTCCACTCTAGATCTTTCTGAACTAATCACATCTCCTCTGGGAGAGTTTAAGCTCAAGGCAGTGGGAAAGAGACTGCAAATAGACAAAGAATGGCCGCAGGATCAGGAGACAGACACAGAGAAAGCAAGCAGAAGGTGTACAGGAAGGAGCATAGAGGGGTACCATGTCAGACTGAGAAAGTGGTCCAGAGTGACGATAGAGGCAGCAGCAAAGATGCAGAATCATCTGGAGGACCCAGTTCTAGGATTAGCATGTCAAAGCCATCATTTCTGGGAAAAGAAAAGATGCCCTCTGCCACAGCTGTTGTGTGTCTGAGACTGCCAGCTGTTTTGCTAAGATTTTCTCCAGTCTCTTAGGTTTCCCCGAGGGTCTATACACAGAACTGCCATCTGAGATTACCTATGGTAACCAGGACTAGCCCTGTACTTTGCCCCCAGAGCTAGATCACTTCTAATCACAATGCACCTGAACGTGTCCCTGAAGGTCCAAATATCCAGTGAAAATGAAGTCACAATTACAGCAATAGCTATGCCCCTTCTGAGCACTGTCAGCTCCCTAAGAAGGGCAGAGACCAATGCATGTGACAGTATAAAGCAGAATTCTCTGAGGGTTGACTCTGAGCTGGGCACCATATTAAGCACCTCACATGGGTTAACTTATCGGATCTTAAAAACACTATGATGTAGTTACTATTCTTTTTTTCCCCATTTTACAGATGAGGAAACTGAGGCCTGGCGCTGGAGTAATCTGCTCAGCTTTCACATCTGGGGAGTGGTAGAGCCTTTCCTGGGGTGAAGAGCTCTCACTGTCAGCCTCAGGGAAAGGATCCCAATGTGGACAGAGCACAGAGAAATGGCAGGGAAGGCAGAAGAGCATCTCGGTCCCTCTGGAAGCTGAGGAGAACACCTTGCTAACAAGGAAATCCAAAAGCAGGATTATAAGGAACCCAAGCTACACATATGCACACATATTTCTAACTCTCTAGCACCCCCAAATGCCTCCCACTTTAGAGTTCTGGCCCAAGGATTGAATTTGAGCTCTGGCCAAGAGGAAGCAATCAATTTAGACTTAAGAAATTTGTTCTCTAAGGCCTTATGACTGAAGTGTGGTCTGTGGACCAGCCACCTGGGCATCACCTGGATGCTTTCTAGATGTGTAGGATCTCAGTCCCACCTGGGACATAGTGAATCTGCGTGTATATTTACAAGACCCTCATGTGCACTTAATACACAGGTGATACATATGTACTCAAATTCTGAGATTCTTTGCTCTAAGGAGACCTGAAGTCTTTGGAACAAGGGATTGGAGTAGGGAGAGAAAAGGGGCCAGAACCTCTCTTATTTTACCCTAGTGCAAACCTGACTGGCCAATACATTTTTAAGACCTTGTATTTAATAATGTCAGGATGTATCTACTTCTGCACTGTGGGGTTGGTATTTTGAATACCCATTTAACAACAAAAACAGGAATTTTTTTTCCTTATGAATTGCTTTCCTGAATCTCCTATATGTGTCTCATTTATTCCCTGGCTATGTGTGTTTGTGTGTGTGGAAAAAAGCAGGGTTTAAATGTCAGAAGGAAGGGATCAGATTCCCTGTCCTCTTGCCAACCAAGAGCACATTTACTAGTCTCTTCCCTCCATTAAACATTAAATGATGTTTATGAAGCACCCACATGGGCCTGGAGCTTTTCTCAGTGCTTGGGGTTGCCAGGTGGCCAACATAATGGCATTACCCTTTATTTGAACTTTCTACTCTGGTGTTCTTGGAGGCTCTTCAGGAACACTGTGAATAGGCTCATATTTAAATTAAGAACTAATAAGAGGGACAGACACAAGATATGAGAAGTAGCCCCCAATTCTTAATTAGGTAAATCAGTGAGCTATGACTGGTCAGTTTCATTCTATCTCAGTTCCCCCATCAGCCCTGCCCCACAGCTGTCCTCAACTTCCCTGGCCAACTCCCACCCTGGCTGAACCCTGCCTGCTCCTTACTGTCCAAAGGAACATTTGACAACCCATCAAGTGCTGAAAAGGCTGTCAAAATAGACCAACTTTTCCTATTAAAATCTCACAGATGGAGTGACCAGACTCACAAATTTGGTTCTGAGGTTCATGATTTTATAATGGGAAAGTACATTTAAATCAGAGCTGGCCCGGAAAATCCAGATCATATGGTCACAACAACTGCAAACCAAATAGGTAAGAAAATGGGCATTTTATCCTAACACATGAGGAAAGGAAAGGTTTCTTTAAAGATGAATCGCATCCTTCCTTTTGTGCCCAAACCTGAGATCTTTCAACATCTTGTTCAGTGTAATAATTGTTCTATAAACTCAGGGTAGGTAATTATCTTTCTATCATCACCAGGAGCTGAGATCTATAATATATAAAAGTAGACTGTTATATCCTCCTACCCCAACAGCACCATTAATAAAGAAGCATCCACTCCAGGGAAAGCACACAGGGACTCCTTCACAGAAACTAATCTGCAGAGAGCAGGAAGGAGGAGGAGGGAAGGGAAGCTTGTGTGCCACCAGACTCTCACCCTGCCCTCTTTTGGAGTCTGCTGCTCCAGTTCAGGAGGATGCTTTCAAGCCAGTGATGATGAATCTGACACCATGTGAACGAGATTTGCAGGTCTGAGTGGGAGGCTACTGGGGAAGCCTGGATGAATAGTAATGTGGGGAGAAGAGAATTTCTGGGACACAAGCAGAAGCAAATATTGTGCTTGAATGAGCAATAATAGGATAGATGCCTCTTCCTGAGGGAGGGTCCATGGGTCATCCAAGAAGCAATTTAGAGCTCCAAGCTGCACAAATATCATGTTGCTATCAAGGAAGGATGCAACAGGACAATAGACAGCCTCATTACACAAAGAGAGTCAGAACTGATGACTCAGAAAGTATATCAAGCTCATAGGTGTTAACTCCCCAGCAGCTTAAAGGCCCTGGAAGCAAATGAATGGATAAGCCAAGGGCACAAATGCCTGTCACATAGCAGACACTCATTAAATAGTTGCTGAATGAATGAATAAATTAGTAGATTAGTGACTTTAAGCTTCAGAGACAACTATTTGGTCCAGGAATTTCATTCATTCATTTATTCATTCAGCACATGTACTTTGAGTGTCCACTTTAAGTCTTGAACTATGCACCAATGAACAAGATAGAAAAGGTCTGTCCTCCAGAGCTTCTAGTGGGGAGACACAGATAAATAAATATACAAATGAACAGATAATAAGATCATTTATAGCCAATGGCAAGTGCTGTAGAGAAACTAAAGTGTAGTATTAGAACAGACTAGAGCAGAAGTCAGCAAACATTTTCTGTAAAGGGCCAAAGAAAAAATATTTAAGGTTTTATGGGCCAAACACTCCCTGTTACAACTACTCGGCTCTGCCTTTGCAGACTAAAGGCAGCCATAAACAATATGTAAATAAGTAAGCACCATTGTGTTCAAATGAAACTCAATTTATAGACACTGAAACTTGAATGTTATATAATTTTTATGTGTCACTAAATATTCTTCTACTTTTTTCAAGATTTTTTTTTTTTTTTATGTAAAATTCATTCTTAGCTCTTAAGCCATACAAAACCAGGTTGATGGCCAGATCTGGCCTCTAGCAAGTATTGTGCCAACCCCTTGAATAGAATGACAGGGTAAGAAGGGAGGCTCTGCCAGGAAGGTGATGTCTGAGCTGAGGCTAGAATGAGGATAAGTAACTATCCATGCAAAAAGATGAGAGAAGAACATTCAGGCACAAGGAGAAATGGTACAAAGGCCTAAAAGAAGGAATGAACTCGATGTGCTCAAGCAACATAAAGATGATCAAACGGGCTAACATACAGTGAGCAAGTTGCATGAGATGAGTGCTTCCATGCATATACACACTGTGCTACCCACCATAACCAGTTGAATAGTTGTGAGGAAAAACATATCTAGAAACTTCTGTGTCCTCACTTGGTCATGATTTAGAGATGTCAAGATGAAGACAATCCTGGCCTCTGTGCTCGTTAGCTGGGTATGAAGCTTCTTGTTGGAGAGGCCCATGTTGCTCACTTTGATTGATGGGCATGCCTTTGGACAAAAGGATCCTGACTTTGCTGGCCTTGGTTTCTCTTTTACAGATTTCTTCCTTGTTCAAGATTAGCCATTCTTAGGTTTTAGGTTTGGGAAATATTATAAGAGAAGCAGCTCACAAAGTAAGGTTTTATTTGTTTTGTTTTCATGTACAATGGCCACTGTGGGGCTTACAACTTTTTGAGTGTTATGGATGGATTATTTGATTCCTGAATTATAACCAGCACCGATCAGGTTGGTTTCACATGAGAGTTTTGACATAATTTCATCAAGTCCAAATTATCAGAAGTTTCTGGAATTCTGTATTCAAAAGGAAAATAGACAACTCCATCCATCAAGCACATACCATGACAGCCATGGTTGCCATCAAAAACCAGGTGAAGCAGGTATTTGGAAGCCCTGCTGTACCTTCTCCATCCCCTACCAGTTAGGGTAAAGCCAGATGGGGTGATAGAGAGAAAGAGCCTAGGACTTGTCCTAGCAGCCTATTGTTCTGACTCTTTGGCTTCCAGCCCCTACAGCCTTTGGACCTGAGTCAATTCCTGTTCTTGTGGAAGCTACCCAAGTCCGTATTTTACCCTCATATGTGGATTTTTACTTTGTCAATTAACATTTCTTGCACAGAATTCAGGCACAGAATAACATCTCAACTCTTCATATCCCCAATTGGGGGGCAAAGCAACTCAGCAGTTTTCACATCCTGGCAGCATCAAAAGAGCATCTGCAATCAATTACCACCTCCCCCCACCCACCAACAACAACATTTCTCACCATCTTTTGCTTAAAAAATGGCTAACTTATTTTTTTTCCTTCATATCCTTGTAAAAACACATGCACACACCAACATACACATGTGCTCCCAGGCTGAAATCACAAGTGCCAAAGCTCAGCCTGGAGAGAACATTTATGACTGGGTCATACATCCCCGAAAATAGGGGTTTATAATGGAAACACTGACAGATCATTAACTATAATAGCATAAACCAAGGCACAGAATTTTCATGTTGTCTCCATTTTGTTTGTGTCAGCAGGATTTCCAGGCCCAGGATCTTGTTGTAGCTCATGAACTATGCCCAGATGTGTGAGGCAAATTTGAGGGCAAGCGGACAAGCCAGAGAGAATGACTCAGGGCACGCAGAGTTTTAAGGTGCAGGCTATTCTGTGCTGTTTGAATTTAGTAATGATCACATGAATCTCAGCATAAAGAAGACACTACCTGGACTAGAAGCCTAAGTCCCTATCAGCCGCTCATCTCAAATGACCAATTTCTCCTTGCTCCAGGTATGACTTTTACTGATATAAAGCAGCAACTTAGAGCAACAAGCTAAGAAGCTAATAGATCAGAACTATACTTTGCCAGCTTTCAGTTCTGGTTCTTGTGCTCTCCAACAAGAAGATCCATCCATGAAATTTATCTCCAGCGCTTAGAACATTGCCTGACACATAGCAAATATATATTGAGTTTTGCATGCATAGCTGGATGGATCAGTGAGCTAATAGAGGAATTAACAAGCAAATCTCTATCGGCCTCCGGTTTCTGAAATGAGGTAGATCAGCAAGGTCAGTGGTTCCCTACTCTGGTTGCACATTGGAATAACTTCGAACCACTTAACAAAAATACTAATACTCAGATTCTACCAAAGGCGACTAAGTCAGAATCTCCAGACATGGGGCTTGGGCATTAATAATTTGAAAAACTCCCTAAGTGATTCTAATGTAGACTAGATAATTCCAAAATGCCTTCCAGTGTTTCAAACTCTATGGACTTTAATTAATTTGGATCATAAAATTCATGGCCTAGAATTTGTCACTCCTGGCTCAGAGAGATAAAAGAAAGGGGGAAAAAATGACCACGAGAAATTACATGTGGGAAATAATGACCACTTATTGGACTTCTTGGTACCAAGCACTGTACATTGCATATATTATCTCTGATCCCTCTGACAGGTGGCATTATCCCATTATCCTAGTTTTTCAGATGAGGAAGCTGGGGCTCAGCGGCAGGCCTCCTGAGCTACCATGGGATGCTCTTGGTCAACTCCTTTTCAGAATTAAATGGTGTTCAGCATCAAGCAAAGATTGCATATTCAGGCAGAGTGGAGGAAGAGAGAGAAGTGAGAACTTCAAGACACACCACACAAAACTGTGAGGTTTGGGGAGGAGGACTCCCCTCCCACCTCTGCTCCTCTCCAACTTAAAAAAGGACAATCCTACCTCTCCCCACTGGCCTGAGCCAGCTGTCAGAGATGAGCCCTGATAAAGGCCCTGGGCCTCCTCCTTGAATTCCTTTGTTCCAGAACCCATCCCATTAGAAAAAGGTCACACATCTTTGGCCCCTTTTAATTTCAGGGGTGGAGAGGTAAAAGCCCAGTCGGGGAAACATGTGCAATTATGAGCAATTACTTAAACGGCTTTCAGACAAGCCTTGGCCCTCCACCAGCAGGCAGAGGGGCCGGCGTCTGGGTTTTGTAGGCGAGAAGGAGCGAGGGTGGGAAGGTGGGGAGAGGGGGAAGGGAGACAGCAAAGCCTTTTGTCACAGGGCTAGAAAAAACTTTTAAAAAAACATTGGTATTTCCTGCCACTGGACTAACTGACACTAACCAGCAAGGCACAAGGGAACTATTCACTTAAAAGTCATCGTTTCCTTTACTTATCTGCCTCTAAAGAAACAAATCTATTAGCAGCAAGAAATCACTCCAGTGGCTTTAACTAAGTGCTTCTTCTCCAGCTGAAAATGTCAAAGCCTTCCCTTCAGCTCCCGCCCACCATTCCCTGGCCTCGCTCCTCAGGCAGCAGCTCCGCGCGGGCCCGTGTCAGGGTGTCTCTGGCCACTACAGATAACAAGGGCCATTACATTCCAAATCCTTCCCCAACCTCCTTCCCTCCCTTCCGCCAAAATCCCAAACCCAATTTTTCCCCGGCAGATCAAAGGCTGCCCAAGCTACAGGAGAGCTCACTCGATCAATAAATTCTTGACACGGGAATAAACAGAACAATCCAATATTTTCCTTCAGGATTTATTTGGCGTGTGGAATAGCAGTGCATTGCTATGCCTTTCCTTTTGAGAACCATGGAAATTTGGTGTGGAGTTCAAAATAGTTTGCTCTATGAATTAAAAAGCAAAAATGCCCAAATAGCTCCAAGGACACTTTTCTAGTTTTTGTCAATCTTACACAAACCGTGTAGTGGTACAGTTAGACGTTTTGCATCTTCCTAAAGCAACTTTCCTTCTATTTCAACTAAGTTTGCAAGAGTTACTGAAGAGCTCTCTAAGCAAGCAGATCTAATTTTAACAATACCTTTGCAATTTTGGAAATATAATAAAAACTAACATGCCTCTCTTACTGTTCACCCTAAAGAATTCCAAAGTGCTTCACGAACAATTGTCTGAAACTTTGGATCAAAAAGTACAACAAACAAAAAATAAGTTAAATTCAGGATGCTGTGCATTTGGGACATACCAAGTTGTTTTTAAACCCATGAGAATATTCATTTAAAAAAGCAATTCCATTGATTCATAGATCACTCTCTTATGACTATTTCTTTAATGTCTAAACTCTTAATCCATGAAATTGGAGGAGAGAGTATGGAGGGCTGAATTGTTAAAATAGTCCAGGGCACACATTTAGAAAACAGTCGTCTAGACTGCCCCTTTACCTACGTACAAGGTTATCTTTACACACACCGGCCTTCATGTATATCACCTGTATATTCCAATTTCGGAAATAAAGTCATGCATTTCCTTCCTTTATAAGATACATAAACATATATTTAGAACAATACGACCTTTTCATTAGTAAGCATGGGAAATGCTCAGCAAAAATCAATGAAGCATATTAAACCACTCTGATTTAGGATCCAGATAAAAGAAAACAAAGTAGATCAGTGACATAAGCCAGAAAATGGGAGGGAGGGAGGTTGGGGAGGGGAACAGTGTCTTCTGACACAATGACAGTTACAGCTTAAGCCCAGATTATAGACAACAGGATGTGTCAGGTTTACACTTAGAGCCTATAGGAAGAATATGGACTCCTTGCCAAGCTCTTTGTCTATTTCTTTCTAAAGCATGATTTAATGAGATAGCTACTATTTATTGAGAGTTCACACTTACCAGGAATGCAGAGAAGCATTTGACAAGCTTTACATTATTTCCTTTAGTTCTCACCATTTAACAGATGAAGTAAGTGGTTCTAAAGAGGTTAACTGTCTTCCACAAAGTCATGAGAGAGTAACCGAAAATGCAGAGATTTCAATGGAGGCATCTGACTTCAGAGCCAGCACGTGAACTGCCAACCTGAAACCAAAATGTCTGCAACTTCCCTGCTAGTCCACCTTTGTAATTTCAACCAAGAAGCAATAATCTCTCTTCTACAACATCTTTCCCAGTCTTCTCCAACTTTCATATGGCTTTAGCAATGTTGATTTTTATTCATGAGAATGTTTACATTGCCTATCTCTACTTATATTGTTTTTTACATTTTCCTCTCATTCTTGAATTTCTGTTAAGTCAGGAGAAAACCAGTATTTCATAGAGGAGGAACATGGACCACAAAATGCATTGGTGGGAACCTAGAAACACATCCAACAATTCATGTGCCTTCCTCCTGAGTCCTGTGATCTTCAGGAAACACATCTTTTACATTAATTTCCTTAGTTTTCAAGTGCAACAGCTTGAAGAAGACTGGCATGATTTATTGACATCTGTGCCCCAGCAGAATTATAGCCATTTTACCCATTTTCCTCTTCTTCCTCTTAGGACGATGATTTGTACTAATTCTTTAGTGAGGTGGTAGAGAAACCTTTTGTTTCATTAATGGGCAACTGTCTTAAGATCCTTCATTTAATGACTACTTTGCCAGCCCTCTTGAGTAGTTCACCATGAAAGTTCAGGGTCAAACAGCCTTTGGATGCTCCTATGTCACACTCTCAGCAAATTCACCTGTAATGACCTGCCTGCCTGAAGACAGAAGTTAGCATCCTTGGCCTAAGATTGATCAGCATCACTGGTCCACCTTGTGAGGAAAAAAACTCTCTGAGCCAAACAACACAAAGCCAAAGTGGTGGGGAGGAAAAAAAAACAAACCAAGCAAAAAGCAATTTTTTTCTCTGTCAAGAAAAGCAGCTTGGTGGGACTGAAGTGAAATGGTGGGACAGGGGCTGGCAGCTCCAGTGGCAACCATGGTGAATAATGGCCTCTGATAACAGTGCTTCTAATTGTGATGAGCATGTTCTGGGTCCTCGTCAGCATTCCTAAGGAGTGATCATCACCATATTGGTAACTGTTCAGTTTGCTTCTGTCTCCTTTGGCTGATTGTAATTCTGGCTCAAGTCAACCCTCTCTTTGGACCACAGGTGAAAATGAAATTGTGTACTCTCAAGCATCACTGTCTTTGAGGGAGAAGTCCTGCTCTCTAGTGGTCAGTCATCAAGGTCATGAAGAGAATTCTTTTAGATGCATAATCACCTCCAAACCCAGACCACTTTCCTTGACTCACCTATTTTGGCTCAGCTGCCTTAAATATTCATACCACATTTGAATATCTTATTCCACAATGCAGTATTTTTTTCAATCACCTTTTTACACTTTGATAAATTATGGGCCTATCGTTAGCTCTCCCTCTTTCTAGAATATGCTGACTCTATAAAATGTTTATGCACTCTTCTGAGATAGAAGGTGCTATTCCTCTGAGAAATATATTTCTCTCTCTTTGGAATCTATGGATTTGAAGATGGCTCCTGCCTGCTAACAACATAGGAACCAGCGAAGTGTTTAAAAACTGCTATAAGAAAAATTAAGACTCCAATAGGGCAATCAATAGGAAAACATGTTCAGATGGATGGATAATCTGCCCCAACTGAATTAAATCAAAGTATATTTTCAGGATAAATTCATTTCTGCCATCTTTGTAATAAATTATTTTCCTAATTTCTGTGGGGGAAAAAAAAAAGAAGAAAATGAGTTCCCTCTCAATAGTGCATAACTTGAAGAAGGGCCTGTAACGTACTGAGATTCATGTTAAAAAGTGATCAATCCAAGTTGTTGAAGAGTCAAGGAAACAGTGGATGGACAAAGAGTGTCTTAGCAAACAGAGGGGGAACTAACTTCCTCTATGAGTGAGCCTCCATGAAAAGTAACATTTTCTAGAATATGCCTTTCCATGGGATTTCTCAAATATCAGAGAATTTTGTGACAAAGAAGGAGGCTCAGCCCAAAGTGTCTCTGTGGTGGCCACAGTGAGGCAACTACCTGCTCTCCCACATGCCTGTGACCATGATAAATCTTCCCTGTCCACTGACACACTGTCACCTGGGCTCCTCATGGCCAAACGTACATGTGCCTAAACTGGCTAAATGAATTCTTGGCCTCATAACAAAACAAAGATGTCCAGCGACTGGCATTTGACACCATGACCTTGGCTTCATTACCACCATGCCTTCCTCAACAGGGTTAAGGAGCTGTACACTATGTGGACGTGTCACCTAGCATGAAACCATCAAGCAGGTGAGCCCTGGATGAGCAAGGAAAGTCTGGGGAAATTAAGGCTGAAATATAGCCTACACATCTAATTTTAGGAAGTAGTGTACTTCACATAACATGTTTCTGTTTTCAAAAATATAAAAATTGCTACAGAATAAAAATGTTTGATCTTGAAACTTTAATAGAAATATATGGCTATATAATAGACAGGTAGATAGATATTTTAACTATACTCACAATATGTTATCTTTATATATTAAATTATATATCAATTTTATATATATAGATGATATATAAATACATTTATTATAACACTATATTATATATAAATATAATATATGTTATATTCATATAAAATTATACATATGTATATATAAAATTTAGAACACTTCTTCTTGAGAAGAAACTGAAATAAGATATTTCAGAAGCTTTCCAGTGGCTCCTTTTCACTGAGACCTATCAGGAAGACTGGTGAAATGAGGATCTTTTTTTGTTTTCCAAAGTAAAATCATCACCAAAATTCAAGTGTATCTTTTCCTGGCAGATCCTCTTTTTATTTAATCTCCAGGTATTTCTCTTTGTGGTGTCTAAGGGGCAAAGAGTCCACCTACAATGAAAGCTTGCACTTTGGGGAACTTAAGTGGAGTCTGACTATAAACCAATTTTCTGCAATGAACCCCCCATCCTCTTTCTAATACTTCGCTTCTTGTCACTGTCTTCCACCAAGACCTCAGCCTGTACCACTCTCCCTTTCCCCCACCAGGTTCCTGACATAATGGCCTTCTTTCTCAAACGTACCAAGCTCCTTCCTGCTCACAGGTGCTTGCATTTTCTGTTCATTTTACCTGGAAGACTCTTCCTTGTCTCCTTCTCATCTTTCATTTCCTACCTCAGTAATCACCTGCCAGAGACATCACCCTGACCTCGGCACCTGAATCCGTCCTCCACTTTCACCCAGTTACTCTCTCTTACATCTCCCTAAGACTTTTCTTTAGAGTATTTATCATCATCGATAAATCTTCTGCATTTATTTATTTATGGTTATCTGTCTCTTACCTCTAGAATATAAGTTTCATGAAGTAGGAACCTCACCTACATTTTGTACTCTCAAACACCTAGCACCAGGCAATGCCTGGCACATAGTAGGAGCTAAACAAATAATCGATGAATGAATGAATGAATAAGCAAGTAAATGAAAGAACTGTCCAGTGTTCCTCAGGGAAAAGGCACAGCTCATCCAGAGAGACTATCAAATATTGAATACCTTATTTAGGAAGATTAAAGAGCATTAATACTACACTCACTGTCCAGGTGTGTGAGAACCTGCCTGACTTTGGGGGGATCCTCCAGTTTCCCAACACAAAATTGCCTACATATTCAAATGCTTAGATATATTTAACATCTAGATAATAACCATTACCATGTAGTGAGTGCCTTCCCCGCCAGGAATGTGTATAACACATTCTCTCAGTAGTCTGCACAGCAACCCTATAAGGCAGGGGTATTATCTCCACAGATGATGAGATTGAGGCTCAAATGGTTTGCAAAAACATGTGGAACAAATAAGTATTAGGGCTGGTACTTGAATCTTGTCTGTCTCACACATATTGAAGGCTTATGCTTTTAACCACTTCTTTGTTTTGAGAAGCCCAAAGCAATAAAGGCAATCAGCTCATGGTACACATTCATATGATATCCTTGCATTTCATAATGTTGTTTGCAGTAATTGTTTTCCAATCCCTTCATACCCATTCTAGACACATGCTTATTTACAAGATAAGAATACAACTACCTGAGGTATTTTGTGAGTTTTCAGCGTTTTCAAATAGTGTTCCCATCAACTGTAAGGAAAGAAAGCAGAATAATTTGAGGTTCAGCACCTGTAGAAAATGCTGTTATTTGTTCCAAGTGATAAGCATACACTTATGGAAGATATAAGCTGAGTTCTTCCTTCTTTAATAGTAAATGTCTCCTGAAAGTAATGTGCAGGGTTAAAAAACTAATAGTTCTAAGAATAAAATTTATACAGTTTACATTTCCTAATTTTCCTATAATAGCTATATCACCATCAACACTACTCAAACAAGGCTATAAAAACATTAGGATAATATTTCAGAGAAAAACAGAATGAAATAATTTACTCTCTTTCAACCCTGTTATTTTTCTTTTATCCTGATACCTGACTTTTCTTTCTTAATCTATCCATCACATAGATCACTCTCTTCAAATCTTTTTTCTTTCTTCTTTCCTAGAGCTCATCACAAAAGTATCTGCCTATTAAGCTCTTGTCCCTTCTACCTGCCTTTTAATCTCCCACCCAATTTCTACATGAAACTCCTCCCTTAAATTTTTTCTTCTGTGAGATGAGCTTCCAAGTTCATACTGCTTTCTGCTTGACTTTGTATGAAAATGCAAAGTTTAAGATTTACAACTCTGCTTAGCAGACTCTTTCCATCTAGGGCTTAACTACTGAGCTAAAAATCCCACAGCTAAAACAGCAACAGATGGAAGGTTTTGAAGACATATTCAAATTTCCCGGTTCAACCAAAAAAGCAATAGCTTTCACACTTGTTACATTATGGCGGGGAAGGAGTTTCCACAGCCTGATGACCCATCTTTCTAAAGGGGTATTTTCATCTGCCTCTATGATGTATTAGCCAAATTACTGAATTTAATAAGAGCTTTTTCACAATAGAGAATGGCTATGTGCACATGGACCTTCTCTCTCAGGCCAGGTTAGAATAGCAAGTGTCCAGGTCACAGTACATCTTTCCACTCTTGAGTTATGGTGATAAGGAGGTTAAAGAAAACAAAGGTCAGAGAAGATACAATATAGGAGAGTAGTGGAAAGTGGTATGCCTTGGAAGTTAAGAGCAAAGGCCTTGGGATATTAATGTGGGATCTTAATTCGTACGATCTTGGGCAAACTAACTTCTCCAAGCCTCATTTGTAAAATGGGTCTACTTATACTACCTAATTTATCATTTTGCTATGACAAGATAGTAAAACAAAATTTTTTTTTTTTTAAAAAAGCACTTACCACTTTTACGGTACCATGCTTGATAAGTAGTTCCTATCATCATCATTGCTTTTATTTGCTATAACATCATCGGACCAGGCAGCTTCTCACGATATCAAAAAAATTTAGGCCAACAGGTACATTGTCAGGTGCCCTCCTAGATAACTCAAAGCTATACCAGATAAATTAAGCAGAAAAAAAAATAAACAAAGGACCTTTTAAATATGTTTCCAATATAAATAGTCTAGAAGCAGAAAAGAGGAAAAAACAGAAAAGGAAAAAGAAAAGGACAGACAAAACAGATAAAGCTTCCTCTCTCCCAGATTTCAACACAAACGATCATGGATTTAGAAAAGACCCATCCATTAATTCTTCAAAATTCTTTTCTCAAGGGAGAAAATCTCCCCCAGAGAAGAGAGAGAATGACTGGCCTGAAAATACTAAGAGAAAAGTTCAAAACTGACCTTCGCATCAAGGTAGCCATCTCCAGATCATAAGTGTTGACCTGTGTGCAGAGTTTCTGCTGATGGAGCCACTAAAAGAGGGACCCCCAAGGATCCATATTTTTGCTTTCAATCCTGAATACCCTCACATTGCAAGGAATGCACTGGAGAGGTGGGGGAAAGTTCATCAACCACACCAAACTGGTACTTCTGATGGCTGATGCTCTGACCCTCTGGCCACCAGCTGCCATAAGAGGGTTGTGTCTCCCTTTCTGAGACTCAGAAAGGTTGTTCAAAAGGCATGTCATTCGGAGCAGACAAAACAAATTCAGATGTGCATTAGGACGGGGCCAATTCTGATGCTGAGACCAGAGTCAAGCTGCCTGCCACTTTGCTTATTTTAAACCTAGTTTATTGGGGCCAGAAAACTCAGCACCTAATACGTTCTAAACCACAAGATGCCAGCAGCATCGGATGTTCCTTAAAATAAGCTTTTGTGATTATTTTTAGATGGGCTGAAAAGGAGAGAGTTGGACCCACCTACGAATTGTCCATGGCTTAAGTAGTAGGTAAGTATTTCCCTAGTGTATGCTTTAAAATTTCACCTGTTTGGAAAAGGACAGCCGCCATGTGCCTCATTTACCTAAAATCCAAGCATTCTCCAACCTCCATAAATTTAACTATTCTATGAAATAAGACTGTTTTATTTTTATAGAGTATCTTTTTCACCGACAAAGATTTTGAAGGCTTCAAAGGCCTGAAATCACCATCAGAGGTAAAACTCTGATTTAACTGCTTTTTCTCCATCTTTATGGAATGGCTGTTTAAAATACTAATAGAGTCCGAGCTCGTTTATATTGCAACCAACACAAAACAAGTTCCTCACTTCTTTTACTCGCCTCATCTAGAGACCTGGTGCCTGGCAAACATTTCTCCTTTTATAACTACTTGAGCGTGGCAGGCTCTTCCTATTAGCTACATTACATCATCATTATCAAAGACGAAAGGAAATTAATTTTGTTTTTCAAGGTCTTGGCAATAAGTCGGTTCTTTACTTCATCAGACATCTGCTGTTTTTCTACGTGTGTCATTTGCGAGGCTGAGTTTTCCTTATGACTTTATTCTCATAACAATTTATCACGCAACAGTGTTTACCAGAGAACTTGTGCCGATGGATTTTTCTCTCTCCAGGCAAAAGTGTAACATTAACTTAAAGCCAATATCATCATCTATATTTCACTCTCAAATAGTTTTCTAGACTTGGGGGGAAAAAAAACGCCAACAAGACTGTCAAGAAAAAATAACCACTTATGGTCTCTGGCTGAAATGTATTGCCAATGTAACTCCACTTTGTTTTAACAGATGGGCCTTTATCAGCAAATTATGTGGGCAGTTCACCAACTTCCCTTAGAAATGGAGGAGTGCTTCCATTTACTTGGGCTCTTATCTGTTCACTTAAAGCTGCATTGAACCACAAAATTCTAGATTTTTTTTTCATGTATTGATACAAAAGATAAACTACAAAAAAATCTTCTCTTCTCCAATAATTAGTAATTCCTGGGCCGATTAATAGATTCTTAGCCTTATTTCACATAGGTAAAAAATAAAAATAAATAAATAAATACATAAATCACTGGCTTCTCTAATGTGCTCTGCATTGACTCCTTTGCCTAATGTAATCTGGGTCTCTGAAAAAGCTCTTCGCAATATTTATTTTGATGAATAATCTGCTGGGGTTTGACTCATTTTTTTCTTTTCCTTCTCCAATCTCTTACTATGCCTCTCACTTTCTCCAGATGTTGACTAATTCAGCCTCGAATCTGCTGGTAAACATAGCAGCAAAATTCACATGAGACTCTTGTTTCAGACAAGTCTACAGGTCTGGAATGCAGGAGGATAGAGAATCTAAAAACTAACTTCGAGGAACATTAGAGAAAACCTCTATTTGCCATGTGCGTTTTTCTGTTTACATTTTTTATTAAGGTGATTCATGCCAAAAAAAAAAAAAGAGAGAGAGAGAGAGAGAGATGAATGATGACTCTTAAAATTTTGTTTTACCCTGAAAATTACTTTCACCTTTCCTTGTTGCAATTTGCCATAATCATTTCCACAAGAATCAAATCCCTAGGCCTCAGTTTCTCTAAACCTATAAAATGAGAAGTATGAATCAGACCCAAAGTTGAGTGTTCATGAGAAACACCTGAGCTAGTTCAAGATGCAGCTCCACTCTCAGAGAAACATTTCTGACTCAGTAGCATTAAAGTGAGACCCAGGAATATTCCATTTTTGAGTCACCATTGGAGGTCTAACACAGATAGTCCTGGACCATGTTCTGAGAATATTACTCCAATGAACTTAGATGCTTCCTCTTCTAATAGTCTGTGACTCTATTTTAAATCTCAGTGGGATGTTAGCTGATTATCTGAGCAAATCTTACATTTAGTGACTAACTTATGCCCACTAGGTGCCTGCCTCATTAGCATCTCTACTCCCTGTGTCTACTTTGTGAGCAGTGCAAGCCCAGCTACAGTGGAAGATTTGAGGCTGAACTGGGTGCAGATGGCAGCCCTGCCCTCCATGAACTGAGCATACTGGCCTAGCCCAGCCCATCCCAGCCTGCGTGCTCCTCCCAGCCTCAGAGAAGAAGGGCTCTTCAAAATACTACTTCCCTTTGTGTTCAAAGAGAGTTCAAAACAGCAGACTCTTCCATTTTCAAGGTTAAGTGCTGAAACCTTTCATTTTAAAGGCAAGTAGTGACTTTGGGATCACCCACGATTTTTTATTTATTATATGACGTCTTCTCCATTAGCACAATGAGAGAATGTTGTTGGGATAAAGTTAGAAAACCAATTACGACCCACATGACAAATGAACCACAACTGAGTGTGGAACTTTTCAAAACCACTCATCTTAACCTCAGGCCTCATAAATGAAAACCAGAGAAAGTGCATGGCTGGTGTGACCCAGAGGCTCAGTGCTCGCACGTGCTGACTGAATTGACAGGGTGCTTTGTGCACAAGAGTCCAGCTCACTGGCATATTGAAATCAGAGACCAAGGCTTGACCAAAGCTCCCTTACTATTTGTGCGACCTCAGCCAAGTTATTTCACTTCTCTAAGCCTTGGTTTCCTTACATGTAAAATGGGGTTCACTGTTACAGTCGTCCCCTCCACCACCACCTTATCCAGTTTTACTTTTCATGGTTTCAGTTACCAGGGGTCAATCTTGTTCAGAAAATATTTAACGGAACATTCCAGAAATAAAATATTCATAGGTTTTAAATTGTGTGTCATTTCAGGTAGCATGATGAAATCTCATGCTGTCCTGCTCTCTCTCACCCAGGATATGAATCACCCCTTTGTCCAGAAATCCACGTGCGTACAGTACCCGTCTGTTAGTTACTTAGTAGCCATCTTGATTACCAGATTGACTATCTCAGTATTGCAGTGTTTGTGTTCAAACAACTCTTATTTTACTTAATAATGGCCCCAAAGCTCAAGTGTAGTGGTGCTGGCAATTCAGATATGCCAAAGAGAAGCCGTAAAGTCCTTTCTTTAAGTAAAAATGTGAGTATAGTGCAATAAGATATTTTTGAGAGAGAGATCACATTCATAAAACTTTTATTACAGTATATTGTTATAATTGTTCTATTTCATATTAGTTATTCTTATTAATCTCTTACTGTTCCTAATTTATAATTTCAACTTTATCATAGTTGTATATGTACAAATAAGAAAAAATATGTATATATAGGGTTCAGTATTATCTGCAGTTTCAGGCATCTTCTGGGGGTCTTGGAACATATCCCACACAGATAAGTGGGGACTACTGTATTCAAAAAATCTTTTTGGATGCCTGGAGTGGGCCAGCAACTATACAGTAATCATGCAATGAACAAAACAGGCAAAAATCCTTGCCCTCAGGAGGAATACAGACAAAAGACAAAGAAATGGAAACTGCAATGTAAGGTAATAAGTGCTAAACTGATATATACTATGATGACAACTAAAGCAGGGTCAGGAGATAAACTGCTGTTCCAAGTAAGATGGCCAGAGAAGGCCTCCCTGTGGAGGGGGACTTGAACAGAGGCCAGAATAAAGTGAAGAAGGAGCCTCGTAATATCTGGGCAAAAGCTGCCAATGCAGAAGCAAAGTGTAGGTGCAAAGGCCCTGAGGCAAGAGCGTCTAAGGAATGGTCAGTGACAGCAAGGAGGCACGTGTGGCTTAGGGACAGAAGTGAATGTAGAGTGATAGGAAATGACGTCAAAGAAGTAACCAGATCAAAAAAAACAACCTGAAAGGGAGCACTCTGGGTCTCATTCAATGTCGATGAGGAGCTATTAGAAATTCTGAGCAGCATAGACTGATAGGATCATTTCAGTCGCTGTTTGAAAATGAGACCATGAGGATAGAGGGGTACACAATCAGGGTAAGCTAGGTCATCCTTCCTTACTGTAATTTGACATAATCACTTCAACATGAATTAAATACCTAGGCCTCAGTTTCTCTAAACCTATAAAATAAGATGATAATAACCACAAAATCTCAGTGGATTATAAAAGCAAAGGTCACTTCTCAGGCACGCTCCATGTCCATGGCTGGGGTTCTGCTCCACCTCTCCTCACCCTGGGACACAGGGATGGAACGGCCTCTATTCGAACCACTGCAGATCATCTTTATGGAAGGAAAAGAGGGCATGGCAACTCATGCACGGGCTCCAAAACATCAAACTGGAAGTGATATGCATCACTTCTCCTTATATTTCATTGGCCAAATCGTTTGATCACATCTAACTTCAAAGGCAGTGGGAAAGTACAAACTACCATGTGCCTGCAAGACGGAATATTGGGTAAACAACACTAACAAATACCACACAGATCAGAAGGAAGCAGAGCGACTAATTAGGGGGCTATATTACGATAATTTGGGCAAGAGATGAGAACAGTCAGACTAGGCAGCTGCAAGAGAAGTGTTAGAAAACAGCTGCAGAAGATATTTTGAAGACAGAGACAAGATTTGCTGATGGATTAGATGTGGAATAATCATAACCACCTCATAGTGCATTTATTTTGGTGCAGATGAAATGAGGTGATGTATATGAAGTTCTTATATAGTACCAGACAAACTGTAAGCCTCAACAATGGTGATTATTATTATTGTAGTTCTAGACTGAAGAGGTGGTTACGATAACAAAACAGAACAGTTTAATTTTGGACCATCCTATTTTCCAAGACAGTTGCTTTATTTTAAACCCTACACACACACACACACACACACACACACACACACACACACACACACACACACAGTTTCCAAAAATGATCACAGTAGTTATTATCAACTTGACTTAAATTGGTCTTCACCTCTTAAAAAATTCTTCTAATAATAAATTGATTTTCCTAGTAGCTTCAGAGAAGCTTTCATTCCTGTGGACATATGTTTGGGACCAAGAAAGTAGCCTGCATACAAGTCTTTCTGCTCAGATGTTGTAGATTAATAGTCATTCGATTTGGGAATGTGAAATGAACTGATAAGAAAAGCTGTACGTACCAATGACATTCAGGAATGAAAACTGACAGATCACCTGCTTTAGAAGATTTGATTCTTCAGATTTCACAAGGGGGGCAAAAAGACCTTTAGTAACATTCACTGTCTTATGGCTTACATTAAACAATTTAATATATAACATGAGGGAGAGAACATGATATAAACAATATATCCAGGAGGAAAAATAAATGACCTCAGTCCCAAGAGGCACTGTTATGCACTGGTACTATTCATGTACATTAGAAGGAATGATGTATCAGTTTTACTTCTAATCAGTATCCAAATATATCACCGTCGGTTCCTGGAGTGCATTACACTATCTCACAATGCTTGCTCACATTTTACATTAATGTGGAAAGTATCCATCTGTTATCAGGCAGAACTTAATTCTATACTGAAAAATGAGGTGTCTGTTTGGTACGCTTCTATTTTAAGGTTTAAAGTCATTGAGAAACCAAATCTAAAATAGAGCTTTGAAACTAAACTATGCTGTTTTTATGGCACAGATGTTGAGAGATAATGGTTTGTTGGGTGTCTGACTCGAAGGCATCACCTATGTTTTTGGTGACTCTGGTTTCCAACCCTGTGTGGGGACATTGATCCCAATAGCATTATGAGATTCTTAAAAAATAGTATTAGAGTAAATTTTAAAATAAACGTATAATACATGTGGCTATCCCTGTGTTAATTGTCCCTATAAATAAGCAAAATATCCCAGAAAATGCTACGACTTTAGCCACATGCCCAGGCCACTGTGGATGTTCCCCAAAGTGGGTCTGATAGATTTACCAAGCATCTTCTATGTGCCTAGGCGTAATGCCACGTGAAATAACAAAATATGTGCAACTATCTCTGGCCTCACACTCTCAAAACAATTGAGGATTCAGTTGACTTCTAATGGGTACAAGTGATGCAAACACAACTAGCCCAACCAAAACAGAAAAAGTGGAGGGAGGTGGGAAGTGATTGGCTCACCCAATTAAACCATAGGGCAAGTGTAGATCTGGCCTTTGGGATGGAGGAGTAAAATGGTCTAGTGCCTTGTTTCTCTGTCTCACTCCTGTGCTTCTCTCTGTGCATCAGCATCATTCTCTCAAACTGGGTTTTCAAGAAAACATAATTCTGACACCCCTGGATTCACATCTTGACCATGAGAAAAGCACCAGAAAGAAAAGAACCCTTCCCCAGTGGTTCTGTGAAGTAAAGCCGATTTCTGTGGTACATATACTCCAACCCTGGCCAGTTTCAAGCTACCACGCTGAGGTCACTGAATGGGGAGTAAGGAAGTGACGTGCACAAAGGGCTCACCTGAGCCTGTCTGAGCAGGTGCAAGCAAGTGCAAGCCAGCTCCAGCACACTGAGTACACTATACTGCATACTCCTCTATACACATCTACAAAAACATTGTACCTGACCCGTGGTTTCAAGGGATTGTTCAGAGGAGATGGAGAAGGAAATAAATAATTACAATACAGCATGGTAACTGCTATATACAGGCACACACAGTGATGGCCCAAAGGTGGGGGTGATCCCCTCTGCCTGGGCTGGTGTTGGGCCCTCAGAGGAGGCATTATAGGAAAAATGTCTTTATGCTTGAAAACGTGTCCACCAGACTTATAAATGTAGTGGGGGAAGGGCATGCAGAGGAAACATCATGCACAGAGACCCTTGGAATGCATCAAAAGTGGGGGAGGGGAGGAATAGTGAGAATGGCTCCAGGGAAGGTACAAGAAGCTGCAAGACTTTTGTGAGGCTGGGAGTTAAACCAGAGATGGGTCATGAGGACTTTGCATGCTCTCTGAAGAATCTGGATTTTTATCTTATCAGCCAGAGGTTTCAACCTGTATTTATTTATTTATTTATTTATTTATTTATTATTTATTTATAAATTTTTTAGGTGAAGCAACCCTTGGGTGACCTCACAGATTGCAAGGACCTTGTCAGCTTGCAATCCCTTATTTTTTTTTTAATTTATTAATTTTTTTTTACGCCTAAAGCACCTGGTCTTCCTAGGTGGTCTCCCATCCAAGTATTCCTGCTTTTAAATAAATAGCATTCCTTTTCTGTAATGAAATCATCAAATGGGAGGAAGAAGGAAAGAAGGACTAATGTAGCAGTCTGATGGCAACAGGGGTCAGAGAAGAGGACGACATCCTATAATCAGGAGATGGCACAACACCAAGCTCTCCCATCAACATGGTGGGGGAATGAGGATGTGAAAAGGGTGGTGGACAAGCCCCAGCTTTCAGGCTGAAGTGCCTGGTGGGATGGAAATGCAGCTCTGCAGGACACGGCTCACAGGGGAAGACACTGGTTTGGATAGAAGACAATGAATCCTGTTTTTAACATGTACTGCATTCTGGCCCAGATCATCTTCTGGAAAGCCAGAAAAAGCAGGACTATGAGAGAAAAGAGAAAATAACAGCCACAGGAAGTTTGGGAAGGGCCAATGAAAGCTACACGGCAATGAACACTTGGAATTTGTCCTTAGAACTATCTTGAAACTGCTGGTCTTTATCGACTGGCCCATTACCATAGCCACAAACACACCATCCACCCAAAACCTGGGGTCCTGCCTCTTTCTCAGTCCCTATCATGTCCTCTGCAGGAGCACAAGGCTGACTGGCTTTGAAATCGGATAGATACTACCTCAGAGTTTAGCTCCACCTCTTCGTAGCTGGGTGACCTCATGCATATCAGCTTATCTTTCTAAGCCTCAGTTTCTCTTCTGTAAGATGGAGAGAGTGAAACAGCACCTGCCTTGTCCTGTTATTGTGGGGATCATGTGATAATATAAGGCAAGTGCCAGCACAATGCCTGACTCAGAGAAGGCATTTTATCTTTTTTTCTGTTAACCTCAGGTAATCAAGATTCTGTCTCCTCGCACTCTAATATAAGCTAGACAATACTCTACTGCAGTGGCTTTCAACCTTGCCTACGCAGTCAACTGGGGAGCCTTTAAAAAATACTAAGACTCAGGCCTCGCTGCCCAGAATCGGACTGCATCAGTCTGGGGTGGAGCTCGGCATTGGTGTTTTGTTGTTGTTGCTGTTATTTTTTAAAGCTCCAAGGTGATTTTAAGTAGAGTTCAGCACCACTGCTTTCTTCACACACTAAATCTGAAAAAGGGCTCTCCTAGGTTGTACTCCCTCTTGACCCTTCTGACAGCACTTCAGAAGAGAAACAGATTGCTTCAATTGTTCTTTTATCCCAAACATCCAAACCATAGAGCAATATGTTATTCTCTAGGAACTTCTTTTCAGAGAAACATAAATACCACCTTCCCCACAGGAAGAAAGGAATGTTCTTCCCCACCCAAAAGAAACCTGCCCCTTTCTCACTCACCCAGGCAGGCTGAAAAGCAAAACACAACTGGAGCTTGGTCAGCGCAAACTCCTCCCGGAGGAGAGCTGCCAGGGGCACGTCTTCCCGCCGGCACGGTCCAAGCCGTCCCAACCAGCGTAGGGACCCGTTGGTTGGGGGCCTCCCAGAGGGTGACGCTGCATCTGCTCATTGGACAAATCGTGTTTAATGGGTGGTGGCTCTTTCTCGGGAAGCACATGAATCGCTGCCCTGCACCGACACCACCCATATCCACCAAATCCACGTGCGTGCATGCCAAAAGCCAATTCCTCAATCTACACTCTATCTTCAGGAGGAAAGGAAGTAAGGTAGAATACGAATGAATGGCGGAAGCCCAAGAGACGGGATCGGTAAATACTTCAAAGGAGGGTTGTCTAAGTCATTGCCTATCACCAGCTGCCCCCCTCAAAACAGGAAAGAGAAACTTTGCTGAGAACAAAAAGTAGCTTTAAGGTCAATTTATCTTGTCTTTTGCAAACCTTTATCTAATCTAAAATGTTCAGATTTCCATTGTTTACCAGTTTAGAAGTATTTTGATAAGGGGGTTCCAAGATATACCTTCCCTGGAGCCTGAAATTCCAAAATTCCATTCAGTAATGAGGCTTGCTGCCTTAGGTCACCCAACTGCCCTCCAGGGACCCTGAAGCTTGTAGATTTTCAATATAAAACAGATTGACGCGTCTCCAATGGTACTGGGAGGAGCACCTAAAAAGACAGCGTTTAGAATGTAGGTGCCAATGCTATCCTTCGTTTTGAGCTACACATTTTTAAAGAATTGATGGACTCTTGAGCCTGGGCAGCCCAGCTCCAGAGTGTCTGGCTATTCTTTATATACTTAGGTGGCCCAGTTCAAATGTATCTTCACAAGAGCAGGGGCCCAGTGGCCAGATGTCCAACACAGACTGAGCCTTGGGACACTTGTCGAGTTTGAGCCATGACTGCAGCACCTGTGCACCCTCCCACAGCCATGGACCCGGAGTCCTTAGTGACCCAACAGTTGTTGGAGCAATTCCTCCCAACCCCTCCCTCTACATTTCTCCTCTTTTTCTAAACCCTGCTTGGACTGGTAGGAAACTGTAATCTTTGGTAAAGAACATCTCTTTTATTCTCATCAGGTGTCGAAAAGACTCCAGGGCACTAGTTAGAGAATGAGAGAGCAATAAATAAATAAATGTAAAAACAGGAGACTAGGAGTTTGGCCATCACATGAACAAGAGATTAAAACCCTTCTGCAAGCTTACCTTTATTTACCAATTGTCTATAATTTGCTTTAAGATACTTCAGCACATGCAAAGGGACATTGTGTATCTTGGTTTAAGCTATAAGTCTAGGGTTGGGCTGTCCAAGCCCAAGAAAGAATTTCACTCAAGAAAATCTCCAACAGTCAGCTGGAATTCTCTTCAGGAAATCGGTACTCCAGATACAGCTACTAAAAATGTTTCAAATCCATATCTCAATCAAAGTCAAGGCTTTCAAATTAACATATTTGATGTCAGAAATGAGCTGTTGTTGCTTTTTAAAACAAAAGTAGTGGTTTGTTTACTAGGATAACAACTATTAGAAATATGTTCTCATTGGTGACATTATAAGTATTTAGTATACATTTATTGACGACAAATATGTTATAGAACCTCCCCACCTCTGCATAAATTAGGTATAAGATTCCAGGTCTAGCCCACACCCAAGTGGAGATTACACAAGGGTGTAAATACAAATAGAGGGACATCACTGGGGACCATCTCAAAGGCTGGCTGCCTTCTGTTTTCAGCTATGGATCCTGAAGGGTTCTGGATTCCCAGTGCCAATTATAAGGGTAAAAAAAAAAAAATGTTCCTCTAGATTCTTGCCATTTGCCTTAGGCAACTTTGCACTTAAGACAGTGGGCAGAGTACCCTCCACAGAATGTCACCCAATCCTGAGCTCCTTAGTCAGCTCCCTTTTTTCCAGAACATTCTTCTCTTCTCCTCCAATAAATGAACCAAGTCTGTGTCCTGAATCCTCAAACTAAGAAGTATATTTGGCAAATACACTTGACCTGAGGTATTCATGTTAATGAGGCTTACCCTGTTATCCTTCAAGGAAACACTTTTGGACCTGAACTGAAGCCTCTGGTGATAGCACCTCTCTGGGAAGCTGTTCAGAAGATACTTTGGAATGCGGAACTTTCATGCCGAATGGGACATTAGAGATCAGAGAGCCGGATATCCTTGCCTTAGAGCTGCGAAGAAAACTGAGGCCCAAAGAAGGACATATGACCACAGACTTTCCCAAGTTTACGTAGCCAGATTTTCAGGGATATTTACAATCAATCTTTCTCTCATTCCCTCTCTCAGATAAATACAATAAAGCTTTTGTTCTCTTCCCCTGCTACTTCATACACCCTCTCCACTTATGCTCATGGCCCCACCTGTGCAAAGGAAGAGGCCACCACCACACCTACCCTAACAACGGCTGTCTTCTGAGCATAGCGTCCAGGGCCAATAATGAGACCTGAGCACCAAGAGCCAGAGTGTCCAGTCATCTGGGATGAGCTCCACGAGATGCTATGAATCAGACTACCCTTGGAAGGCAGGCTTCACCCCTTAACTCCATTATGTGAAAATGTCATTATTTTTTGACATTTGGACAAAATCTAGTTACACAAGCTGATTAAGCAGCGACGTCATCAGAGAGAAGCAAATCTCTGAGATACTCCAGCAGAGGGCTTCGCGTCCATTAAAATGCTAGCTCATCACCACCACTCAGCGCAGGTGTAAAAACCTCAGTCATGGGGTCATGCTCTGAAAACCAAGAATTCTCAGTCTGTCTCACCAGGTCCAAGGCAAGTGCAGCTCTCTTTAGACACAAAGGAGTCACATCTCTGGAAACCTGGTTTCAAATGTACAAAGTTCTCAATATTGGACTGTGTTGGATTTGAGTTGTGTAGTATGTTTTTGAAGCCTTTGAAAAGAAAGCAAACTTCAAGCTTCTGAAGAGGACTGCATCTATGTGTGAACGTGTGTTTGCACATTCACCACCTGCAATCTTCTAATGGAAAATGACTTCAACCGGCCTTTTATGTGGCTTAAACCAGCTCTCAAACACTTGACACTTTTGGCTTCCTGACCAACAGGTTTGACTAGAGGTTGCCTCAGATGGAAAAAAATTTCACCTGGGCTCCAGTCAGGGTGCTCCAAGCTGCTGGTAAGTCAGATCTGCCCCTCTTTGCGAGTCTGTGTTCATGCCCCATCACACCTCCTGGAAGATGTTTGGCAGACCCGAGAGTCAGTTGGCATGAACCAGTTCACAGCACCTTTTAATTTTCCTTTTTTGTACCCCAACAACATGAGGTATTTCCTGCCTTGCCAAAGCCATGCCCCTAGGTCAAACATCTCCCGCTCACATTTTACTCATCAAAGGCCAAGAGAAAATGATTGGGGAGCACTTACAGAGATGACATCAAAGATCCAGCTGAACTGGGCCTAATAAAGTGCCCCAGGCACTATGGAACAGAGGAAGAGCCCCCTACAGGGAGGGTATTCCAAACCTGGGCAGCTCTCCTGACAATGAGGAGAACCAAACATTTGCACAGGCACCTGGAAGTCAGATGGCACACAGCGGGGTGAGTCTCTCTCCTAAATATCCAACACCACAGTTTAGATAAGGAAAACCTCTGATAATAGAAATTCCCTAGGAGGCCTTTGTAAATTCCCTGGCACTCTTACTTAATAACTTACCTGTCCCACATTAAAGCTATGACCCATTCTTCATTTCGTCAACAAACATTTATTGAGTGCCAGACATAAGAAAAGGCTGAATATTACTTAACTATTTTTTTATTACTAGAAAAACAACAGTGCAAACTTCCAGTCCAAGGATTATATGATAATGGTGATGATGGTGCAGAAATATTAATAAATTTTTCTGTAAACTTTTCATTGACATTCAACATATAAATATAAAAGGGCACAAATCATAAGTATGCAGCTCGTTGAATTTTCATATACTCAACATTCCCATGCAGCCAACACCTAGATCAAGAAACAACACATTACCAGCACCCCAGAAATTTATTTTGCATATCCCTCCAATCAACACCCCTCACCAAAGTTAGCTGCTAACATGACTTCTAACGTCACAGAGAAGTTTTCCTGTTTTCAAACATTACACAAATGGAACCAGTGTATGTACTTTTGTATCCGGTTTCTTGTGTAAAAATTTTGTTTATGAGAGTCAACTATGTTGTTTCATGTTGTTATAGTTTGTTCATTCTTATTGCTTTATATCTCATTGTGTGATTACACCACCACTTACTTATCCATACTACTGCTGATGAGCATTTGAATAGTGCCCATTTGGGGGCTATTACATAGAATGCTGCTTTGAACATTCTTTTATGTGTCTTCTGGTGAACATGTATATTCATCTTGGCCATTTACATAGGATAGTTAATATGTTCTTTTACATAATAAAAATCTGAAAAGGCTTTTAAAAGCACAATATAAATCTAACTCTTTTTACTGGTGGTACAGATGGCTCCACTTCGATCCAACAAATTTCTTCTCATCTCTTCCTTTCTAATGTGTAACATGATCTGCTTCTGGTACCTGGAGCAAGTTTGGGTGTTGACTTTTGTCCTGGCAGAGAAACTAGTTCTCTCAAGATTCAGGCCATGGCCAAAGTTTCTGAACTGATCTGCAGCAGACAGCCTGAGAACCACAACCTTCCCCGGGCAAAGCTCACAGGTCTGCACAGGAAAGCGAGAAGCCATTCAACGGGGGCTTCTGAAACCAGGGCCACTGCACTCCAGACTGTCTCCAGGGCTGCCTGCTCTCTCTGATTTCAGATCCTCTTTGTGCCAGCTTTGAATGTCTGGCTTGCTCTGGAAACAGTGCTAGTGCTTTGTCATGAGCCCCAGAGACAAACCTCTGGCATTCTAAGTACACCACTATCACTTGGATGGCAAGATTCACCTGATGCCAGTGGGCCGGGCCCAGCACTGATCTGGCATGTTCCAAAGGGTGAGGTTAACTTGATCACTCTGCCAGTACTCAGGCTGGCTCCTCACACACCCTACCCCCAGCACCACCCAGTAAGGTTTGGGACCCCTTGCATAGAACTAGACAGAACTTCCAATAATTGAGCTTTCCAAAGTTGTAGCCTCCAGATACGTTTTCCACTTACGTTGTCTGGTTACATAGTCGCATCCACTCCTTCCACCACAGCGTGGTAGGTATGATTTTATTTTACAGATGAAGAGATTGGAGGTTGCCAGAGGTTACACAATTGCCTAATATCATAAATCTAGCACATAGTAGAGCAAGGATTTCGACCTAGATCCAAACCCAGCTGTTTTTCCAGTACAACTGGAATCTCAAGAATTTTAATATGACTAAAGAAAAGATAACCAGGAAATCAAGAAGGGTAGTTAGTGAAAAGAACATGGAAATAAGAATGGGAAGATCTGGATATAAACTTGCATTTCAGTTTACCACCAGCTAATTGGGTGATCTAAAAAAGGGCAAGTAAGCTTTCAGAGTAACAGTGTCTTTAACTAAAAGTGAAGGGCTGTGCGTTACTCACAGACCACACTTCTAAGAGGCCAGGGACCATGACTATTTCTCCTTACTGCAGTGTTCCCAGCACCTACCATAGTGTCTGGCCCACATAGATATTCAATAAACGTTTAATGAATGTATGAATAAACGCATGAGAATACACATCAGAATCTCTTGCAAGCTTTTTCAAAGTGTACATGACAAGGCCTCACCACATTAGCCCTGGTAGGTTGGACTTAATTAAACAAATTATTTTTTTTAAAAAAACCTCTGTAAGCAGTCCTGATTCAGACAAATAGTATGAAGTCACTTCCAACTCTAAAATTATATTATTCTATTAAATTAGCTGTATAAATAATCCATCACTAAGTTCAACTTAAATTTATTTATTCAATTTTATATAGTTCCCTCTTAATTAGGACAAATAGGCAATATGTACTCAAGATTCCTTCAAATCACTGAGAAGTTGGTCTAATTTCTTTCCCTATGTTCAGCTAACATAACCTTTTTTCCCCTTCACTATTATATTCTTTACCCAGTTGCTTTAAGTGAAAGGTCTATTATTTTCCTTAAATTACACCAGTTGGATTAAGACCATCAAATCTATAAAAATACAATATCCAAATAAATTAGAAACCAAATAATTTATTTTTCTGATAGAATTCTGGTGTGCTGGTTTACAAGCTTTTTCTCTTGTCGTCATCTAAAGTTCAGTTGGAAGGAATAACTGAGAAATTTGCCTTTATTCAGCACTCAGTAGGTGTGTACCACATGAAAAAGAGAGAAAAAAAGAAAAATGAAATCAAATCAACCTTGCAAATAAGTCAAATGACCCAGAAACATACAAATAAATATTACTGGCTCATTTATCTTAGGAAGGATAAAACTAACTAATACTGGGTTTTAGTATTTCACCCATTTGGCATTACTTTACTCACGTACTGTTTGCCAGGCTACAGTGAAACCACATTTACTTTAAACATGGACACCTTTAAACGCCCACTGAAGGTTTTTTTCAGAGCTACAGCTTAAGAAACTTTCCTCTTCTGTTTACCTGAGAAACTCTGACTTCCCCTATTACAATGGGGACCTACAATCCTGTAGCCTTCTGCTTCCTATGTAATTGCAAGCTATTCAATTTTCTCCCTTGCCTGCTCTAGTCCCTGGGTTTGTATGGCTTTTCCACTTGGGTGTTATTAAAAATCTGAAGAGGGCAAGAGAGAGAAAGTGTTTGCTGGCTCCTGCCAACCAGGCCCTTCCTTCCAAGGCCACATGGCTCTAGTTTCTTTGTTTCCTCTTATGTATAATTTTTTTTGGCCCAGGCTCTCCTCAATAGTTTTCTTTTCGCATTTTATCACCATAAATTAATTAAAATGTTTCTGGCACTGAGTTCACATCTGATCATCTTGGCAGGATCCCCTTACACAGATGGCGAGTAGATAAAGGGCAATCCAAGCATCCAAGAACAAGAACAGCCCACATAGGGAGCCAACTGAGACACTGTGAGAGGAGAGGCCAATGAAAAACAAATTGCCACCAGGCTGAATCTAAAAGTGGGGCTAGGAGAGTAAAAGGCACAGGTTGCGGGGTGGCGGGGAGGCTCCTGGGACTCTTTGTACTCCACTCCTTCTCCCAAACACCCATAAGAGAGCTGTTATTGTAATGGAAGAACCAGAAGCAGTTGTTCTACTTCTACTTCTTCTTCACCCTGCAAATTTGGGTGATTCGGGTGGGCTACACAGGGTTTGGGAGATGGGGCACTTCAGAGGTAAAATGTGGCTACAGGGGATGGGAAGAAGCCATGATCAACCTTGACTGAGACCCTTCTATAAGTCAGACACTATGGTACACCGTATGGACCATCTCCAACTCCACGTCCAGTATCCCTCATCTTCCACCCAACACTGGGTCATTTCTTCTTGAACACCTCAAAAGTTCTTTAGCATATGCACACATATATTCATGTTATCATAATGCTTCCCTCCTGTTGTTGTCATTTACTGTTTGTCCAGGCCCTCCACCCACCTGACTTCTGACAAGATGGTAAGCTTCTTAGGAATAAGAACTGAGTTGTGTATTTGCTTTATTTAGGCACTTAGTAGGTGCTGGATACACACAGTGAGTTGAATTTTAAAGTTACAACAAATAAATATCTTATTTCCAAATTTAACAGCATAAACTGTTAAAGCATAATATTTTTTAACCATCCTTAAATTTTATATTGCATATTTATTTCAGGATTCTTCAAAGAAAGAGAGAGGAAGAGAGGTAGGGGCACAGAGGAAAGCAATTAAGTCCCTTATTGTTCTTTACTATTATTTTCTTTCTTATACTAATTTGATAAGCAAAGTCTATCAGCAACAAATTTGTATATATACAAATAAGTATATACAAATAAGTATATATATACAAATAAGTATATATATACAAATAAGTATATATATAGTATATATATATATATATATATATATATATATACACTATACTATACTTTATACACACACATACTGCTTTCTTTGAAAAATCTTTCTGCATGAATTTTTTCAAGAGTATGCTGGGATACATTCTGAGAAGAGAACAAAAAATATTTAGAAAATTTAATGTTGCCAAGCATTCCTTGTTTTTCTGTTCTTTGTTTAAGTTCCTAGAGTCCTGTACCCTGCACTCCCAGCATCACTAGATTCAGAGAAATACAAAGCAGATTAAACCATGAAACAGTACGTTAGAGAGCTCTGGGGCCCTGCAAACCTCAAAGATACAGGGTCGGGGAGTGCTATTATTTTTATATTAGTTTACATTTGTCTCTGATTTTGAAACAATTCTTAATGTTTTTGTCTTGTCTTTGCACTTGCACTTGGTCTCGTGTGCGAGGCGCGGCGGCTACAGTTACATAGCAGAGCCAGAGGGAGTTCTCGGTCAGAGACTCAGGGCCTGAGAAAAGGCCAGGTCTGGGAATCACTTGTCTGGGGAGACTCTGGCCTGGAGGGGTGGATTGAAACCCTTAGAGAAACTGGACTTCCACCTCTCACAATTGGTTCTAAGGAGCTCCTTAAAAACAGCTTGGAGCTGGCTCTGTCCTGATAAAAAGACATTTTGCAGATGCTGCTAACACCGCCCATCCACCAATCAGGATGCTGAGTTGTGCACTTTTCTGGTCATCAGCCTCACCCATTCTCTCAGGGGTTCACACCTTCTCTCCCATATTTCATGTTTTCTGTATTTGAGAGTTAAAGAAGTGAGATGAAGGCGAAGCATGAAAAGATTTAGCTTAAAAGAGATAATTTAAGTGAAGGCAACCTTAGTGTAAGATAATTAGACATGCTGCTTCATTTAGGCACCATGCGAATCCTAAAGGGTAGGCTATTAGTATTCTCTTTGATAAATTAGAAAAAGGAAGCACAGAAAAGTTCATTATCTTGCCTTTAGTTTGCTGACTGCTCATAGGTAAAGCTTTGAACTTAGGCCATGCAACCCAAAGCTACCAAGATTCCCACTCTGACGCATGCCCTGCTGCTGGAAGTATATCTACCCAGGCAAAATTCCAGTTTTAAAAAGGACAGGACCAGAGGGTAGGGGGTAGACAGGGGGAAAAGGAAAAAAAAAAAAAAGGAGAAAAATGTAAATCATTTCCTCAATTTAATTAACTTAAATACATAAGTAAACAAACAAACAAATAAATAAATAATAAAAAGGACAGGCAAGCTGGCACAGAAACAAAAAAGACTCAGCCACAGCTTGTGAATGTGTTTAAAGAACATATGATAAACTCTGGGTCCAAACCCAGGCCCTATTTTCCTTGCCCTCTCTCCCCTTTCCCTGGGTGCAGCCTTTGAACTGTTGATGTTTAAGACATTTCAGACAACTCAACATCAAATTTCTTACCAAAGATAAGAATATCAAGCAAGCATGCTTAGGCAAGAAAGCTTGACCAGGTAGTCTTTTTTAATGTTGCTATAAATCTAAAGGCCATAATCAACTGCTGTTAAATTCTGAACTTATACTGGTTCTTTGCACTAAGCAAAGACAGAAAACTATCTGCCACAGTTTACATAGACTAGTAGGGATCTCTCTGTCATACAAACAAAATTCTCATCAGATGCACTCCCCATCAGATACATACCAGGAGTGAGCCAGCAAATTATTTGCCCTCAAAAAAAAATTTATTTTGTCCTTGTTGGGCAGATGTGGGTGAAAGGAAAATAGAAAACCAAACTACCAATTCACATCTGGAAGCCAGGCCCCTAAACCAATTCAGTTCAGATAACTTGTCAACTGGTCATGGTCTATGAGATCAGAAACAATACCTTTCAACTAAAACATTTTTCTCAGGGTAAATTCTCATGACAGTCCAAAGATATTGGAGTCAGGTTTACAGCTGCGGTTAGAAAAAGAAGTATTAAAGCCACCCGTCTCCACTTCTCAGGGTCGTGTGCTAGAAACAGTGTCTGGCATTAAGTCTGTGCACACTGATAAGCATTAGTGACACCCCGCTTTAGCTGGTGAGTACAGCAGCCTCCCCACCAGGAAAGAGGTGAGCATGGGAAGGAAGCGCCTGCTCTTCACCATGTCCTGATGAAGCCCAAGCTTTCCTCATACCCAATAATCACAACCCTTCTCCCTGTGCCTCCTAAAAGAAAGGACAGGTCTCAGAACACTGGATGTCCCACTTAACTGAGGTTGTGTAAGAGACTCACTTCATGCATCCACAGTGACCTGGGAACTGGGCACAAAGCCACTCGAAGGGGTAAGGAAAATACCTCCCCTCCACTCCCCATAAAACTGCTTATAAAGAAAACAGAAGTAATTATGGGAAAAAATGCTTAAAAACCTAGAGGGCTCAATTAAAATGAACCTCACATGGATTCTAGTTTAAGTTTCCAAGATTCGGGCAAGAAATATTCATGTTTAAAGCCTCCCTTATCCAAGATACTTGGTACGCCAGCATGGTTGTCCAGAAGCCTAAACAAGCTCCTCTAGGTGACTAGTGGCTTCTCTTTATTTTTAATTTACTACAAAAATGACCTCAAAATAGAAACAAAAAAAAATTAGAAGAGAGAATTGTTCCTTTGTTCCGGCCACAAACTATGAACTTGTTTTTAATCTCATCTTCCTGCTTCTAACCCTTGTCCATGGGCCAACATGATTTTTACATAGTAAATAAAAGGCTCTCTAATCTCATTGTTAAAAAATATTTTCCAAGTAGCTTTGAATATATTAAAATCCCACAGTGATCAGTCTAGCTACACTCTGTGCCATATCCTCTCCTACCTGCTGCCAGTTAGATCTATATTAAGCCAGTCGTTTTTCAGGCCTAAAGATTTATGCTAACACAATCTGCTTCCAAGTAGGTGAATAGCATCCAATTCCCAATAAGATAAAGATGGACCATAAATCACCATATAAATGAGCACCAGCCTTTCTGGGTGTCTTCCATTTGCCCCTCAAGAGCCACTGTCCACCGTTCTCCACTCTGCTCCATGCCCAGGAAGGCTGACTCATGTGGACTTTGTCTTGGGCTCCTTGCCCTCTGGCTTCTATTCGAGGTCAGCCAATGGAAGTCACCGGCAGGAGATCAGAGGGCAAGAGGAGAGTGAGGACAGGGTATTTATTCCACCAGCTCTTTTCCTGCTGAGTCTCCCTGGATTGGACACATCCTTCTCCTGAAGGCCACAGCTCTTCTCCTGTGGCCAACTACTCCAGATACAACTACAGCTGTCAGGGCTGCATAACTACTCCCTCCTCTTGCTCCTGCAGGCTAAAGGTGTACCCAGACCTTTATAATTAGTCTCTTCTCTTGGCCAAGCCTCTTGAGTGTACCATTGATTTCTACTGGGACCCTGACTCATATACTAGACAGCACAGGAAATGACTAGCTGAACACCAAGTCATGTTCTTATTTCATCCTGTGTCTAAAGGCAGTGGTGTGGGGGAAAGCACCCTATAGTCCTACAGCAGAAGAACATTAGAGAAAAATCAATGAAACAGATAGAACTCAATTCAGTCTTGTGGAGGGCCTACCACCGACCTAAAAACTCTGTTTTGCCCTGAATATCAAGGCCACCCTGAGATGCCACGGGCCACACCGAGGCTGAGGTGTGACTGTCAGATACCTCTGTGCTCCACTTCAGGTCCTCTCAGCCCACCTTTTCCTCCAGCCATTGCTGTGGCAACTAGCTGCACACAGGGCACCCAGCAGCAACCTGGCCTCGGCTGCACCCAGGATCTCTCACGTTTTTCCCAGGCTTCTGTGACACAGTGGCAGCATGGGACACTCACACGTGCACACCCCTGGAAGTGCAAGGAACTTAATCTCATGGAACAATCCTTGACCTGAGGAGCCAATGGAGAAATGCTTCCTTCTTCTGTCCCCTGGGAAGATAATTCTGAGGTGCATTTTCCATGGCTCCTCAGGGGGGATCCTAGTGGAACTGAGTCCCAGTTGCACCTGGTAACAAGCTCAATGATGCACCTTTGCCTTGGCTTTCTCTCTTTCCTTTTTTCAATATTCCCAACATCTTCCCCCACCCACCACCACCACCCACACATACACACCTATTCTCTTGGAATACTTCACGAAATACACTACCTGTACACAATTCCTTCTCTCTGGCTCTGCTGGAGAGAGGCCAAGCTAAGATAGGAAGTGAGAACTCCTTATTGTTCCATAATAGAAAGAAAACTCAGAAAGGGGAGAAAAAACAATGAGGAAAACACCTCCTTCTTATGCCTGTTTGAAATCACCTCCAAGTGCTCAATGACCTGTCTAGCAAACCCCAGGATTTTCGAACTTCCCCCATCCACATAAAAATGTGTCCTGGCCGAGCCACACTCCATACCAGCTACAAGGTAGTTTTTGATGACCCAATACTTTACATTAGGTTCATATCTGCTCTCTTTCAGTGGGGGGAATAAACCTAGGATGGACACACAAAACCCAATTCTCCTAGCATAAAGGCCAAGTATCACCAATGTCTTCATGAAGTGCATAAAACTTGATTTCTACAGCTTCTCTTCTGACTGCTCTATTTGCCTGATGCAGAAGGAATCATTTCTTCGTAACTCAAACTTTTTTAAAGTTATCTATCCAGCCTGTTTCTAGAAATTCTCCCTAGTACAAATAATTCTTTTTTAAAAATGCTTTTTTCTTTCGAAGAGTCAAGAAATGACTCCTCCAGTGGCCTTTGGGGTATAAAAGAAAATATATTGGTTTCATATATCATTAGTCCAAGGTGGTGGGGGGAAGAGAAGAATCACTTGATGGAATTAGGTGAACTGAGGGGAGTGAGACAAGTAGAGAGAATGAACAGGAAGGTACAGTCCAGTGGTGAGTGCTGAGGAAAAGGCTCTGGCACTCAGGAAGTTCTATTCCTAGAGATGTCAAATGGAATAACTTTAAGCAAACCACTGTGCATTCCTTTGAGTAGGTAATATTCTTTTCAGTTTATTCATCTGTTAAAATGAGAACAAATTCCACTTATCTAGGACAAAGATCAAAGCCAGACAACTTCATATGTATGAATATTCCTGAGACCACAAAAACAAAGCTAGAAACCCTGATAGGATGATCTAGCAGTGGGGTCTCACCAATCTAATACCTGGCTTCGAAATAAAGTATATGACTTGTTAGGTAGTTTTCCAAATAAATCCCTTATAGAGGGATTATGTATGAAGTTCAAATTCCTAATAATGCTGGTAGGTTATAATGAACAAAATTACTACTCCTTATTGTCTTTTTTAACTTTATAAGTCAGCCCCTGGGCATGCACACAAGTCCCCCTTCTCCCTGCCTTTGTTAACTTATCCAGTAATCAAGCCTCATGACCAGGGCCACACAGGGGGCTGAGATGAACATCACAGGCCCTAACTCTATGGAAAACAGTCTTTCAGCAATAGCATCTGGCTTTTTGGCATGTTCCCCCAGCCTTTGCGCTGACAGCTCTGAAGTTGCTTTTTACTCTGTCATATGGTTTGGCTGCTAATGAGCTGTCCTTTCTTGCTTGTCCTCCTCTGGGTCATTTTTCCTTTCAAAATTGCATTGAGCTCCAAGAAAATTGCACACCATGACTCCTCTGCAGGAAAGCCTCATCTCTAGTTGCCGTGGCATTCAAGGGCTGAGCATCCCAAGTGGGAGTAAGCAGTCCCAATGCTTGAAGGGGAAACATCTCATTACACTGCTGGGTACATTTATTCCACAAGAAGGAGGCCTATGAAGAAGAGATTAGGTAACTTGACAGGCACAGGTGGTAGACTAATATAAAGCATTATTTGTCTTTATGTTTACACAGAACCGATTACCATAGTACCCAGGACTTAAGCACATAATTTTGACACAAAAGGCCATGCTCCTCATAACTGGCAATCCTGTTGGATTCCAAGTATTTTCTCCTCTTGGTGCCAATCTGAATATTCAAATGTGAAATTTAGCACCTGCACGTGGTTTCTTAGGCTCCTACCTGCCCCATCAGCAGTATGTGGAGATGCTGCATGGGCAGTAACAGACCAGACAAGGGCTGGATGTCTAAACATGTGCCTGCTTTCTTAAAAGTGTATGAGAGGCTGAAGAAATCGCCATGCAGTTGGCTTCCCATTCGACGCTTCCAGAGATACCCAAGGTCCAGATGAGGCCACAATGACTTTCCAAATGACCAAAAATCAATCAAACGTGCACTACTCAACTCCAGAGAATTTCATCCCGACAGGCTACTGATGTTGTGGCCCTCAGTTGTGCCACACAATGGCCCTGCTCTCAGAGAAGAAATAACTAGAGAATATAGGACGAGGACAAACACATCATGAATTTAAACTGCCTATAAATGACGCAGATGACAGAAAGCTGTAAGCATTTTATTAGAACATATCAAATATAAATCCCTGAAATAAGCATAAAGGAGTTCTGCAGTAATTTAATCTTAAAAGGTAGAACCATTTCTGGTAAAGTAAAAGAGAGTGATGAGAAAATGACTTGATGAAGAAGAAAGAGAAGACAATATGACACGACAGCAGCAAAGCAAAGCCTGAGACAGAATTATATGGATGCAGTGGAACTATTTCTTCAGGAGAAATTCAAGAAGCACCCAAAGCATTGATTATGTGACTAGACCCAGTTTTCTCTTAGCTCTCTTAAATTCTTCCATCCATGACCTTTTTCCAACCCCATTCATTTCTTCAATGAATATTCGAGCTCCTGGGGTAGGCCCTATGGAGATCTGAAATATGAAAAAGACAAGATCTCTGTCTTCAGGAAATCAAAGTCTAATGGACAAGTTAGGACAAGTTTACATGACAATAGAAGGCAACATTTTATACCATTGTATAAAACACCACCAGCATCCTAAGGAAAGAGAGCTCACTTCCTCTCACAGGGGTGAGAAGGGGGTCTTCAGAGAAGAAGTAGCACCTGAAACAGACCTGTCAGCAGGTAGAGGGGAGGGAGAGCACATTCGAACAAATAATAGGACATAAATAAAGGCACAGAGGTAAAGGGTAAGGCAACGGAAAGAGTTTGCAAAGAATAAAAGAGTATGCAGGGGCAAAGAGGACATGAAGGTAACTTAATGCAATTTAATACTGGAAAGTTGGGCTGAGGAATAGTGTTGAATGCCTTGAATGACAAACTGTAGAGGCTGAACATCCTTTTGAGTCCATAAGCAGAAATCCATTGTTATATTATGTTAAATGTTGAGCGAGAGTGATGTAATTAGAAGTGGGCATTAAAAGAAGCTTTATCTGGCAGCAGAGTTCTAGTTAATTGGAGATGGTAGAGACGAATACCTCAGGACAAATTAGCAGGTGAGAGGCAGCAAGATGCTGGACTGCAGCCATGGCAATAGGAAAGAAAATTTGGGTTAGATGCCAACAAGGTCAGGCAAACTTCTGGATATGCAAGCAAGAAGTGAGAAGAGAAAAGAGCAAGCTGAGGTTTTAGGGCTGAGAGAAAGGAAACTGGGATGCCAACCAGTGCAAACAGAAGAAACATGACTCTTCCTTTAAAGTAAGATTAAATTTGAGATGCCAGTGGACTATCCAGCTAGAGATGGTCAGCTGGAAGTTGGGGGAGTGCTGGCACTGATGTGAGAGGCTGGATTGCAGCCCTGGCTCTACCTCTAGTAAGTTCTAGTTATGTGATTTGGGGCAAATATTATAAATAGTACAATATTAATATCCCCAGATTGCAGTGAAGATTAAATGAAAGAATAGATGTTAGCACAGAGCCGAGAACCCAATAAGCCTTCAATAAATACTGTCTATTGTTATTATTCCTAGGAAGCCATTCCCTTCATTTCAGTGATCAGCTTAATGCTTAACACTGGACCACAGCCATCCTCCTGCCACTTTGCAACATAAGGCTCTCTGTGGGCTTCGTGGATAACCTTTCTTCCTCACTGTTCCCTGGGGTGTGAGCCACCCTGGCTCTTGTCCGATCCACCCAACCTCTTCTTTCTACATGCCTGACCCTTGATAAATGCCATGGCCCCCAAACACACTTTCTGTCACAGATCCTCATCCTAAATTCACCATTTGCTGCTGCCCATGTCCTGGTGGGATGATTTGTTTTCTAATCTGGGGTCAAAATGAGGGGAAATGGGCCTACATCTCAGCCAGAGGGTTCGACTTCAAGCCTTAGACAATATATTTTCTTACTATAAAAGTTGTAAAACATTAGGATAATGTTACATTTTATTACCCCTCCTTTGTGCCCCCATAGTGCTTTGTCCATCTCTTTGTGACAGAATTTATCACATTGTGTTAGAGTTGGTTATGGACTGCCCTCCTGCCAGGCAATGGACTCCTCCAGGGCAGGGACCAAACCTTATTCATCTTTGTTTCCCCAAGCCTACCATAGGTATTGAATAAATACTGAAAAAGAGCTAACAACAGCTTCCATCTGTATAGGTCCTTATGTTTTGCAAAGGCCGCTGAGGGAGATGGTAGAATCTGGCTCTAGAATGCCGAGCTATAATTTTTCTCTTGTTCTTGAGTAAGTATAGCCATCAAAATGGGAAGAAATAAGATGCCAGTTTTAAAAAAGCAACAATTCCAAGACTTTTGAATTTCACTAATAAGTTTTTCAAATCACCTTTTAATTGGGGTTAGCAACATAGTGTTCCCAACTATTTACTTTGCCAAGCAGGTACATTAAAGAAAAGCAATCAACTGCTACTCTGTTCATTTCATGAAAAAAAGATTTCAAGCTCCCCCACTGAAAAGAAGAAGGAGGAGGAGGAGGAGAGAAGAAGATACATAAACATAAACCTAGACAAAAGGGAAAACCTTCTAAATGGACATAGTTTTATGAAAACCTAACACATAGCCTGGCTTTTCCACATTTCACCAAGGACAGCGGACTGGCCGTGAGGCCCCGACTGAGGTTGGACACCATGGTACAGAGTGGTATTTCTCCAACTGCTATATTCTTGGATGTCCAGAAAATGTTCTGTTAGAATTTTTGACATGTAAAATATACATAACATAAAATTTACCATTTTATTCATTTTTAAGTGTATAGTTCAGTGGCATTAACTACATTCACTTTGTTGTGCGACTGTCGCCACCACAAATCCTCAGAACTCTTTCATCTTACAAAACTAAATTCTGTGCCTATAGAACACCAATTTCCCATTCCCCTCTCCTCCCAGTGCCTGGCAACCATCATTCTACTTTCTGTCTCTTCGAATTTGACTACGCTAGATGCCTTATAAAGTGGAATCATACGGTATTTGTCCTTTTGTGACTGGCTTATTTCACTTACCATTATGTCTTTCTATTACCATCCAGGTTGTAGCACGCGTCAGAATTTCTTTCCTTTTTAAGGCTGAATACTAGTCCATTATATGTATAAACCACATTTTGTTTATACATTCATCCATTGATGGACATGTGGGTTATTTCCATCTTTAGGTCTTTGTGCTATTAAAATGTTTAAGTCGTTTCTTTCACATGATAATGATATCAAGTATATAACGTAAGTCAAATCGTGGATCATCTTGCCAGTGCGTTACAACTGAACACTGCTCAGGGATAACCAAACCTGCTTCTGCCTTTCTACAGTATGTGATCCACATGAGACAGTCTTGTGGTACTTCACATTTAAAAGCACTAGGGGAGGACGTGGGTCATCACAAAGCACACAATAATATAGGCATCAGTGCTCAAAAGAACCTTTACCATAACAGTTTGTATTCCATTTATAATGTGAGCTAATGTGTTCAGTGGCTCCTGCATTTGTACATAGCTATTTCACCAGATTGTTACCATAAGGATAATAGCAAATAACCAATAAAAAAAATATTTATAATCCTAATTCCAACAATAATTGAATCAAACAGCCATTTGATGCAGATTTCAGTGCACTGTGATGCGAATCTTACGTTCTAGTGCAAAAGACACCTTCACACAATTAACTGACACCTCATTCAAATTGGTATTTGAAAATTTGATTTCCAGCAAATCTCAGATTTAATATGAGGTCTGACTTTCCTACATAAACAAAGCCTTGAAGTTATTATTAATCTTTTTCCTACAGCTGACTTGCATGCACAGAAATACTCTGAACTAGCAACACTGAAGTTAAAAGTACAAATTAAATATAGGACTGGATCTCAAGTTTGTGTTTCTACTATGAATCAGGGATTTGGGCTTCAGCAAAACAACACCATCTACTCTATTTGGTCAATAGTATTGATATTTAGAATAGTATTGGTTTTGTAAGCATAAGAAATCAGTGTCCAATGTTATATGTATTTTAAGGATAATAATAAAAAGTCAACACCAGGGACGCGACAGACAATGTTGTCCCTTTAAGAGGTCCGTAGGTTTCTCAAGTTTGAGAAGCACACGTTTCGAGCTCTGTTCCTGGAATGCTCCCCCTCGTGTAAGAAGCAGTGGGGCAGGACAAACCAATTAAGTGTTCCTAAAAACAGCTTACCAAATACCATGGCTGCAGGATAACAACACCAAAAGCCAGCCAGCAGTTTAGAGTGGAGCACAGAGAGGAATGACCCCAGGGGACACCAGAGTTAAAAGCTCAGATTTCACTTCCCTTGTGTAGCACTTTCTTTTCAAGCTGCGACCTCTATCTCAGCCACTGAGAACCACATCTCTTTCCCAGTCCCTGAGGTAAGCATTCTCTCCTCCAGCTTCTAGGCCAGATTGCAGCCAAATGACCCAGCAGGCACTCCTGTGGGATAGTCAAGACATTTGCCCTGGGAACTATAATACAATTTGACCTTCTTTATGCTGAGGTAAGCACACCACCTGTCACTTCTGAAAACTCAGCTTTAGAGTCAAGCACATCTGGAACCAGCCTATAAATGTAGTCCCAAGATTAATGTTGAACAAGAAAGAAGGCTAAGGTATTCTGCCACTGATTACCACTTACTGACAATTCCCACTCAGCAGCAATGTTCAGCTTCCACATGTGGACACCTGAACACTTCCCTATCAGCAACACCACTCTTAGATCGGCCAAAAACAAGCTTTAGAACGCCTTGAAATATATCTCAGCTTCTTTGAATCCTCAGCATGTGGTTTCTAGTGTTTGTGCCTTCTGAAGGCAGAATCTGAAGTGACAAAGCAAGAGTCTCCAATTCTGGGCAGCCAGGGTGACAGGCTCACTCACAGAACTGCCTCAGGCACATTTAGAGGCTCTCCAATTTTCACCTCTTATCAATTAAGGCCATAGTAGGAAATGGACCATAAACTGAAATCCTAGAAACTCATAAATGCACAGGAAATGTTCAAAGTTGCCATCTCCCCCAGAAAGGTTACATCTCCAAGAAACCAAAAGGAGAAAGAGAAGCATGAAAACATCTTGCCTTGAAGCTCACTGAAGTACACCTGCGTTTGATGAGAGGGTAAATAAAGCTGTGTACAATCCCTTTTTCACAAAAATGATTTCCCTATTAACATAAAAATAAACTTCACGTCTTGAACCTTGAGTGCAAAATATGATCACCTATAACCCTGATTATAAAACTAATCTATTGTTCAATGGCACTGACTACCCGATGAGTGCCCTGCTGAGAATGAGGAAGGCTGCTTCTCCTTAACTAAAATGTATTTTGTTTCCACCTGAGCACAATCTGGTAGGCTTCACATTTGCTGGGTTATTTAAATAGCACCTCTTAGTCACAGCTCCTGTGGTGTGTGCCAGGATTTAGCGGCACAATGTGATTGTATCTTAAACATCCTGGCCCTCCTCACTTTACCCCTGAAACCAGTTTTGGTGACTGACCCTGCTTTCTTTGCAGCCTTATCAGCCTCTTCTCCCCTTCCTATGGTGGATCTGATCTCCTGCCCAGCATTCCTGTGCTACTGTCTGGCTGAGGGCATTTCCCTTTGCTGCTTAACAAACAGGTTCCTGCAGACTTTAGGCTTGTTTTTTGTTTGTTTCCAACACAAGTGCACCACTTTCTGGGAAGTTCCTAGTTGTTTCAGGGCGTTAAGCTTCCTGTTTTGAGGTGTTTTTTTTTTTTTTTTGAGGTGAGTGCCCCAAAGTTAATGTGAGATCAGCTAAATCATAAAAACAATTCTGCCTCCCTAGAGACACTGACTTTCAAAGAAAATTTTATTGCTTGCCTGTACATTTGATAAGAGCGATGAGAAAAAAAAAGAGAAGTTCTCCAAGTCTTCTTCATGCCATTTTTCATACTCCTGTCCCAATTTCAACCCATCAAAAGTAATACCAGTTAGTCTTCTATTAGCTAGCTCTTATTAATGTACTCTTTTCACTATTAGAATTTCATTCTTACCTTAGTACCTGTAACTAAATATAGGATAATAATCAATCCTCCTGTTGTAAGGTTTTTCCATTTTTTTTCTTTCCCTTTGGGCTTTACTCTTACACTTGGAATTTAAATACTTGAACACAGTATTCCACACACCTCCCCAAGCCAGCTTTGCTTTATCACCTTCCTCCAAGAAGTAGAACACTATATCCCAGAAACAGGACTGGTAAGGGCATAGCTGAGCCAACCTTTTCTTTGGCTGCCTTTCAAAAAGTTGTTTAAAACAAGATATGCTCTCAAGCTGGAAAAAGGAATTACACATGATAACCTTAGAAAGCAGCTACGTGCTTTGTCCAACAAATATTATTGCACGACATCGTGACTTGATGTGGTCAATTCCAAGCCAGAGGCATGCCACCAAAATGGTTACATCGAGATGAAATTAATTTTGATGGGACATGACCATACCAAAATATTATACTGTGTAGAATAGTATAAAGTTGATATAATTACTACACACTTAATAAGTATAGGATAACTATGAAAAGGATAACGCAAAACTCTTTATTCTGTGAAATAACAAGTGATTCCAGCTCTTGGTCCTTAACCTCACCAACTGATTTCTGACAGTAGCGCCTGCTCTGGGAACACCTTTCCAGTCTTAATGAATAAACTGACCCAGATCACTCACATCATTCCTCCGCTCCCCAGAACAATGACCACATTTATAAGAGAGTAGCCTGAGCAATTGAAATATATATTTTTCTCTAGGCAGAGCTAATTAGAACCATTAAACACTGACACCTTAACATCATATTACTTAGCTAAACCAACTCAGTTTGATTTCACCTCACTCCCCTCAACAGGTAGAAAAAAACTACTCTTCTTTCACAGTCACATAAAACAGGCACATAAGCAAGCCCAAATTCAGGCCAATGGACAAAAATACAGTCTGGACCTCAATGGAGTGGGTCCACAGATACACACTGACTAATAAAAAGTGACAACACGACCCAAAGAACACATATTTCAAGAATTTTGTAAGCTGAAGATTTTTAAGCTAGGCTACCAAAGCTGTTATTGCAGAATTCATCTGCTAAGAGTATGTCATCGTAGCATCTAGGAGGGAGGAATTCTGTTAGCTACCGGCTCCAGCACTCCCACCTGGTATCACCAGGTCTTAAGATAACAATCAGCACATCTTGTTCTCCAAGACATAAGCCCCACCAAGGCCAGCAAGAGATTTCTTTGTATTTCAAACATGTCCAAATAGCATCATCAGAAAGAGGTGATTATGCTATCATCTGCTTTCCTCGGCCATTGTGGGTACATGTGTCCTTGTGGTGAGAGGTAATTGTGGTCTGAGTCTACAGTGAAAACTTGGCTCAGAGGACTCTCCTTGAGTAAAAGTGACTCTTCCATACGGTTGCCTTTTGACCTGTGCCCCAGATATCTGCAGCATATTTTCTATTCAGTTTTCACCATGGACTCGCCCTGTAACTGAAACAAAACTTTCAAGAATAAAGAAGAGCTGCACACTGCCCTTTTCTTAACAGAGTAATCATTTCAAAAATAAGGATTCCTCCTACTTTCATGTGTTTAATTCTTAAAACTCAAAATGTATAATGTACCTGCAATTAATAAATTCCTCAACATCTTTGGGTGACACAGTCTTATTGTTCCATATAACTGGATGTTTATCAAGAAGAAAAGTAATTTATTTCATGACTTACAATGAATCCATGGAAGAAAACTTAAAATCTCTTTACCATTCACTTTGTCTTACTTTCAAAGTGTAGAACATCCAATGTTAGTCCTCTCCCTTGTAAGTCTTCTTTAAGACTTATTATAAGGAAACAAATTGTCAAAGCATGATTTGTAGGCAGATAGACTCAAATCTCAACTGCAAAACTGAAAATTTGTCTAATAACCAAAACCTAAATTTAGAAATTTTATTTTTTTAAGAAGACCTACAGATTTGGTTTTCCCCTCCCCTTAAGAAACTCAGTACCCAATGCTTCCCTATAAATAGTTGTCAATAAACACAACTGCTGCAAATGTATTCAGTAAATGTTAAGGTCAAAGGCCTTCACTGTTTATTGCCTTGTAAACTCAAAGACAAGTGAATTTATTGCTTGAATGAGTTTCAGGGTATTGGCCTTCATAAAAGTTCTGAATCCCAGGTACAAAATGCTCCATCAACTCACACCAAAGCTATTCTGCACAGAACTTAAGAGACCGCCCACCAATGGATTCATAATTCAAATATGTCTTGGAAAGTGTATTGTTTGCCATGTTGCATAGATCCCCATGGATTAGTGCTGAACCGTGCCTGTCATTATTACAAGAACTTGCTTCAACTAAACTATAAATTGCTGCTGCTTCTAAAACAATATCACATATTAGTCTGCCAATATAAACTCTTCAAATTATAATTGAAAAGATGTCAAGAATAGAAGAGTTTATAATTTTTCTCTAATCTTCACATAAGGAGAATATCTATAATCTCCCTGATGTAAAATTTGTCGAATTTAAAAGAAAAAAATATTTCATATCAGATCACATAGGAGTATATGAACTACTTTAGATAATTACATTTTTATATTATTCAAATTCTAATTTTTCTAAACTTTCTGTCATTTGACAACTTTACAAATTGGTATGCTTACTAGAAATAGCAAAAAGAGAAATCAGAGGACAATTATTAAATAGTTATTTTTAGAAAATTTCTGTAAAAGCATTATGAGAGTTGAAATTTATATTTTTAAGATAGTTGTATAATTTTTTTGTACATTTCACTGGTCTATGTTAAGATTTTCATTCTGATATAGATATTTTAAAGTGAAATTTATTTCTATAAATAAAGCCAGAATCTGGGCTCCAGGACCATTGGGCCTTACCATCTTGAGAACCAAAGCAATATAATGTAGAAAGGCTATGCTATTAATACCACAAATTTAGTATTCATTATAAAGTTTAAAATAAAACATCAAACTTAATCCACTGATGGTAAAATAGAATTATCCTAGACTTCTGATACTCTTTCTGGCATGATAGCTATAGTCTCCCAAAAATGTTTCTGAAATCTTACTTTGTATGAACCTGAATTAAAATAACATTAAATATCTTCCAACTGCCAAGACACAGAGTATTAAAAAAAAAAAAGTCACACACATATGCACTAATCTCACCATAAAATGCAGGCTTGGGCTTAATGCTAGATTTGGTCATTTTTTGACCTTACCCAGGGAAGAGTCGAATTCTTAATTATTTTCTCTCACTTGAAATACTGGATTATACCACTTTTATCCTTAATAAATTCCCTTCATCCTAACAAACATTAAACCACTCTCCAATTTCTCCAAAGCACAGTCTTAATCAGGAGTTTCTTCTCTACATAAGATCAAAATAACATCATTGAAAGATATTAAGGTACATTTTTGCTATTTCTATTAAAATAGCTATATGAAAATTAAATATATTAGATGACTTACAAATTGGCCTATGTAAAAAAGAAATGCATTCTTTAAGCAATATCTACCCTGCAATCCTGAAATGATTAAGGCATGAGCCCAACTCTCAAGGATTTAATTGGGAGACCACCAGAGTGGGAGTGGTGTGTAAACAGATGATTACAATGTAACACAGCAACAGTAGAACTTCTTCAAATGACTAGAAAGTTTAGAGATAGGAAGGCAAAGCAAGAAGTGATAACTCTGCCTGTACATCATTTTTGTTTTTATTTTTAGGTACTTACAGCTCATCGCCCCATGAAACTGCCATATAATAAACCAAAATTCATATTATTTTTATGCTAAAAGACTCTATCTGGGGCAAGATAAAAATAATATACATGTCTACAAGACATGTTGACAAGTCTGGAGTATCTACACAAGTGAAAATGGGTCATCTTTAGATGAATACATCTCCCAAAAGGCAGCATGAAAATTCTACTACTGCTGTTGCTCTTTAAAAAGTTATATATGTTGGGCATTTTTTTCAGAAATATGAAAATTTATGTTCACACAAAATCTATATACAGATATTCATAGACTGTTCAAATTAGCAAAAAAAAAAAAACTAGCAATAACACAGGTGTCCTTCAATGAATAAATGATTAAAACAAAGTGTGGTTCAGCCATACCATGGAATACGACTCAGTCCTTAAAAGTAATAACCCAATGATAGATACAACCACTTGGATGAATATCCAGAGAATTACACTGAGTTAAAAAAAAAAAAGCAGTCATAAAAAGATACATATTTATATAACACTTTTGACATGACAAAACTTTAGAAATGGAGGACCGATAAGTGGTTGCCAGCAGTGAGAGAGAGGGAGGCGTGACTGTAAAAGCAATGTGGAGGACACTTCCGGTGATGGAACTCTTCAGTGTCTTGATTGTGGTAGTGGATACATGAGCATACACAAGTGATAAAATTGTGCAGAACTAAATACATGCACACACATGTGCACACACAGACACACACACACACACGAATGAGTACAAGTTAAACTGGGGAAATATGAACAAGATCAGCGGATTGTATAAATGTCAGCATTTTGGCTGTGATCTTATACTAGGGTTTTGCAAAATGTTACCATTGGGGGAAACTGGGAGAAGTGTACATGGATCTTTCTGCACTATTTCTTACTATTTCCTGTGAACTTGTAATTATCTCAATAAAAACTTTAACTAAAACATTTTTTTATTTTTAAATTTTAAAGTAAAAGTTATATTTCTGATATATTATTAAATGGTAAGGGCACAATGTGAGAGAATTTACCATCATACACAACATCAGTATAAAAAGAAGAGCATTAACTATGATCTCTCTCATCTCTTCACAAACATACCTTGCACAGAGCTAGATTATTAAAGGATACAAGAACCCTGCCTTATGGTGCTTACAGACTATGTCTGAATAGCACTAGTAAATCTGACTTTGAGTCTTTTAAGCGGCCACTGAGGGACTATTTCTCATTCAGGAATCTTGCTGGAGGGCAGTAAGGAAGGTGAATTTAACTTTCAATCCATGTTGATAGCCAATATAACAGATAAAAAATCCTCATTAATTAATTTACTTCCTGGTACATTCTAGCTTTCAATTTTCAAAATGACACTAAAGTTAAGATGTTGCAGGATGTATAGGCATCAACTGAACTAAAGCAACCTGCATCTAGAAATGTTTTAATTATCTGATGCTGAAAACACAAAAGGGATTAGAGGAATTCCAAGGCAGTTTCCTAAAGCCTTCATACCTGGTCCATGAAGGGGCTGAGCTCCTGATCACATTCTGACATGAGTAAAGGCCTTCTCTCTCATCCCCTCAGGCTTTTCGGGATCTAAGGCACTTTTGATAAAGATTGTCCGTATGATCAAGGCATTGATTATACCTGTGTCTTTCAGCACAGGTTGGAATGTATTTCAGATAAGACAATTCTGTGTTTGAAAAGTGATCCATAGTCTTTCAAGTGAAAAACGTTTCTACAGAAACACTTTTTTAGAATAAAGCGCCCAAAGAAGCAGGAAGGCTCTTAATGTATAGGGCTCCTTATTCACCCTAAGTCCATAAAAAATCACGCTGTGCTGACCATGTATTAACATAACTGAAAAGAGATATGTTTGACTATGAACCGAAAGAGGACAGATAGGACAAAAAAAATGTCGTGAATAAAAGGTTCTAATTCCAGCCTTAATATCATGAACTACAAGATGAAGGGGACTTTGTTTACATGTAGTGTGTATAAGGAAGGGAAAAGCACAGTTTATAATCAGAAGGTGATTAAGTGGCTTTAGGAGCATGACTCAACCTGAACTTGTTTTCTACGCATCAAAATGGAAATCATGATTCCTCCTTTACTGAATTCACCAGACTGAATGTTAAGAGAATTCGATGAGAAAATATACACAAATACTTTACATTTTTAAAGCACTATAAAAAGATAAGGGATTGTTATTAATAAGAGATTGTCCAAAGAGAAGTCTACTATTAAAAAGTCAATACTCCCTAACTTAAATTCTGAAGTATGCTTCTAAATCAAAACATTACCTGAGTATTTGCTGTTAAGAAAAAAGAAATGCAGAAAGACTATTTAATTGTTGAACCAATTTTCTTTGAGAATTCCTGATTGACCTAAAATTCTACCAGGTACAATAGGTGATAGGGGAAAAAAAATCTATGATAATCATGAAACAATTTGATCTAATAAAAATTAATAGTCAAAGTGAGATTTCTGAAAGGGCACCTTTACAATTCTCTGGTCAGTTTGGTTGTATCTGATTATATAGAAATCCCCCCATTTGTTGTTGTTGTTGTTGTTGTTTGTTGTTGTTGTTGAATTAAACTATGCAATTGCAGGGCAGAAGGTCTGATTTTACATTTTCAAAAAGTGGAGACCAAAAGGAATGACGTCTTCACCACTTCAATACATGCAGGCTGATTTCACGTAATTAATGCCAGCACACCTGATGCAAGGAAACACCCAACAGGTATAGCATGTCTGTGAGCAGCTCAGGATCTTTGCCAGATTCAGAAAAGAGGCAGACATAAAAGCACTTCTATGGACTCATTTGAATTCCTTGCAAATTCGGGCCAAATCTTCAGATACACCCAAAGGGCTGGGCTGAACACAGTGACTAGGCAACACTGCCTTCCAGTGGCAACAGTATTTTTTAAGAATCAAAACGCATAGAGTATATACAGTATTTCAACGAGGTAGTGCCTGCTTGCCCTTAGGCTCCAGAAAACACAGAAAGATTATTTTCAAAGCGTTAGTGTAGGCACTAGTTAAAATTCCACTATTAGTAATACTCTTTCTTAGTACTTGTTGAAAAAAATTCAGAGTACCTACCTTCCTTTTGCAGATAGGAAGCCCACTCAGAACAATTATGTTATTCAAATAACAGTCACAGGATAACTCTGAACTGACTTGACTATGGTTAATCCTGGATCTCATTATCAAATGCATATTCAGTAGCTAACAGTTCCAGACATGACAAAACGAAACTGAAAAGTCATTGTTCTTTGCAAAGGTTGTTCTTATAACTTATGAAAATTCCCATTTTTTCCTGATCAAAACCAATCCAACAATACCTTTCTTATATTTCTCTTAAGTTGTTCTCTAAAATGCCTAATAAATACTAAGGATATTCTAGATACCTTAGAAACAATTATCATGTTGCATTTTTTAAAGTCTATGCTAACTAGGAAATGTCATTCTCACTTTAAAGCCTCTTGGCCCAAAAATACCTTTTCTAGTTATTCCCCACCCTGAATTCTCAATTCCTGCTGGCCTGTCCAGAACCTCTCAGTGAGTTGATGGGATTTATCCTCATTATATTGATCTATGGCTTACTTGTCACCTTCCTTGTCTGTGTCATGGCTTCTATCTCTTAGAATCCACATCTCCAGTGCTAGCATTCATTCTCCTAAGCTGCTGCCACCACATAAATATCTTCAGAATTTGTTTATAAGGGTCTGAGCAAGTTATACCAAAAGAAACCAGAGGATCTCCCGAAAGTCCTGCCTGGTTGAGGGGAATTAGAATAGTGATGCCAACATTCTAAAAGTCTCATATATCTGAAGATAGCAAAGCACTTCTTAAAAAATTTTTTACTGACAATCTCAACATCTTAGAGAGAGAATTGAGCAGCCTAATGTTATATCAACTGGAGGGGACAACCAAGAAACCAAGACATACAGAAGTTTCATAAATGTCTCCTAATAAGGGATTGATCAAATGTGATAATAAATCATTCTGTGGCAAACTATGCAACCATCAAAATCATGATTTGAATGTTTATTGATATAGAAAGATGGTAACAATATACCACTAAGGAGGCAAAAGAGCAGGTCAGCAGACTTAATATACAATATGATGTTTTAGCAAATGTGTGTGTGTTTGTGTACAGAGGCACCACCAATCTAAAGCTATGCAACATGCACAGACAATACCCATGAGCCCTCCTCCCACCTCAGTTACTTCCCAATATACAAAAAATATATATATTAAGGCCTTTAGACAAGCTCTCTAGTACGCTGGCAAATGTTTAAAATCTGGTTCTCCAAGGGCAAAGGCCTGATTTGCAGCATTTGCCAATTTTCATAGTGTAAATCCTCTCAACATAATCAGTTTTAAACTACCAACTTGATGTTGCTGAACATGATATTGGGAAGAGATGCTCACAATTGGCTCAATAGCTCTTGCAAACTCATGGCAGCCAGCCTCAGCCTCCAACTGCCTAGCCTTCACTTGCAAACATATTATAATCTGTAGGCCACTCTTATATAGACTAAACAATAGAATGTATGTTTTAGGTGGTTTTTATTTCTTTCACGTTGTTGACCTATATATCTATATTTCTACTTTTTCAACGAAGAACATGTTTCCTATGTTGTCTTTTACTTATTTAAATTTAAAAAGAAATTGTGTTTCTTTTATTATCTTGAAGCAGAGAAGATCTTTGTAACTGTGACACAAAACCTAGAAGCCATAAATAAATTTGATAAATTTAACAACATAAAAATTAAACCTTTTATGTAGCAAAAAAAAAAAGCTCTCAAAAGCAAAAATGAAATGGAAATTAACTGGGATGGGGGGAAGAATGGGCAATTTGTTTCTCAGAAACATTATCTATTCTAATATATAATTATTTCTGAAATGACAACCTGATAGAAAAATAAGTAATGATTTGAGCAGGCAGTTCAAAAAAGAAAAGAAAAAAAAAGAGATGGCTCTTAGATAGATCCCACCCATGTAAGAGAAATGCAACTTAAAATTTAACACGGAGATACCATTCATTTAATCTATCAGATTGGTGAATTTTCAAAAAATGTGAATGCACATTCTATGAGGCTGGGATAGGAGTTTAAATTGGTACAAATTCCATGAGTGTAGTAGTCTGAAAAATGACTTCACAAAGCTGTCCACATGCTAACTGGGAAACCATGAATATGCTACCTTACATAGCAAAAGAAACTGTGCAAATGTGATTAAGTTTATGAATCTTGAAATAGAGTTTATCCTCTATTATCTGGGTGGACTCAATATAGTCACAGAGGTCCTTATAAAAGGGAGGCAGGAGTGCCAGAGTCAGAGAAGATGTGATGATGGAAGCAGAGGACAGAGAGAAATTTAAAGATGCTATTCTTCTGGCCTTAAAGATGGAGGAAGGGCCCACGAGCCAAGGAATGCAGGCGACCTCTAGAACTGAAAAAGGTAAGAAAACAGATGTTTTCATAAAGCCTCCAAAAAGAATGTAGCCCTGCCAAAACCTTGATTTTAAGACTTCTGACCTCCAAACTGTAAGATATAATTTTGAGTTGTTTTAAGTCACTACGTTTGTGGTAATTTGTTACAGCAGCAATTTGGCAAACTATAAATGCATATACTTTTTGGCGTAAAAATTCCACATCTAGAAATTTAACCAAAGATAAATTCATATACATAAAAATGATTCATGTTTTACATTGTTCTTTGTAACAGCAACCAGTTGGAACCCATGTAAATGGCCATCAAAAAGAGGCTTATTAAATAATGATACATCTACACAATATAATATTATGCAACCATAAAAAATGAAAAAATAAAGATGCTTTTAGTACAATAAGTACAGTGGGTAGAGTATGCTAAGAATTACATAAAAATGGCAGGAGGGAAAATACATTCAGTACTTATTTACACATATATGCATAAATATATCTGGAAGAATAAATAAGAAACTAGTAATATTTGTTGTAATAGGGAAGGGAACTGGATGGCTGGACAGTATAGGAGGAAAAGGAAGACTCCCTACAAGATAGCTCTGATGTTTTGTTGAAATCGGTATATGTAATATGAATAGATTATCTATTCAAAAATTTAAATTAAAAACAGATTATAAATTAAACAAGAAAGAGATCATGTAGCCCGACTGGGGTCACCCACAAAGTAAGTAAAGATGCCATTACAAATCAGTGAGTCTCTGCAGAACATTTCATTATTTTTGAGGTTGGCAATGCCAGGAATTCCAATTATTTTAGAACCATAGGGGTAGGTGCATGACATTCTGCGTGACCTAAGGAGTAAGATGGGGGAGCAATTTAATAGTCAGGTGAGTTGTGAATAGAGGTGTGTGGTCAACTAGAACAGAGCTAACTTTACAATGCCTCCAAATGAAAATTTATACTTGCTTTAAGTCATGAGTGAGAATTCTTTAGAAGTTCTTGAAAAAACCTTGTTCATTCTCAGACACCCTGAAAGTAGGATTGCCAGGTTCAACAAATAAAACTCTAGGATGCCCAGTTTAAATTTGAATTTCAGATAAACAATAAATAATTAAAAATTAAGAAGTTTTTTAAACACAGCAAATGCCTTTCAATATTTAATTATTTGTCGTTTATGTGAGATTCAAATTTAACTGGGCATTCTGTATTTTATTTAACAATCCTACCTCCAAAGAACTCTCTTAGAGGTCATGTGGCCGCTGTGGGCCAGCAGGTGAGGACAGACGGGCCCATGCAGACATGCATGTGCCTCCCCTCACAGCGTCCACCACACTGAACATACCCTTCTGGCAGGACAGATTGGAGAGCTGAACAGGTTTGCACGGCAAGACATGACTCCCCAGGCAGCATCACTGGCCAAAGACAAAGGCACATCGCTCCAAGTCAAAGGGAGTCTCTAAGCCCACTTCTGGCCCTAGAGTTTCTCCTGAAGGTAATGTGTGGAATGCTTTAGAAGAATTTGGAATGGGGGTGGGGGGAGTGTCAGGCAACTCAGAGAAATGTTCTCCCAGCCCAGGTAATAAACGTATTCCTTTCCCTAAATACCGTTAAAGATGTTTTTAAAAAATCTTTAAAAAAACCCTTTAAGCTGACCTCCTGCCAAAGTACACATCAATTATACAGCTTCAGTCAGGCGGATGCTCGAGGAAAGGGGGATAATGTTACACCCAGCTGGGCACTTTGTAGTTAGCACAAATGTAATATAAAGCACAGCAGAGTTCGTCAAGTGTCTGTCTGGATTTTCAGTTTTCATTAGCACTATAATTAAAACCACATTTTCAGCTCTATTACCTGTAACAAGAAAGGAATGAGAAATGAGGTTGTCAAGGTCAGGCTTTTCCAGCTATTTATACTGAGTATCTGCAGGCCACAAGTTGTTGAATTTGGTGTAAACCAGAGCGACAGCTGAATGTCGCACAAGGACCCATCCTGTGTGGCTTGAAAGGCACACTTATGAGATCACTTCCTCTGAACGGCCACTAGGCCATGTATGTCTACGGCACACGAGGACTGCAAAGACGGGCAGTTGGGTAAATCCACTCTTGGCCACAGTGACTAGCCCCAAGAGGGGCTTCGCTCCCATTAAGACCTAACTCATCACATGTCTTAAACAGTCTCAAAAGCTGACCTCAGACACACATGTTGAGGACAAGAATCCTAAAAATCTAAAGGCCATCTTCTTACCTTGACCATAATGTTCAAGAGAGGGCTGGGTAGGAATGTAAATGCTAAACCTCCTTCGCATCTCTCCCTCACCTGCTCACACACTTCACAGAGGCTTCACTACATGCAGCAAATCATGTCAGCCTGGCCTCAGAACAGACCTAGAATCCAGTCACTTCTCACTACCCTCTGGTCCATGGCACCACCATCTCTCTCCTGAATTCTGACAAGAGTCTCCCTGCTTCTGCCTCACACTTCCTGCTATGGTTTGAATGTTTGCATCTGCCCAAAATTCACATGTTGAAATGCTAACCTCCAATGTGATGGTGTTAGGAGATGGGGCCTTTGGAGGATGATTAGATCATGAGTGTGGAGCCATGAATAGGGTTGGTGCCCTTATAAAAGAGACCCCAGAGAGCTCTCTCACCCTTTCTACCATGTGAAGACACAGTGAGAAGATGGCCACCTATGAACCAGGAAGCAGGCCCTCAACAGACACCAAATCTGCTAGCACCTTGATCTGGGATTTCCCAGCATCTAGAATGGTGAGAAGTAAATTTCTGTTCTTTATCTGCCACCCAGCCTATAGTATTCTGTTATACCCAAAGGGACTGAGACACTCTTCTCCCAATCTGTCCCCCTTACCTTGCACACGCATCCCATAGTCTGTTCTCAACAGAGCAGTCAGATCATGTCAGCACTCTTCTATGCAAAGCTTTCTGGTGGCTTCCAATTCTCTCCGAGGAGAAGCTGGAGCCCTCACAGTGGCCCTCAAGGCCCACTCCCTCTAGCCTCCTGTCACTTCTCTATATGCACCTCCCACTACTCTCTCTCTCTCTCTATTCCCAGCACAGTCCTTCCTCAGGGCCTTTGCACTTGCTTTTCCTCTACCTGGAGTTCTCTTTCCCCTGTTGTCTGCATGACTTGCTCTTACTCAAAAGGCACCTTTACCTTTTCTTCCAATCAGGGCTTCCCTGACTACTCTACTTTATAATGCAAACCAGCAGCACCCCACCCACACTGCCAACTGTGGCATTTCCTACTTCCCTCCTGACTTTTATTTTTCTCCGTGGCACTTATCACCATCTGGTCTATGATATAATGTTTTCTTTATTTTTTTTTAAATGTCTGTCTCTCTTCACTACCTAGAATGTAAATTTCTCAAAAACAGTGATTTTATTTGTTTTTGTTCACTGCTGTGTCTCCAGTACTTAGAAAGAATCTGACACATAATTAACATTCAACAAATGTTTGTTGAATGAATAAATAAATGCAATCCAGAGATGGCTCAAGCCAGAACCAAATGGGCCCTCTTTGAATGAGTGATCACTAGGTCCCTGTGGCCCACCCAGCCAGAAAGTGCTTGTGAGCCTCCAACCCATAGATGGAGCTCAGGCAAGTACTCATTCTCTGGGCAAACCTCAGAGTAGTTGAGACACATTCTTACCCACCAGAAATGCCGTTATGGTAGGTGTGAGCTGAATTCCCCTCACCGTGTGGGAGATAGACTATTCTCCAACAGGACTGTCCTCCATGCATTCCAGCCCAGGCCCTGGGAAGGTTGAACTGCAGCACCAAATGCTTGACTTTGATGGTTAATTTTGGGTGACAAGTTGGCTGAACCACTAGGCTCAGATATGTGGTCCAATATTATTCTGGATAGTTCTGTGAGGGTGCGATTAACATTAAATTGGTGGACTTTGATTGCTCTCCCTAATGTGGGTGGGCCTCATCCAATTAGCTGAAGACCTGACTAGAACAAAAGACTGACCTACCCTGAGCAAGAGGGAATTTTGCAGCAGATAGCATTTTAACTTCAACTGCACCATTGGCTCTTGCCTGGGTCTCTAGTCTGTGAGGTCATTCTGCAGACTTTGGACTAGCCAGTCCTCCATAATCACATAAGTACATTCTTTGAAATAAATCTTTCTATATAGAGCTACAGAGGCATAAACAGAGATAGATATAGATATAAAGATATAGATAGATATTTTCTATTGGTCCTTTTTCTCTGGAGAACTCTGACTAATCCACTCACCACCTAAGCTGATCAGAAGCAGTTCTCCTAAGGATCAACTCTCCTGCAGGGTACGACCCTCTTCCAAAGTGCCAACTGCTCTGGAAGCTTGAGCTTCTGTCACTGACAAAAATTCTTTCCTCTATCCATGCACAAATGCTTACACAGCCGCTAGGCATTCCAAAGGACACTGACTGGCCTCTTCCTAGCCCAAAAGGCAGCAAAGTATCCCATATTACAAAGACTGATGTTCTGCTGCTGTGCTAAAAGCTGCAAGGAATGTTTTTGATTTATGTCATTCCTGTGAACAATCTTAACAGGTGCAATAGTATTTATTCATAGATTGCATGCAAACATTAACAGTGGTACTTGGAGCAAAAGTGTGGCTGAAGCCTAAGAAGGCAAGTAGAGAATAGAACAATTAAGAAAGTGGGCCCAAGGATTCTAGTACCTGCTCTGCCGCAAACTAGCTAAATAAATATGTCCATTCCCTAAGTCTCAATGTTCCCATCTTCAAAATGGGATGATAATTATATTACTTACTTCAGAAGGTTGTAATAAGTGAAAAAAAAAATGCAAGTAGCACAGACATCCCCATTTTTGGCACATGGCTCATGTGCTCTGAATGTTACTGTTATTATTCTTACAGCATGATCTTAGCCCTAAGGAGTCTTCTAGAAGCCCAATGTGGCACTTTGTTGAATGGGATTAAATCATTTATGACTCTGGGTTGCAAGTGAAGAACAGAAAATATGTGGAGAAGACCTGAAGCCGCAAAGAGCTGTTGCTGGAAATGTAATAAATGGAAAGCTGTTGCACAGGAATATAGAAGCTTGGAACAGGAAGCACTCTCAGAGGTCATTCTGCCCCTAAAGGAGTTTCTTCTGCAATATCCCCAGGAGTAGTTACCACATCGATTCACTCCACAGTGACAGTGAGAGACTGAGCTCACTGCATTACTAGGCAGACTAAACTGGGAAGAAACTCTAAGAGTTATTCATGAAGAATAGTTATAAACAAGTAAACAAACAAGTGTATATGTGACAGGAAGGAAATAAACAGGGTGCTTGAACAATTCAAAAGAGGTGGGTCTGAAATGTCCAAGATAAGCAAATCCGCAGGTACAGAAGGTAAATGAGAGGATGCCAGGAGCTGGGAGAAATGAGAGGTGAGAAGTGACTTCTTAATGGTATGGGGTTCCTTTTGGAGGTAATGGAAATGTTCCAAAGTTAGTTAGTGGTGATAACTGTACAATCTTGTGAATACACTAAAACTTACTAAATAGTATACTTTAAAACAATAAATTCTATGCTATGTAAAATGTTATGTGAATCATAATGCAATTTAAATTTTTCTAACAAAAGAAAAGCTGAGGTGGAGGGGTCAATTTTAGCTATAGTAGACTAAGAGAAAGCCTTTCTGAGGAATTTGTATGAAGCAAGGGACCAAGGAATAAGAAGGAGCTACCACAGGAAGATGTATGAATAGGCTCACTGAGTGGATGAAGGAGTAGATTCAGAGTGTTGAATGTGGACCAGCTCTGCACAGGACATAAATGGTCCCAAATTCAGCTGGGTGGTTAGGAAGCAAGGGAGAGAGAGAGAGACGAGGTTAACAGGTCAGAAGAGGCTATATCTGACAAGGCTTTGGTAGGCACAGTAAGAAAAGGGTGCTCATGTTAAATGAGATTTAAAAAATAACACTGAAGGCTTTTATGCAAAGAGGTGCCCTGCTCCAATTGCCATTTTTGAAAAATCACTTACAGCTCCCTGCACATAAAGCATCAGTTACCCAGCAGCAGGACCTACACAAGGTATAAAACATTAAAGAGGTTAATTCTCCTAGTCTACGGCCTTGACTGTTCCTTACCTTGTATGATCTCCAAAACTAAGCAGGGCCAAGCCTGGTTAGTACTTGGATGGGAGACCACTTAAGAATACCGGGTGCTGTCGGCATTAAAAAAAAAAATTAAAGAGGTTAATTCTCACTGAGTGGGGCTTGTGTACTTTTACTAAAAACTGAAACAAATGATACAAATTTGAACATTTTATTCATAAGAAAAACTTTATAAAGGGTAATATTAAAACAATACAGATTTAGGGTCTATTCCAAAATTCACTTTATCTCTTTTCCTATTAAATATCTTGTAATAAAAGGGTACTTACTCTCCACTACTCAGCTTCTTTTTCTAGTGACAGTGGCAATGCCATTATTAAGACATGAGCGCCCTCTACAGTTATAAGCCTAGATTGCACCTTACTATTGAACTAAGGTAAGCCTCGGAAAATGTCTACTTTTATTAAATAGTGTGAATAAAAAATTACCATCCCCTAAGTTCATGCCACCCGTGTTAAGCTAGCTCCTCCAATAATTTTCAGAAAACCAGAGAAAAATATAATAATAAAGTGAAATTGGCAGCTTTCTTGGACATTTGTAATACAAACACAGAGATTCATCTATTTGCTCTTTGGGAGAATATGTTCCCTCCATAATCCAAAAAGAAAGAGTGTGTGCGTGCATGCGTGCGTGCGTGCGTGTGTACGTGTGTGTGTGTGTGTGTGTGTGTGTGTGTGTGCTTGTGTATGTACATATATACACATACATTCTCACTACTAATCAATATTCTACATCATTATGTAATTGAAAGCACAGAACATGTGTTTGATTGTCTCATCTTCATCAAAATACTTGGTATCAAGTCAATGAAATGTACTTGCCATAAATTAATAGAGAAACAAGGTAAGGGACTGGCTTCTTCTGGCAAGTGACAGTGGCAAGAGGCCAGAGAAAACACTGGAAACCACCAAATGAACAGTGAATGGTATAGATATGTTTGAAAATGCAGTGAATATATGGATGGGTGGCCTTGAGTGAAAATGTGAGATAAATGGAAACATGAAAATCTGACATGAGGTGATTTAAAAAAAAAAAAAAAAAGACTATCCAAAGGAGGGATAAAAAAAAAAAAAAGAATAACCAGTGAAAGGTACCTGTGCAACAGCTGGAGAGAGGATAAGGAAAGGTTATTTGTCCATGAGATTAATGCTGTTCAACCAGAGCTGAGCAGCCTGGAAAATGGGAAATTATAATTTGTGAAATACTTTGATTGCTTCCTCCATGGTCTACTCCTCACCCTCAATATTCTTAGGCAAAGTTTATTCGAGAAGAGACAAAGAGGAGATGTACTAGTTATCTAAATATGGCATTTGAATTCAGATCAGTCTCGCTGTAAAACTTCCATGCCACCTTAAGTACCAAGAATGGGGAAATGTCCGAGTCACAAGAGGCATGGGGAGATGGCAGAAAAACAGATTCCATCCTGCGGTTCTGCTTTTCACGGACTAACACAGCCATTAAAAAATGAAATCTGTTCTCTAGACAAAATATGGTCAAACATTCCTGCGCGCTCCATCCTTTAAATGGATTTAAATATTGGCCTGTCTTCTCTGTGTTTGTTTTGGTTCCCTTGGCCCACATTGGAGTCCATGGGCTCTTTCACTCACTCATCATCTCACCTCCCGCTGCTTCGGCAGAGAATGAAGTAATAATTCAGCAAGCTGTTCAGGGCTTTCCATCAGCCCGACTGCACAGCGCCCTGTTTTCACGGCTCAGGAATTCCAGTGGCGGTGAACTCCACAGCCCAGCCAGCCATGGGAGAGACCCTGCTCACGTTGGCTCTCCTACCTAAATGAAAGCAATTTGGGAAGCAAAGTGAGAAAAGCACTAGAAAAGCACATTAATTTCTCTTCATTGGTTCTCACATTTTCTTATGAAGCTGGACTGTTTGCAGCCACCCCTTCAATTGCATAGTGGTGAGGAGTTCAGGCGCCTCTGGGGGGAAAAAAAAAAGTGCAATTATATCTCAATAAAGCTGGGGGAGGGGGAGAGAAAGCGACTATCATGTAGAGGCTAGTTAATAGATTGCTTAAAAATAAATTACTGATCCTCTGTTGTCTGAGAGCAACCTGCTGTGACTTTTGGAAAGCTTCTTTTGTGTCCTTGCCTTTCTTCTGTCTGAGCTAAAAAAGCCTGCTAGAGTCCCACTGTTGGTTTATTACCCAACTCATCCTTGCCCCTCAGAAGACAGAGGAGGTAGGAGCCTGGCATTAATGAACACTGTGGGATGTGTTTGTACCCAGAGCTCTCCACAATAAAAAAGGTTTCCAAGTGCTTCACTATATTGATTTAGTCGCCAATGAATTTTAATGTAGTAAAAAAAAAATCTTTTTCCCCCTATTAAAATAGAAAGAAGCTCTAGAAGATACTATCCATCAATAAAACACCATCTTCATGAATAAGGGCCTGAAACAAGCTCAATGGCAGCCATAGGACTAGTGATTTCCTGGAGAAGACTTGTTAACAGAGAAAAAGATTTTCCCTCAATGTAATGTGGATTTTTAAAATGGACTTTATATGTTTATTATTCATTTGGCTTTGGCACCGGAAAATCAGACCAGGCACTCAGCTCTTTTCACAAGACTAAGTTTTTAACTTTTGCATAATAAGAGCAAAATAAGAGGACCAGGACTGTTTGAAATAGTAAAGAACAGAAGACTAGGATGATTCAGGAGAAGAGCTTCGGCAAACAATCGGGAAGGCAGCCAATCCTCTGAAAAACATCCAACAATAACCAACTGGCTGAAAGCCAGCAGTACAGATTATAATAGCTATCAATAGACACTAACCATAAGTACAGAATGGTGAAAGATGAAAAAAATAATATGGTTAATAATACTAAAAATGTTAGGATGGGCAAAGTAAGAATGAGCAAGGAAGACACAAGGAAAACTACACTACATATTTTATTTTAGCTACTAATTCCTAGCAATAACATTTATAATGATATGTTATTATCAAATTAACCAATACATCTATTAAAATACTAAAGAATTGAAAAAAATTATATGCAATATATATAGAAAGAGAAAAACAGAGAGCACTCTGGGTAAATTAATAAAGCTAAGCCCATAAAGGTACAAAGTTGAGGGCATTAGCCAAATGACTCCCCAGGTACAGAGATCCTAAGAGCCACACCTGAAATAAGCAGCCAGCCTTGTAGTCATCCTAATTCACTTAGTATACAGTCAATATTTATTGATAATTCAGCTCTAGCAACAGCAGTAGAGATTGTCAGAAGTTTCATTATGTCTTAAATTGAAAGCTCCAACACACAGGAACTCTGATTTCCTGGTTTATTTGGACAATAGCACAGAAGCCCAGTACATAAGGTTTTCAAGCAATGTCTTGATTTTCCTATCACTTTCTGTTTTTCAGTTTGTTTGCTTGTGGTATGTATGCATATATTTTACAGATAATGAGAGTAACATTTAGTAAGTGTTGGCTTTGTGCCAAGCACCATCCAAAATACTGTGCAAGTATTAATTTTAAAATAACCCTTTGAGGAGGTACTCTGATTGCCCCCTGTGCAGAGAGGCTAGTATTCTCTATCATATTCTCTCTCAAACTCCGATTCCACCTGCTGGCAGAAATTATACTCTGAGCTACATTTAGCCATTTCAAGTTTAAAATCAGTTCTAGAGTTTCTCCTCCCCATCATTTTCCCTGGGTGTTTTTCAATCTGCTGGGGTTTGTGCAGCAGCATGACACCTGGAGAAGTCATCTTATTCCTTGTTGCCATCAACTACCCTACACTAGCTTCTGCTGAGATGTTCAACTCCATTTGGTCCTCGGCTCTGATGGATGACCCTCCAGCCCAGCATTTGCAGAGGGGGTTAGATTCCCATCTGGTCCCCCGCCACTCAGTACATACACTCACCAAGGCTGGTCTCCCTACCAAAAGACCCTTCAGGCCCCACTGCTCTTGTTATACCTCTTGGCTAACTCCTAAGCCCTCCTTGAGTGATGTAAAGCCATTTAGGCTTTCCCAAGGCTCACTAGGCCAGGAAACTGGGAGGGCTGCTGAGGCCCTGTCAGTGTTCACACATTCCACTGCCTTATCTACCCTTCTTTAGGGACATCTCACCAGTCCTGTAGGGAAGCTCCAGCATCTGCTCGCTTTCCCAGGCTCCACCTTGAGAAAAATCACAAGCTCCCTCTGTTCTTATATCTTCTTACAGATCTAAATGTCCTTGAATGCTCCCCCTTCCCCAACACATGCTCTCCAGGAAGAGGGTGGGAGGGGCAGCTGCTGCTTTCTCTAAAAGCTCAGCAGTATCTCATACCTTGCTGCCTCTACCTCACCTCTTTAGCCAACAGTTTTTCTCTTCCATGATTCTGAGGAGTAAAAACTTAACTCCCTAAGAATTTTTCACAAATCATATTTATGCCTGAAAAATGGTTCTTGTATTTTAAATGAAGAATCAGACACTTTGTGTTCTCTGATTTCATACCAACAACCTTTCCCTAAAGTGATGATGGCTAGTGTCATGTGCCCAGGCTCTGGACAGGGCCTCAAAGTAAAAAGGAGGAAGTTCAACATAGCATAGAGGAAGAAGATACACACAAGTCATTATCCCAAGATATCATGTCCCCATAGAGCCATTAGGAAAAAAAGTTTAATAGTGATAGGGACCTTCGAAGCACCACACATTCTCAAAGCAAAGACCAAAACATCTCATTGGACTCAAAAGTTTACAGATTATATGATTTCATTGTATAACATTCTTGCAAAAGCAAAACTATAGGGGCAAAAAAAGATCGTATCTATACAATGGCATAGTATTCCACTGTAAAAAAATGAATGAAGTATTGATACATGCTCCAAAGAGGATGAACCCCAAAACATTTTGCTAAGTGAAAGAAGCCAGGCACAAGGAATCATATTTTATGATTCTTTTTGCATAAAATATCCACAATAGATATAGCCATAGAAACAGAATGTAGATTGGTAGGTGCTATGGGCTTGAGGGAGGAAAGAATGGGAGAGAAAATTATAAGGAGTTTTGCTTTGAAATAAAATAAATGTTTTTGGAAATAAACAGAAATGCCGATTGCACAACTTTATGAATGTACTAAATGCCACTAAATTGTTCATTTGAATATTACTAATTTTATGTTATATGAATTTCACCTCAATAAATTATTTTTTAAAGATATTGGTCAAGGGGGAGGCTTGACTACAAAGGGTCCCAGGGATGTTGTGGGGGTGCTGGAACTCTTCTGTATCTTGAGTGTGGTGGTGGTTACACAGCTTTCTACCTTTGTCAAAATTTGCAGAACTATACACTAAAAAGAGTAGGTTGCATAGATGTAAATTATAGCAGAATTTTTAAATGGCTGAGAGAGAACTATCCAACAATAGGAGCTAAATAAATGTTATTGACTAAAGCATGCAATAGATAATTGTACTAGAGAATAACTGCTACACAGAAAAAACCATAGAAAATAATTTCTACAATTTCATTCTAATGAAAGAAAATTGTACTGGCTGCTATAAAATGGAATTCATAATGACAATTTTTCATCATCACATTGCTCACTGTATAAGGATTTGATGTGTATAAACCTATTAGAGAACTTAACTAAGACTGTTTTATAAAAATAAAAATGTATCAATAGTACGTAACTCTAAATGAAGGAATTTGATATTTAAAAACTCCCATTGAGGCATGAGATCAAGTAGGTTATTTCTGAAATAATGTAGCACAGAACTCTAAGGTCAATTACAGCAAGACAGTTTAAACTCTTCTTTTTTCCCCCCAACATTTGTTTCAGGTTAAACTATTCTTGACATAATAATTTTAAGCATAATAGTCTATTCACTTCCAAGGTATTCTGGCTATCCATTGCTGCATAACAAAAGTAATTAAATTAAAACAAATTAAAGAGTAATTTTGTTAACATCTCCCAGTTTTGTCGTTTGAAGGGGCTCAGCTGAATGATTCTGACTTGGGGGCGAGGGGGGACAGTCACACAGTTGGAGTGGAAAGCTGGTTGTGGTTTTAATCTGAAGGATTGTCTAATATGCCTCACTCCCATGTTGACAGCTGATGCTAGCTATTGGCTGGGAGCCCAGCAGGAGTCTGTAAGTGGCCTACCTGTGGCCTCTTCATGTGACTTGAGCTCCACACAACCCAGGAGCTGGGTTTCCAGAGCGAACCAAGAGCAAGTATTCTAAGGAACTCAGGCAGAAGTGCTAAAACCTCTTATGACCTAGTCGTGGAAGTCATACAGTGTTCCTTCCACCTCATTTATTGGCCAAATAGCAAGTCACAGGGCCAGCTCAGTTTCTAGAGGAGGGGATGTTTCACTTTTAGCCATCTTTGGAGACTAGCTTCCAAAAAAAGGCAATATTTATGAAGATTTTGAATAATATTAAGTTTTCAACTATAAAACAACATTTTTTTTCTCATAAAAATTAAAGTGAGTGTCCATTTTAGAAAGTATACATCTTGACAACTAAATATTGTGCAATTTATTCATTTGACAAATATTTATTGACTGCCTACTATGTGCCAATCACTGTACTAGGCACTGAGGATACATGGATAAATTGGATAAGCCCCCTTAGGGCTTAAATTCCATAGAATCTGTTGTAAGGCAAAGATAGAAGAGTTGGTTCTTTCTAAAGTGGGGTGAAGCAATGTCAGGAAATGCTTCAGATAGAAGGGACTTCTGAGGGAAGACTTGACAAGTAAAGGTAAATGCCTTATTATTTACTTGAGGAAGGAATGGGGATGGGGTAAGAGGAATGTAAGAAGGAAAGAGGACATTCCAGACAGAGAAAACCAGCAAAGACAAAGGTGAGGAGGCATTCCACATGCTTAGGAAACTGGAGGCAGTTCCATGTGGCTATAATGCAGAATTCAGGGGGAGTTTATAGCTATAGGCACTAATCTTGCAAAAGCTTACACAGATGTGTTTAATTGGGTCCACAAATCGCATGTTTTTTTTTCATTTTCATAATGAATACCACACAGTGTTTTTAATTTTTAAATTAGTTTCCAACATTTAAAAAACAGAAAATTTAACATAAAAGTCTAGCTTGTCATTTAAAAAAAAAAAAAAAAAAAGCTTAATTTGGCTGTACTGGACCCAAATTCCCACTTGGCAACAATTGACTGGAACCAAAGAATGTCCCCTTTAGATGGTATTATAAAGTCTCCAATTTATACCCCCCACCCACCACTCCTACTGTTCTTTTCACTATAGGCCTCTGAGTCTCAGATCCCCAAGAAAGCTAAGATGTGTAGCTCAATTAACAATCTTTTATACTATGCTCAGCATTTGAACTTCATCAACAGTGGGGAGCCAGTAAAGGGTATTCAGTAGGGAGATGACATGATCAGATTTGTATTTTTGAAAGGTAGCTCTGGCATCATCAATTGATTAACATGGAGAATGCACTGGAGAAGTGAATAAGCAGAAACAAGGAGGCAGGTGGAAAACTCAGTATTTCAGGTGAGAACTGATAAGGCCTGATCTGGGGCAGTGACAGTGGAGATGAAGAGAAGGGGGCCAAAACAGTGGAAAAGGCAATACTTAGTCACCAGTTAAATATGGGGATGATAGGGCAGGGAAGACTAGTATGATGTTCAGGTGTGGGGCTACAGTGTGATATGTAGGAAAAGCAAGTTAGAGGAAGGAACCATAATTTCAGAGCTTCACTGCCTGAGGGCCATCAAGGCAGGAGGCAGTTGTGTACATGGGTCTGGAACTCAGAAGAGAGCTAAGGACCAGAGGTGGAGATTAGGTGCAATAAGACAGCCAAGGCAGGGAGTGGGTATAGGTTGTTAAAAGAAAGCCAAGGAAAGGACCCCAAGGAATGTCGAGTTTCCAGGACAGTCAGAAGAGGAGGAATCAGAGATAATTAGGAGAGTTCACTCCTTCAGAACTAAAGGAAGAGAGAATTTCCAGAAGGGATCTATCATCAGAATCAAGGATCACAAAAAGGTCGCCTTAGATGTTCATTGAATGCCATCAGGAGGTGACCTTCACAGAGCATACCTGAAGAATACAGAGGTATGGGCCAGAATTCTAAGCATGGTTGGTGTGAAAGATAATAGTCAAACAAAAAACACTATGATGTGTTTAAGATTCAGGAAAAAATATCAGAAATGACTTTATAAAGGACTTTACATGAAAAAAAGAGGTCATTTAAAATTGTCCCCTTTAACCAAGAAGAGTTTATATGGCTTTTTTTTTTTAATACCTTTTCCAATTGTGCACCTCAGGAAAGAAGATAAGCAAATGTCCTGCTGGTTCATTCAGATAAACTGGTTCAATTTAAGAATAATTATTTATTTTCACCTAGCCAGTCCACCAACCTTAAAACAAACTTCAGTATAAGGGGTCCAAATGTGAATTTCCTCTTGGATTATAAACAATTTTTACAATAAAAGATTGTTCTTTTATTTTTCTCTTTTGTTGTCAAGAGATTTCACCAACAGAAAGTTTCTTGATAAAATGTGATTTGGGATTTATGCACTTATCCTAATGAATCTAGCTAGCGAAGAAGAAAAAATATATATTTCTATACTTAAAGGAGAGATATTTTCTAATTTCATATTTTTCTTCTGAGAAAAAACTTTTTTTCTTGTTTAATTTTGTGAAGGATCATAGGATAAACAAGAAGTGAGAAAGTAGAATCTCTGAATGCAGAGCTTTCTATTAAAAACTAGGCTGTAGTTTTTAATAGAAAGGAGAGCAATGAAGGTTAGGGGAGGAAGGGAGCAGGAATAAGTGAAAAGACTGACAAGTACACATAAGGCCCCAGTCAAGGCAGCTATATTTACTTTAATTGCTTCAAACTGAATAAAAAGAAAGTGGGGAAAATAAAAGAGAATAAAGAATGGGCAAAATGATATTTACTGTACAATAAAGAATAGAGTGGGCTTATACTTATTCGTTTACTTATTTATTCATTCAACAAATAGTTAGTGGCTATTATGAGCCAGATGCTTGCCTAGATACTGTTTACAGTCATTAACAAGACAAAAAATCTTGCCTCATAGAGCACACATTCTATCTAGTCGTTTCCATATATGCGAAGATCATCCCTACTCATGTTCCCACAAAGTGTTTGTTTTTTTCTCACAGCTTCCACTGCCATACAGGACATGTCAGGCAACAGCCTCTCTTTCTAGTAAAGGGCTGAAGCACAAAGAACAAGTGTGAATCAGCTACATTTGAGGACAAGTTGGTTAGTACTCATTCAAATAAAACTGGAAGGACATTTCAGAAAACGAATTCCATAACTCAGTTTGGGATTTGGCAAGTCCTCCAGACTTAACAGCCTCTGAAAGGATCAGTGTCTTCTAATAATCCATCTGACATGTTATATTCAGAATGTGATTTTCTGAGTAAGTAACTAGGCACGAAACTACTTCTGGGCTCAGCGGCAGACAGATGCTGTAAAATCCATGCACGGTCCCCTAGGTGTTTGCTAAGGAAGCTGAAAGGGGCAAGGGATGTGGCCATACCCTCTCTGGTCAAGTTTCAGGATAAATGGATTTAAAGGACAGAACTGTAACCAGGACTTGGCCACCCTGGAAAGGAACGCGGTGTTTGAACAACATCCTTCCCAGACTGAAAGCTGCTCAGAACTGGATTGTCATTCCAGGCATTTGGCACACTGGTTTATACTAGCAGCCAAGTGCATAATTGCCAGGAACTAGCCAAATCCATGGAGACACCAGTCACTTCTGACTGCTAAAAAATGTTTGTAATATACTGTAATAAATGTAAGCCTGACTCATTTAATCAGATCTGAGTCTTGCACTGGGGATTTCTGTATGGGAGGGAGATGTTTACTGAAAAGCTACTTTTCTCTATGGCCATCTCCTACTCCAGGAAGAACAGAACTATTATCTAGTTGGCCTTGCCAATTTCTGTTTTATATTTTAGGTCATTAATGTGAATATTTACATATATTTCCATCTCATTCTGAATTCATTCTAGTACAAAGTGATGAAAATATGCTCCTTCTTCTTATTTTAAATTAAATTAGGTTGAAAATGAACTAAGTGTTACTAAAAAACAGAAGATTTAAGAGTATCAGACTCTTCACCACTCATGGCAAATTTCTCAAATTGGTTTCCCCAAAATCAGTGAGATGGGATGGGGACAAGGTAGTGGTTACATTCCTCTGTAAGAAGCTGTCTGGGCTGTAACAGCTGAGGAAGATGTGTAGCCCACCTTCAGGAGCTGGCCAAACTGCCTTCTCACAGAAGGTGGAAAATTAAATCAGCTGTTCCGAGCTCTCTTTCCCAACTTCTTTGAAGCAGAGCCTTGATTCCTCAAGTTCAGAAATCTGATTTTCCCAGAGACAAATCCAGCCCTGATCACTGATTCAGATCAGTCAAACTCACTAGGATCTGAGCTCAGAAGTCAGACTCTTCTGAATCCAGGCCTTTGACTTCAATGCCCTTTCCCTTTCTGATGGGGGCACCCTGCCTTCCTAGTGGGAATCCACATGCAAGTGTGACAAGAAGTGACGAAATGATGGGAGGAGGATGGCAGGCCCCAGGGTAGGACAGGCCATGTGGAGAAAGCTGACAGTGGACAGCAGAACTAATTTGCCTGAGGGTCAGGAGCCAGAGTCCAGTCCCAAGGCAGGCTGGGGATGAGGGAATGGCAAGAAATAATCGATCCCCACTCAGAACTAACATATGAATGAAACAGAATCTATCTCAAGAAAATGGCAGAAGCCAGATTAGGAAAACTAGACATAAGGCACATCAGATGGGCCCACCACCTTCAACTGAATTTCAGAACCATCTATTCCAGTTTTTTTCATCTAGGACCAGAGCAGATAAGAACTTGTAGGTGGAGCCAAGTGGCTGCCAGCCTTGGGGCTGGGAAGAAAAGCAGGGGCATCAAGCTAGGCAGATCACTGCAATGCCAGCACCAGCCTTCAAATTTCAAAATTATTTTCTACATATTTTTTCTTGACTGTTCTAAAATGTGCTGTTGAGTCTACAGCCATGCTACCCTGAACAAGCCCGATCTCATCTGATCTTGGAAGCTAAGCAGCATCGGTCCTGGTTAGTACTTGGTTGGGAGAACACCTAGGAAGACCAAGTGCTATAGGCATAAAAAATAAAAAATAAGGGATTGTAAACTGACAAGGTCCTTGCAATCTGTGAGGTCAACCAAGGATTGCCTCGCCTAAAAATTAATTAATTAATTAATTAATTAATTAGTTTAATGTGCTATTGATTCTGTTTTACCTCTGGAAAACTTTCCTAGAGATGGCTTGAGAGAAGGCGACCATGTAATTTACCAGCTAAACCTGGACACTTGAAAGTAAAAGAGCTGTTATTAATTATAGTAGTACAACAGTCATAAACCAGGACTAACCCAGGCCTACCTGGACATGCGGTCACCCTAGCTTGAGACCAAGCACTCAGGACTCAGGCATTCCTGGACACAGCTGGCAGAGGGTGTGATAATCTTGCTAGGGGTTGTACACAGGCGAGGCCAGAGGACTCTTGGGAAGTAGCTCACCCTAAGGGAAAAGTCAAAGTACACACACTGGGTTCAATGACATCAAGACAAGGCCAGAGGGGAGGGATGATTTTACCCGGGGTTGGCTGTACTCAATGTCCTGTGACCCAGGTTCCATGGCTTTAAAAAGTCAGTGAAATTTTAAAAACAGCTGTTTCATTAAAATTTCCACAGGACCCTGAAGATTCAAGGATTAGCAAAATCCTGTGACGGTAATTTTAGCAGCAACAGAGAAGGTGCAGTTGGCACAGCAGCTGGAAGTGGAAGTGTAAATTGGTACAACCTCTTCAGAAAACTGGCAATATTGACTAAAGTAAACGTATGCAATTCTATTCCTAAAATAAACCCAAACAGCAATGTATATGTATGTTTACCAAATGACATGGACAAGAATGTTTATAGCAGCGCTATTCATAATATTGGAACTACCCAATGTTTATCAACAGCAGATTGGATAAATAAATTTTAGTATATCCAAACAATGAAATACTGCCATGGGACTAAACAAGTATAACCATATATGACAGCATAAATGAACTCACAAACATAAAGTTAAGCTAAAGAAGCCAGACACAAAAGATACCATTTATATATAATTCACAAACAAGCAAAATTAAGCAATAGTTTCAAAAGTCAAAACAGAGGTAACCTTGTAGGAGATAGCAGACAGGCACATAAAAGGAGGTTTCTGGGGCTGGTAATGTTCCATTTCTTTATTTGAGTGCTGGTTATGGGTATGAAATTTTATTGAGCTTATTATTTGTCACTTCTGCCACATTCTACTAATCAAACTAGTCACTAAGGCCAGCCCATCTTCAAGAGGAGGAGTGTTATACAACACCTCATGATGGAGCATGGCAGTCACATTGCAGAAGAGTAATATGGGATGGGTGAAATTGTCATAGAAAAGACAATCTATTCCAATTTAAAAATGCAATGACATTTCAAATTGTAAGTAATATTTTAAATAAATTTTACAATCTACTCCAATTATTCAGGGCAAATTAGAACTATGCCTCATTCTGGGGTAAAGTAGAAATCTTAGGAAGGTAAAGAAGAAAATAAGAGCTCTAGCAATCAAAGGAAACAAAACCAGGAAGGATGTTCCAGTTTAGGCCATATGCATTCCCCGGACTAATAACTGTGACCAAAGGAATAGGGTACATGCATGGATCAGTCCTGGTCACATGGCCACAAGATGACATGAAATGGGAAAGGAGTAATTCATCAAAAAAAGAAACAATGGGAAAATAACACGTCTAATGCAAATGTCATATACTGTATCTGTCATCACAAAAGAAATTCTTAAACTTGTGTCAAGAATAAAGGAGTATTTTCTCTTCAAGTTTCATTTAACTCTAAGATTCCAGTGTTCTTTCCCTAACACACATGCCTATCTATTAGTATTAATATTAAAATATTTTTAAAAATAGGTCTAATTGTAAAATATACATCCAAGTGCAACTACTGATGGCAATCATGTTTCATTTCTCTTTGAGCGTCTCTTAAAACACTCACCTGTCTATGAACATATATAAACACTTTTATGTTTGGATAGGTCTTCTACACTATTTTGACCACACACATTTCTTTAACAGCTATGAGTCACATACCAAAACTTAACTGAAAACTACAGGTGATACAGGCTGAACTTAAGCTCCACTCCTCTCAGGGGAGATGCTTGGAAACTGGGAAGAAACCAAGTTACTGTTAGGCCATTTAACCAAATGGCTCAGCCACAAGCCTTGTCAGTTTATGTGGGAACCTCCATAATTAAAGAGATCAAGCCAAGTAGCAGAAAACATTTTAGCATAATAAAGCCAAGACTTTTATTTTGTAAGAAATAAACTTAAAATCATGTGATTAGAAGAAATATACATTTCTGTCATAGACTATGCACCAGAGATGGGCAAACTTTTCCTGTAAAGAGCCAGACAGTAAATATTTTAGGCTTTTTAGGCCATACAGTTCTTGCTGCAACTCAACTCCACAGTTAAAACACAGAAATAGCCATAAACAATATTTAAACACATGAGTGTGGTTTGTTTCAATAAAATGTCACAAAAACAGGCCTGTGAGATTTGGTCCATTGGCCAAAATGTGCCAAACCCTGGACTAGACCAACCTCCAAAAAGAACTATATCACAAAGGTAAGATGTGTTTGTTTTGGGGTAAAGATAAAGCCTGGGCACAGCCCTGCTGGTAGAGAGAACAAACAGAAATTGAAATACTCCAACTTACCCCACCCCTTCACCCGCTTCCTAGCATGGGAGCTCATCCTCTCCTCTCTGCAGAAACAGCAGGAGCCAGAACAGACTGAGATTGTGTTCATATCCAGCTGAGGCCAGAGGTGACAGAATTTGCAAAATACTCAAAGAGACTGAGCTTTATTAATTCCAAGGGGGAAGGTATGTTCTGAGGAAATAGAAGGGACACTTGATGCTGAAGAGTAAAGGCAACATCTGTGGAGACAACATAAGGAGAAATGGCAAGAAAGCAAGAGTTTGGAAGTGAGAGAGTATCAACATCCTGAAGCCTGCCCTGAGAGGACTTGCTCCCCTGTGCCATACAGAGATATGAATTACCTTACCTAGAGCCCAGGTCTTAATCTTTCTTTGGAACTTCTCTTGAATACTTCAGCAAAGATGCTCTGAAGCCTCCCACTAGGCCCTGCCCCATTTCCTACCATTCTACCTCACTCAATCAGCCTCTCCTGGTCTGGCCTCCTTGCTGTGCTTTGAATAACCTAGGACATTACCACCTCAGGGCCTTTGTACCTCCTTACTCTTCAGACGGATTGAAAACTCTTCCCTAAATATTCAAAAGATTCATTCTCTTCCTCTAGATATTTCTCAAATGACATCTCTTCAAAGATGCCTTCCTTGACTTTTCTGTCTAAAATAGAATCCTCATCAGGCTCCGCTTGTTTTAATTTTTCTTCACACCACATATCACTACTTGACTATCTCCCCCAATAGCATGTGAGCCCCATAAAGACAGGAACTTCGTTTAGTTCACTCTGGTATTCCAAGCACTTAGGACAAGTACGTAGAACACAGATTGTGTTCAAAATTTATTAATGTCAAAGAATAGATTAATCAATCTGATGTGTCTGTTATGGCTAATTTTATGTATCAATTTGTCTGGACTATGGTGCCCAGATATTTTGTCAAACATTATTCTGGATATTTCTGTGAGAGTATTTGGAAGGAATTAATATGTAAATTGGTAGACTTTGAGTAAAGCTGACTTCTCTCTATAATGTGGCTGAGTCTCATCCAGTTAGTCAAAAGCCTGGATAGAAGAAAAAGTCAAGAGGGCACTTGGCATCAGACAACTTTTAAACTTCATAGGCAGCATCACCTAGTCCTGGTTCTACAGCAGACTGCCTTTGAACTTCCACTGAAACTCTTTCCGCAGTCTTAAGCCCCCAGCCTCCCTCATAGAATTTTGGACTCACCAATCCTCCTACAATTGTAGGAGCCAATTCCTTAAAATAAATTTCTTTATGAATATGCCCTATTGGTTCTGTTCCTCTGGAGAACCCTAATAGTCTCTAAGTGAAACTTCTTTAGTAAAGAATTCTTCCTAATAGCTCTTTATCTACTGGTTTTCACAACACAAGTCAGAGAGCTGAGACTTCTGCATATTTTTGTCAGCTCAGCAGGTAATATTGCTCCAGGTGAATTCCTTCCTCATGGCCAGCAAAATAGAGCTTGGAGAATGGAGAATAGAATAATCAGACATATTTTATAAAGATTATGGCTCATTGTGTAAGAAACATTGGCTCTTGGAACCATCTGGTGACTTTTTATCTTCCCTTCATACAATATTATTTCATTCATATTTAGTAAACTGGAAGGTTGATCTACACCCTAAACAATCTAGATCCTAGAATGATAAAGAACATAAAACATCTACAAGGTACTTCATATTCTAGATTTTCAGCCATTTCCATAGAATTTGCATGACTAGATGTGCTCATAATTATAAAGTCTATAGCAGGGATTCCCAGCCCCCCCGAAATGCTAACAGGGTTCTGGTTCATAGCCTCTTAAAGCACTAGGCTGCACAGCAGGAGGTGAGCACTAGGGAGCGGGGGAAGCTTCATCTGTATTTGCAACAGCTCCCCAGCGCTAGTATCACCGCCTTAGCTCCACCTTCTCATAGGGGCACTGGTGCCAAAAAGGTTGGGAATCGCTTGCCTATACGATGTGTTGTACTTTCATAAGATGCTTCCCCACCGCTCATGCCCTTAAACTTTTTCTTAAGGAAACAAAACAAAACAAAAAGAAAACAAAACAAAACCCCCTACCCTGGTACCACTATGAAATCCTGCCATGAGGGAAGCAGGGCTTCCCCGGGACCTGCAAAATGCTGGAGCTGCCTTTAGACGCTTCCGCTGGGCCCCCTCCACTGTCCCAACTGGTACAAGGAGCGCGCTCTCCCAGCCAATCAAAGTTCAACAGCGCCCTCCTCCCGCGCGTTTTTCAAAGGCCATCTAGGAACCAATAAGCGGTTAGAGGCCGAGCCTAGGCATCCGGGGGCGGAGTAAGAAACAGAGGGAGGGTGTGATTGGCTCCTAGAAGACACCACGCCCCACCTCACAGAAGGATGTACCAATGACCTGAGCGGAGGGACGGGTTCCGCTCCCGGCTGCGAGAAGCCGGTGCTGCCCCAGGTAGGCGGTGGCGGTCAGGACGTGGGGCAACCTGCGATGAAGCCGGTGAGTTGGGCTGAAGCGTGGAGGAGCGAAGCTGCAGGGATGGGAGCGGTCCCGAGGCCAGTTCTTGGGCCCGGGGAAAGCCTAGGCTTGGTCGCGGAATGACTCAACGCAACAACCGTCTTGGGTAAGGGAGGTGACACTTCCCGGGAAGGCGAGAGCGATGACTGAGAAAGAACAGGGTCGGTGTCAGGCCAAGGAAAGACGGACATTCGCTGTGCGCCTGTGTGGGCTGTCGCCTGCAGGTTGGCCTCAGCCTCACGGCAGCCGTGCCGCAAAGGGCTGAGCCCCATTTTACCGAAGAAACTGGGGGCTTCTAGAGCTTACGTGTCTCGGTGTACCAGTCTGCCTGATACTGCAGCCCCAAAGAATGTCCAAGGCTACCCTGTGCCCCCTAGGGAGTAATCCTCACCGGAGATGAGGAAAAGTTCATGAAAGATGATCGCCAATCTCCGCTTGTGGGTGTTGTCACCATTATCACCATCCCCCAAGGCCACCTGACACTGTGTGCTTTTCCCAGGGATTCAGAATACCTGCGCCTGGGAGAGCGGAAATGTCAAACTGTTAGGATTTGTAAACTTGGCTGGGAGAGCCTGAGTAAGTTAGCCACAGGAATTGAAAATCTTGAATCATTAAAACTGCTTTGAAGAGAAAGAAAGAAAGAAATAGATGCAAGGTGCTGAAGTCCCAACCGATTCACAACGTTGGACAGCGTTATTGAAGGGCCTTCATTTAAGTTGAGCTGATAATAATACAGATAGAGTCATAGCAACTCAAACCCATATTCTAATTTGGCTCTGTAATGGGATTTTGTAATAACAAACAAGACCATTATAGAATATAGCTTCAGAGCTAAAGGTTCATTAGGTGGTTGTAACACTTACTTATCCCCATGTTATTATGTGGGGGGACATCAGCTGTCCTTTCCTCCTGGCCTCTTTCTCCACTCGTCCTCAGAAGAGGATACGTGAGTAATCTGATCCTCAAGTTTGAGAGAAGCTCAACACAAGCATCCCTACTCTTTCTTCTCTTATCTCTGCAGAGAGTATTTTCTTTAGTGCTCTCTCTCACCCTGGAGCCCTGGGTTGTCATTGGCTGCCAATGACTGGATGGATGAATTCAATTCTGGAGTGAAGAAATGACAAGCTCACCTGACCACAGCTTTAAAGCCATATCCACTATTTGATACTCAATAATAAAACTAATGTGTTGATCTCCATTCGCCTCTCAAGTTTCTTATCTCTCAGTTGGTTCCAAGTAGAAAGGAAAGGAAAGGTTGTTTTTTTATTGGTCCTATAAAACTCTAGCAGTCTTCCAAGTAGACACGATGCTACAGCATTGAGTTACAACTCCTTATTTAGGTCAGCACACAAAGTCCATCTCAATCTCTCTAATCCAGTGATTCACAGGTTATTCCATTTATACTTCCCTTCCCCCAGCAACTGAACTATTAGGCTGTATGGGGGTCATTTTTTGAGAAATAGGGTAGGTAAAACTACATATCTAGCTTTATCTCCTCTGCTGTGTCACAGTTCCCAAATACACAAGCCTTTTCTCCTTTTGCCTTAACTTGTTCTTGATCTGCCCAACTTCCTGCTTATCCTTCAAAACCCAGTTATGCAGCTCCTCTGTAAAGCTTCTTCCAGCTCCCTAAATAGTTGCTCCCTTGTCTGCTCTAAAGTGCATTGATTATGCTTTCATTTTAGCACTTAGATCTTTCTCCGGTAATCTATGCACACGTCTGTGTCTTCAGCTATACAGTAGGTAGGCTGTTTACTTTATAGATCTTTACTCTCCAGAACTGGACGAATGAAGATGTCCAAGAAATGTTTGCAAATAAATGAGTTAATCTCCTCACTTTACAGCTGTGAAAAACCGAGATCCAGAATAAACTATTGTTGCTTGTCCGAGATTATACAGTAAGTGACAGAGCCAATACCAGAAGCCAGGTTTCTTGATTCCCAGTCCAACCCTCTTTCCACTACATAGTGTTATAATTATATATAGGATGGTAAATAGCAATAATTTGTTACTGATATTGCCAATCTCTCTGATATTCCATAATGAATAAGTTATAAAAGATCAGCTATACTAAGACTATATATAAATATTCATTACCATTATTTAACATAACTGACTTCTTTTGAAGCCTAGTTCATTGCAAACAAGTGAGTTTGACTCATCAGATGAAGAGCCTATTGAAGATGAACAGACTCCAATTCAGATATCATGGTATGTTAACATTTCTGATCAATGATGAGCTAAAATATTTGACGTGTACATCATAATCTTTGTAGAATGTAGTCCACATATTGAATATATTTAATAAGTCTCTTCTGTTTATATCATTATAATCTTTAATGGTCGTCTAACTCCATGATTACTGTTCATGAATTAGGATTTGGGGGGATTATGGGTCCTTTTTTATACATTGAGAAAACCATAACAGAAACAAGGAAGTAAGAAAATTAGATCAGATTGGAATGATCTCCCATTTAGTATCAAAACCTACCTATTCTTTTATGACAAAAGACTAGTGTACCAAACATAGTATGAAACATTTAATCATTTATCATTTAGTCAAATCCTAGAACTATGTGCCACTGTAATGCATCTGTCAGCAGACACTGCTTAAGATAAGGCCACATTATCATAGAAACAAAAACAAAAACACGTTTCTATATAAAATGAACTTCTAAATCTTGGCAGTGATTTATGGTTATACCAGATTCTCTATAACCAGTAATCAAATGCTTTCTCTAATACCTGTAAATGTAATACTCTCTTTAAGAAAGCACTGTTCCCTACTATAGGAAGAGAAAAAGAATGTAAGTGTTGTCCCTAAAGTTTTTTGTCCTACCATCAAATAGCAATTATCTTTTGTTGCCCTTTCTAACCCCCTTTTTAAATTCAAAACTCATCTAATTTTCAAATACAAGTGGTATTTCTATGCTGCCTCCTGTTTTCCTCTAAACTCATCTTCTGTTTTGCAAACAAGGTGAGCCTCTGCCTTCATTGTCCCTGAGTACTGCAAACTGGGACTATGATTTCTTGAAATTATTTCATTTTTACCAAAATCCATTACAACAAAGAATGGGTAGCCTATGGTTTTTATCATATAAAATTTTATCTGTTTAAGGAAGTCCTACAAAGAAATCTTAAAATAGTAATACAAAATGAATGCTCAGGATGAAATTGTCAGATGGTCATTTTCCAGCTTATTTCCTAAGGTTATTAAGACAAAATATCTCAGGTAACATACCATAGGTAACTTAAGTACACTTTATACTAGTTGTAGGCAATCTAGGCATTATTATCATTATGGTAAGTTTAAATTAACCTGCCACTGTTCAAACTTAAATTGTAACAAAACAAATGATAAGTCTCTGTTTCAAAAATTTCCAGTCTGCTAGGCCTTTTTATGACCATTGATATTTAATTATAAATTTTTGTTTTATGACTATTGTAAAACTTTAAAATACCCTTGTTCGGTGGCAAGCATGCACATTGGTTAAATTGAATTTCCATTTATAACTTTTGTAACTTTTAAAAAATTGAACTAAGCTTAATAAAGTTTTATTCTTTTCAGGCTACCCCTATCACGCGTGAATTGTTCTCAGTTTCTTGGTTTATGTGCTCTTCCAGGTAGGTGCCACTACAGCTGGCTTCTTATTGATACATTACACCATTTTGTGTTTTCTGTGTTGATTTGTTTTGGTGTCAGCTAATACATCCTTCTCTGTACTGAGCAATGGGAGAATTTCACAGACCATCTGTATGGGGAACTCACTTTTGAGAAGCTTTCATGGGGGCCATTGGTAAAAGAACATAGATCTACTCCTCAACCCTCCCAGATACACATTCACAGTTCTACCTTTCTATTTTACCTGTCTTATGAAAATTTAAACACTGTGGTACAATATGAAGCTGCAAACGATAGCTAGGTACTTATTAAGAAAGGACATAGAATCCCTGGATTATATTCCTGAGAATATAAGAAATTGAAATTCATATTCAAAATGGAATTTGAACATATAAATGATCATGTAGGATGACTTTCTAAAGTAGCTGTGTATATGTTTAAATATACTTGTTATGTATGACCCAGACTTTTTCACTTGTCTTATTGCTACTTATAGGTTGTAAATTCAAAGATATTAGAAGAAATATCCAAAAGGATACAGGTAAGTATAAGAGAAAACAACTGTATTAATAGCTTTTTTATAACACTGAAAATATCTTTGTCAAAAAGAACAAACTGTAGTCTCTTCTCAGTATACCAAATAAATATTTGATATTTCATAAAATTTCAAACTACTAATAAGTGAAGAGGTATTTGTGAAGAGCACAGAAAACTCTTCATTTACTAGGTATGGCATTGCTTTTCACTGATTGTCATAGTTATATATAGAAATTGCATTTGAGTTTAGAATGTATACGTTGGAGAGAGAAAACTATGTAAATAGAAAACTGACATTGCACTGCACAAATCTTGGAACATGCTGTTCTTTACAGACTTGACTGTAATAATAGAAATTTTCTTGATAGAAAATGTAGAGAGCCAGCATGTAGGTGGAGAAGATGGAGTGGTGTCCGATCTTTGTATGCCCAAGGATGTTCATACAACTGTAGCCTCAAGTCTAATAATCCCAATTGGAATTGACATATTTCATGATGCTAAAATCTTGAATTTTTAAAATATTTTATTCTGGTTGGCCTGGAATATCTCCAAGCTAATAGTCCTGCCAATGTCCTTATAAAACATCAAAATAAAAATGTATATATTGCTTGATCCTGACCAGTATAGATTTTAAATCTTAAAATTTTTTTCTGGTTGTTTTAGGATATCACTTGGCTGATATACTTTCTCTAATTTATTCCTTACCTACCAAAAAAGACTTAAAGAGGCTAATAGATTAGTTGACACTTGCAGAATTTGTAAAGGTTTTCTGATTTAGAGACACCCACCATGGTAGGAAATTTTCATTTGGAAAATATTTAAGTCATACACAAAATATAATGTAAATCATTGGTTCAAGTACCAATCTTGCACATTTTGGAAAGACCTACTCATTTAGTATCTTCTGTAAGAGGCGTTTCCAGTGTTTTCGCAAACCCTTTCTTTTCCAATTAAATCTTAAATGGAATCCAATATATAAAATGGATGACAATGTTTAATGGAGGAGGCCTACCATCTCCCTGCAGCTGTTCCTGTAGTGCCTCCTAAGGATCCTTTCTAGGAAGTTTGAAAACCTCTATATAATGGAAATTATTTAGTGTGTACAAGAGGCAAATAGAAAATTACTTGGCATTAAAAATGATTAAGTATGTTAATAACATGTTAAATCCTTTTAGAAGTACAGAAGTGTGATAGTATTATCTAGAGCAGCACCATCCAATACAACTATAATGGGAGCCACAAATAGAAGCCATATATGTAACTTTATATTTTCTAGTTGCCACATTTAAAAAAGTAAAAAACAGGTGAAATTAATTTAACAATATTTTTATTTAACCTAGTATAGCTTAAATAGTATCATTTCAATGGGCTTTGATTATAAAACAAATTATGAATGAGATAGATTTTTTGTACTTAATCTTTTAAATCAGATATGTATTTTACACTTAGAAAAAATCTCAATCTGGACTAGCCACTTTTCAGTGTAAATCTAGAGGTTCATAATCAAAGGCATTTTATACTTAAATAACTAAATGTTGTTGGATTTAGGAGGCAGGAGGGGCAAGGAGGCACAAGTCACCCAGAATCAGTTATTCATTATGAACCAAATGCTCTATAGTAAATATTGCCATAAGAAAGTTCCAGTGCATAGAATGGCCCACGGTACTATTGCTTGGATCATATTCATTATAGTGAAAGCATCTAACTTACATAATTCTAATACAGTTAATGTTTTATTTCCTAGAGACCTAGTCCCAAAATTAAATACATGATGGTGTGGTACAGTAACAAATATAGGGGAGAATACAAGAGCACTGGCACCATGACCATGCTGTAGATTTTCTGTACAATGCTTAGGTAAACAAAAAACAGAGTGATGAAAGTACCAAACATGGTTGGTTTTATGAGAAGAAAAACAGGAAAAAAATGTGTTATCCCTTCTTCAGAGTTTGTATTGAAATATTATATGTTTTTAAATTTATTTTAAAGCAGCATGTATTGTAAAATTATTTCTCAAGAACAGCAATATAATTGACTCATCTTAAAATTCAGTAAAAAGCATTTAGAATTATAAAGTCAGATTTAATTTTAATCACCTTTCGGTTCAGATGTTTCTAAATCCTATTTTGTGCTTAGTGACTTGATTTTTGCCCTAGTTTGAAGACAGATCAATATATTTTGGATTATCAATAAGTACTTCAAATTTATAGATTATTGTTTGTTATTTACTCAGTTTAAGGAATTTAACTCCATATTCTCTCTCTTGACTGTATTTAAATTTGTAATGTTTTGTACATGTATGTCTGTGTATCTTGGTCTATTTGCAGAAGAACTAAAGAGCTATGGTATACAAGACATATTTGTTTTCTGCACCAGAGGGGAACTGTCAAAATATAGAGTCCCAAACCTCCTGGACCTCTACCAACAATATGGAATTGTCACGCATCATCATCCCATCCCAGATGGAGGGACTCCTGACATAGCCAGCTGCTGCAAAATAATGGAGGAGCTTGCAATCTGCCTTAAAAATAATCGAAAAACCTTAATACAGTAAGTTCTCCTTTTCTCCATGCATTACATGAGAAATGTCTCAGTCAGAATGATTTTTGAATTACTGCATCCTTTTTCAGTTACTACCTACTTTGTAATTTGTTGCAAGAATCAAAAAACAATAAAGAATGAAGAGTACTAGCACAATGCCTGATACAGAGCGTGTACTCAGATATTTGCTGTTATAACTTTTGAAGAGTAAGGACAATAAATGAGTAGATTTGAAAATTTTTAGAATAGAGTTACAGACTTTTTTTCCTTTCATTTTGCCTTAGACCTTTAGTTATCATTTTGAGATGCCCTCTCTCAAAAAAGGTGAGGCATTCATCTTGTTAACCTTACTTGTTGGTCAGCCTTTCAATCACTTCCAAGAGCAAGAGAGTCAGTTGTTTAAAAAATTAGCCACAAAGAAATCATCTCTAAGTAATAAGAAATCTTAAAAATATGCCTTGAAAATTATAATTGATGATATGAATTTCCTACCAGAATAAAAGAAGGACTCTTATTGTTTGTCTATGATTCTACACAAGCTGCTGGTATGAAAGTTTAAAACAAAATAAAAAGAGATTACGAAAAAAATGATGAGAGAATTTAAAAAATGGCTTGGAGAAAGGGCGAAGAGAACAACAACCGGCAGTAGACAGTAGCAAAGATGAGAAGTAGTTCTGTAGGTAAGAACCAGAGGTGCTCTGCTGGAAGTGAGACACAGAGTAGAGGAAGGTAAGCCAGCCACAGGTAGCAAACTAGTCCTTCCCTGTGCCAATTGCACTTTTTTATATTCTAATAAGCAGCTTAATCCTTTGTGGAACAAGATAGAGTACTAAATAGTTTGATACTTCAAAAACCCTAAGTTCCCTGAAGTCATTGCATTAAGCTGGAGAGTATGCAGACTCCACCAAGTAACCAGGTAGTCTCAGGGCTGGCCCAGCCAACTTCTCTTCTTCTACCTAGAGCTCAGGGCCCTCTGCCAATAGTTACCATTCTGAAGGCAAACTGACTAGTACAGGGTCTTTGAGGATATAAAACTGTTCATGGTCAATCTCAACTCTGATATACAGAGAAGTATAGCCTACCGAGTAGAGAATAAAGATATAGAAGCCATTCTATAGTCTGTGGTTTCCAAACTTTCTCTAGAGAAAAGCATAATCTCTGTGTAAGCAATTACTTATTGTAAAAGCAAAATTTTAGACTAAATAGTTGTCTATGCTTAATTTTCTAAATCTAAGTCAAGTAGCATTAGTAACCCATTTTTAACCCATTTTTCAAACCAATTCTGAGATTTCTTTTCAAATAAATCTTTAAAAGCAGCCTCCACTAAAAACATTCCAGGCATCAAACTAGCTCAGATTAGTGAAACAACAAATTCTACTTTAGCAGGTTCTAGCGTACTGAATGCTCTGATGTTTGAACAGAATACAAACAGGTTGGAAAGATGGGTGGTTGGCCTTGCATATGTTAAATGCTTCAGGCTCACATAAAATATTGCATCTGATGATGAAATTTTCATTGTCCTACACCTTTCAAAAGTCCTACAGTGACTACTATTTAGACAAAGACAATTTTCCATCCATTCTGCCATCTTTGAGTGCCTACATTGCTAGACAGCTCTGGAGTTTATCCTGGTAAATGTTTTTCACTCTCTTGTTGTCTATCAGTGCTGTCTCACAGTTCTCCCTTGGCATTTTCATTCCTTTATAAAATCGGTGAACAATGCTTGCCTACTATATTATATCATTTTCTAGGGTTGTTGTAACAAAGTACCACAAACTGGGTAGCATAAAATGACAGAAATTTATTCTCCCCCATTCTGGAAGCTAGAAGCCCAAAGTCAAAACCATGGCCACACTCCCTATGAGACTCTAAACAGAAAACTTCCTTGCCTCTCCCCAGCTTCCAGTGGTAGCAGTAGATTCTTGGCATTCCTTGGCTTGCAACTGCATCACTCTAATCTCTGACTGTCACTATATGATCCTCCTTGAGTGTTTGTATCTTCGTATGGTATTTCTCCTATAAGGACACCAGTCCTATTGGGTTAGGGCCACCCTAGTGACCTCATCTTAACTTTGATCATATCCACAAAGACCTTATTTCCAAATGAGGTCACATTCACAGTACCAGGGATTATGACTTCAATATATCTTTCTGGGGACACAATTCAGCCCATAACACCTACTGTGCTCCAAACTGAATTACAGAACACACCCTCTGAGGCATAGTTCCCACCCTCAAGGAACCCACAGCTAACAACACTACCACATAAGTGCAATAAGATTCACACATGATATGTAAGAGGCAAAGCACAGGACAGCAATGGTTTCTGTGGAGACACAAAGGCATTTCAGGGAATGAAATTTGAGGTGAGTTTTGAAGGATGAGTGGAAATCAGAGAGAGAAGATAAGAGTAGCAAGAGGTATAAAGTAGTATTAATCTTTCAGAAAGCCACTGCAGTGTTCTATCTCTCTCTACCTTTCCATGGTAGATCCTCATCTCTGAAACAGGCCTACATCTGGGACACTTTAGAAAGCAAGTTCACAAACCCTTTAGAGGTCAGCACCTGTTTGGTCCTCTGTCTCACATCCTATCACAAGACATGTACCTAGAGCTTCATCTACAATATACGACAGTGATTGATGTTCAAATTAAGTCTCAGCACCCAGTTAGGTTCAGCACACCCTCTAAGAAAGTTAGGACTTGTGCAACACATTTTTTAGAATCTTCAAAAATGATTAAAATGGTTTTGTTGCTTTCAGGATTAATCTTCATTTTTCTGAGAAATTCAGTTATGCAGAACTGTTAATATCTTCGCAATACTAACATTCATTTACTCCTTACTCTGTGCCAGCTCCATTCTAAGCCCTTTACAATGCTACCTCATTCACTCCTCACTATGATCTAGGTACTATTGCTGTTACCATTTTAGGTGAAAAGGCTGAGGCCCAGAGGTTCACACATCTAATAAATGACAGTATCCAGGATTTGACCCAGGCAGTGGGACTCTAGAGCTTAAACTCTAACCTCTTCGATACACAACCTCTGTACTCTTTGGATAAATGAAGTTATTATACCAACAGTTCTTGTTCCATAACCACTATGATTTTGTCCAGAGAAAAATAATCCAAGTGACCATTGGTAAAACAGTCTGACTCCTACCTATTCAGTAATATGTTCCACTGTTCAGATGTGGATCCCAGAATTTAAAGAAGTCACTAAAAAGGCCCTGCCTCCCTTGACCCTTAGAGGTGTTCAGATATCTCATCTCAGCATGCAAGGCACTATGCTAAGCATTAGAGTTAAAACGAGGAGGCAGAAAGAACAAGCCTGTAGTTGTGATTGTGGGGATGAAATGAAAATGTGCAAATTTCAAAACTGTACTTTCCTTTCAGCTGTTATGGAGGAGTTGGGAGATCTTGTCTCGGTAAGAAATATATTTTTATTATTCAGTTTTTTTTTTTTTTTTAATTTCAAAGTAGGCAAACTCCTGTTTCTGGGCCATATGCTTACTGTATGAAAATGAAACCAAACACAATAGGATTACTTAAGGCCCTAAATTTGGCATTCCCTAGGAAGAATGGGTGAGACTAGGGGTTGTTTTCAGCATTGCTTTGGCAGATTCTACAAAATAATTTATGTCATAGCCTCTGCATTCTTGTGTTTTGTTTTGTTTTCTAATATTCTCCCTATGCAGGTGTTATGATACCCATAGTAACTTCTAAATAATATCCACAGGTAACATAAGTATGAAAACCAATGTTAATTACCATATGTTTACCTTAAACTTTTTGAAAATGTGTTGGGAAAAAAGAACAGTTAATGAAATGGCACATTAGAGTAACAGTTATTCCTTTAAGTTTGGACAGAAATTGAAAACTTTTTTGTTTCAAAGAACACTATCAAAATCAAAAGACAACTCACAGAATAGGAAATACTTACAAACCATATATCTGATAAGGTACTCACCTAGGATATATAAAGAACTTTCATACCTCAATAATAAAGACAAACAACCTATTTTTTTTAATGGACAAATGATCTCAATATATATTTCTATAAACAAAATATACAAATGACCAATAAGCACATGAAGAAAATGCTCAACATCATTAGTCATCAGGAAAATGCCACAATGAGATACTATTTAATACTTATTAGGATAGCTATTTCAAAAAACTGGAAAATATATGTGAAGATGTGGAGAAATTGGATCCCTCATATACTGCTAGTGGGTATGTAAAATGGCACAGTTGCTTTGGAAAATAGTCTGGCAGTACTGCCTCAAACAGTTAACATAAAGTTACCATACGACCCAGCAGTTCCAACCCTAAGTATACACCCAAAGAACATTTCTACACAAAGACTTGTATATGAATGTTTATAGCAGCATTATTCATAATAGCCAAAAAATAGAAACAACCTAAATGCCCATCAGTTGACAAGTAGATGAACAAAATGTCTATCCATACAATGATATATTATTCATCCACAAAAAGGAATGAAGTACTAGTACATGCCACAATATGTATGAAAATGAACACATTATGCTAAGCAAAAGAAGCATATCACGAAAGACCACATATGATTCCATTTATAGGAAATGCCTAGAATAGGCAAATCTATAGAGACAGAGAGTAGATAATTGCTTGCTTAGGGCAAGGGTAATGGGGTCATAGGGGGATTTTAACAAAAGGGTGCAGGGATTTTATAGATGATTAAAATGTTCTACAATTGACTGGTTGGTGATGGCTGCATGTATCTGTGAATACACTAAAATTCACTGAATTGTATACTTTAAATAAATGAATTGTGTGGTATGTGAATTATAACTCAATAAAGCTATATATAAAAAAAAAAAGAAGACACTGCTAAACTTTCATTCAACCAGTAATTTAAAATCATTATTTAACTGTCAAAAACACATAAGGCCTCAGTCTTTTAATTCATTTCAATTACTCCAAACTCAGTCTTCTGTACCAACATAAGTCTAAGTAAATATAAAATGCTCTACTCTATCATTATTTAATAATATGCTAATTTTTTTTTTATCATGTTCTGTTAGTAGCCGCTTGTCTCCTACTGTATCTGTCTGACACAGTATCACCACAGCAAGCCATAGACAGCTTGAGAGACCTAAGAGGATCTGGAGCAATACAAACCATAAAGGTAAGGAGGCTGACTGTTCTTGTGTGAGTGTGGTTAGGGGAGCTGACCCTTACAAATACATCGTAATTCGGCATCATGGGGAAAGAGGAACATTTCCCCTTCCCTCCGCTGGTTCTTTTCAGCTTGTTGAATAATCAAATCAACATAAGACAGATTGACAAGAGAAAATCAAATTAATTTAGTGCACATGGGAACCCTACACACAGGAAAGAAGACCTCATCTGCACAAGAGGTTCAGAGACAGAAATGGAAAATGACGTACATATGACATTCTGAGCTAGGGAGGAAGTAAGGCACCTTAGGGCTTCAGAAGGTTAATTGCAGGAAAAACATGTGTTCAGTAATCAATAGTTTCCCCTGGTCAACTCTGATAATCTCTTATATCCGCAAGGTCCTAATTCAAATTCCTCTAAGTAGTTTGAACTTCCCAGGATCTACCAGTGTTCAGTTTTGCCCATTCGGCTCTGGGAGTGAATCCTCTCACTTAGAAAAATGAGATGGTTACTATAAGCTTGGTATATTCCTGGGTAGATTTTTGGCCAAAAAGATCTAATGAAGATCTAATTATATCACCAAAACACTTAATAAAGATGAATGACTATAATACAAAAAAATGTAAAGTAATATTAATTACTCTTTGCTGTGGATAATGAAAGGTGACATCTTCCACATTTACTTTTCCCTTAACATTCAAAAATACTGCCGTAGCAATGCCCAAGGATGTCGTTATATACTAATCACGTTGCTGAAAAGATTCTGCAGATTTCACTTTATATATAGCTCTGTAAAGCTAACTTGCCCTCCTTTCTCAAGCACCCAGTCTCAGCTTTAGAACTAAATCAGGAACAGGCACTAAAGGATCCTGGTCTTTACACAGCTCCTTGAGCTACGGAGTCCATCTGACCAGGGTTCAGGTCTAACCAAGTGTCATGAATATGAATTATTATAACTGATCATTTCACCGAGCAGCCTGATTCTCAGTGCTCAAATAAGGTCTTTCAAAAACGAATCCATACAGGACCCCACTTCACTGCACAGGTTCTGAAAACAGAGCTGCCCATATTATGTTACAATCAAATGATGCTTCAAATTCAAGATCTTCTCAAGCATACATGGTCAAACACATGTGTATATGTACGTATATGCATGTTTTCCACCTTTATTCTTGGAGAGAATTAAGCCCATATTAATATGAGCTGTCAAGCTATCACCTCAGCATTCTGTGGCAAACAGGCTTTTCCCATCCCTGCGATTTCAGTTAGCAGTATGCAATTTCAATTCCCTAGTAAAATGAAATGAGATTACTGGCAAAGTAAAAATATCCTCTAGGAAGCTATTTTTTTTTTATCTGTTAAAATTAATTTTTTAAATGTTATTTGCTATGAAAATTACCCCAAATGGATTGTCATCACAAAAAAGCAGAAAACTAGGGCTTCTATAAATTAATAGATTTTATTGAACATACCATTAACTGCTACAGAAGGTGCCTTCTCCTCCCTACTTATCCCCATTAGCAAAAAGAATGCCTTCACGTACTACTTTTAATCTTATTTGTTCCTGCAGTAAAAGGAGAAATCAGATTTAAAAACATTCATATGTATTTCATGCTGCCTTCTGATTTTCAGAGATTTTTAAAGCAATAGTTTTCACACTATATGTAGCTTTATTGAAAGATAAAACTTCCCCATAAAATTTCCTTACCTGAAAGGATATAAAATTGTTCTTAGCAAATACTTTTGATTCCTGATTCCTGCTAATATTGTAACTACTCCAGTAACTAGTTTTCTATACTGTGTTTCAATATATCTTTACTTTTTTCAGCAATATAATTATCTTCATGAGTTCCGGGACAAACTAGCTGCACATCTATCATCAGGAGATTCACTATCAAGATCTGTATCTAGATAAAAAAAATAATAATTTTAAATAGCACATGTATATATATGACCGTATCTGAAATTTAAGAGCTAACATAATTTGTATTGAAGTGAAACTACTACTGTTATCAACTTGATTGTAAATGTGTATGTGCAGATATTCCTAAAGCTTTTATTGACAAATTTCATTGTGTCTTTCATCTCTTATGAGATAGAAAAACTGCTGTACAATTTTCCTTTTTAGAAATGCACTGGTTGCTCTGGTATATTTTACATGGAGATAATGCTGAAAAAGTATATGGAAAAATGTTTGACTGCATTTATTTATCACACTTTTATCTCATTTTACTATTTGTAACTACCAAGTGACATATAACATAGTAATAAGTATGAAAATTTGTGTAAGTGCCCAAGAAAAGTTATTTAAATGACTTTCATCCTTTATTCCTCCCAAAATCCTTCTCATTGTTTTTCTGCTTCATAGACACACAAAATTGTAAGGAATCCTACAAATCATCTAGTCATCTCCCTCCCAGTATTGGGTCATGCCCAATAGGTGTTTATCCTGCATTTGCTGGGACATTTTCAAAGACGACGAATTCGCTAGCTCAGAGAACTGCTCTGTTTTTAAAGCATTCACTTTTTCACCTTAGAAACAACACATAATGAATTTAATCCTTCTTTCACATTTATTTATAAAGTACTTATCTACATAGTAACAATCTTCAATTTTCTCCTTCATCTTACTTATATCACTAAACATCTTTTTGTCTTTAAATTCAACGTTGAGCTACCCAAAGCATTCATTTAGACTATAGATAGAATTATACGATGAGTCAAAGCGACCTGTTTTAACAGACATCAATGGTTTCAGAGTTGCATAAGGTAGGTGCATGGCTCTCTTGGCTACTGGTAATCACAGATGTGAACCAGTGGTCACAGGCACTTACACACAAGACGAAGTAAATTTCACATGAGAACAATTTTTAAATAATTATATAATGACCAAAAATCTTATTTTGTCTCACACTCTTCTTGCTGCTGCTGAACTACTTTAATTTCACAGGGAATACTTTAAAACAATAACTAGTGCTATTGAAAACTTCAGACCAGAGAACCACTATGAACCATAATACAATCAATATTTTAATACTTTTATATATGCACTGCTTCTAGAATTTAAGATTTTATAATATTAAGAAAGATTGGAAAGTCACATATCCCACTAGTATCCAAATGTTTAAACAAGGGATTTCTTATCTAACAAAATAAATACCAAAAGTTGTAGCAAGAAAGTTATTTTTTTTAAGTACAGGCTGTAATCATAGATTGACCTTCCTCATGATTTTATTACAACCAAATACAATTTAAAAAGCACAGTATTCTATTAAAATTTAGGAAGTCACTTAAATTGAGATGACCAAATCTTATATTAGCTTTCTCCCAATATAAATATTCAGCTTATTCATGAATACTTATGAAAATGGAGGGAAAATACTGACATGGATTTATCAAATCCTTTAATAATCAATTGAATTTTCAAAGTGTATGCATTTCTCAATTTCCATTGCAAGTGCTAGTTAAGCCTTCCACATTATAAAATGCTTGACTAAACTACTTTAATACCAAGTGTAAGGAAAACATCAATTATTTCATAACAGAGAAACATGGTACTACTCAAATATAATTGTCCGATTAAGTTTAATAATATGTAATTTCCAACATTCTTGGAAAGTATCTTCTGGGCCTAACCTGTGGGATACTCCCTCAAAACAACAGGGGAGGGGAGACAGAGACAATCTAGAGTCCTGGTCATACTCAAGCCAGAGTTAGTGAGTTAGCCGCTGAAACTGAATTAACACAGATTCAATCATTACCCATAAACTACACAAGGAAACATTTGAGACGGTTTTTATTAAATATACAAAAGCAAAATAAATCAAGCAAACTCTAAGACGGCAGGACTACTTAGGGCATTTTCTTTGGACAGTGGTACAGCACCATTAACTTAGATTTTAATAAACCGTGAACACAGATGGTTAACTACACTCTGCGTTTTCCTTAGTAGTATCAGGGTATACCCTGTCACCAATCTATAAGAAAATTTTCTTCTTCAGAATACATTAACACAGTAATCGAAGAAATGTAAATGTTTAAGAAAAGTATTGTACAATAAAAACTTATTCACTCTTTTCCAAGTCAAGATGTTCAATACATCTTCACTTCCACAATGTATATTAATGTAGAATAAAACCTTCACTCTGTTCCCTTTACCAATTAATCACCTTATATAGTTAATACTATTTTCCACACGAAGCAGAAGCAGCAACAGAACTATTCACTCTTTTAGACATTTAGCTTCAGAATGCTCAATTTTAACCAAAATGAAATTGTGCTATGAAAGCTTTTCAACATATCCCGAAATACATTTTTTTTTCTCTTGGCATCACCCTAGATTAGTTCAAAACCATCTTCTAAGCTATACTGGTACCAGAGACTCATTAGTTGCTTTTCTGACTGCAGATCAATGACTGGATTAAGCAAAAGAGCTTAAGTTATTAGTTATTTGAGACTAACATTATTAGTTTCCCCAAAGGAAGAACATGAGTACTTTAATGAATAATGCTAAACACAGTATCAATTTTTATCTTTCTTCTTTGAAAAGAATGTTTTAAAATATTTTTGCTGTCAGAATTCTGCTTTACAATTATACTGTACAATTGATTATTGAGAAATGCACATTCATAAGTGTTAAATTGTATAAAAAAGTAAACTAGATATATACTTTTAAATACAGATCATTAAGTGAATGGGCTCAATATATCACAATGCTATGAAGTAGCCATGCCAAAAATGAAAGCCCATCCCCCTGCAGAGTATGAAAGATACACAAGTCATTATTTGCACCACGGCAATAACATTAACACTGATCATAAACATAACTAGAGGAAAAGAGAAATGTTGTACTAGGGAAAATATCTGCTTGTTTCAAAGTATATCTACATCCCTATTTCCTTCCTAGGCAAATATCTGACATTTTCAAAATACGTTGCTTTGAGAAGCAGAGAAAAGCTCTTAAGAGAACTATTAGTTTGGTCCTCAAGCTGAAAAATACTGAAAGGCTTTAAAAGAGACACATTGCAAACTGCCATATACTTTGTTGCTTTGTGAAAGGCCATTATTATCTGGGTATCTGAACTTGACTAGTAGGTCTGGCAGTTCATGGTATAATCCATGAGGTTTTCTAAAATGCGTTAGTAGTCCTAATACATGTCAAAAGTGGATTTCTGGTCATTTCCTATCACCTCCTTATTTTAATTATGGAAAATAATTCAAATTTCAAACAAATTAGTAGTTTGTCTATAGCCTGGGACCCAACTCTCCTCCACCCTGGGGTAGAGGGTAGGGAAATCAGCTAAGCACTATGAAAATCATCAAATATCATTAATAAAATTCAGATATCAGTATTCAAATAAATTTCTACCCCTATACCTCCTATACTACTGGGACATATTGCCATTATATAGTATTATGACTCAAGAGAATAACTTCTAAATAGACTACACTTGTTATATAAGATTTTTAACTCAGAAGAATCTACAGTAGTCATAGTAACAAAGAATTATTAGTAGAAATATAAACCACAGTGTGTTATACTAATGGTTTCTGAGAGTTGAAAAGCTTTTAAAGAAAAATCAAAGCACATGACAACAATACTAATTGTAACAAGGAAAAGGAGTACCTAAATAAACAGCTGTCACTGCACAGGGAGAAGCAGTTTAATATAAACTAGGAAGGATTACAAATCCAGGCTAACCATGCCTCAGAAATAACATAAGGTTACATACAGCTACCCAAAAACATTAATGATGGGAACAAATTAAATTCAGAACAAGAAAGAGTTAATGGGATATTGTCAAATGTACTTTCTTTCTCTTAGTAAGGAATTTAATTTCATAAAACATTAGAAAAGGTAAAGATGGTTAGATATTATGAGGCCATCAAGGTACTCAATCTTCTAATCACTTGCATACCTAAGAATTAACAACCTACCACCAACCAAGATGGGTGAACCTCACTGTCGATCATCTTTGAGGACTCAGCTAAGGACTATAAATCTAAATTTTGAAGCCTGAGAAGGCAGCTTCTACAAATTGCAACCAATAAATTTTGCATTATCTGGAGAATATTCTGGAATACATTATTAATAGAATGTTTTTTAAAACTTAGAAAGGAATGTTTGCTAAGACAGCAAGGGCTTGTGAAAATACTTTGACAGAAATATGAAAGTAACCTATCTGGAGGACAGACTTGGTTGGCCAGGTCTCGCATGATCAAAAATACTTGTGAACAAGAAAGAATAAGAAGTGGGTGCGACATAATTAGGTGGATCCGAAACTGAATCACTGCTCATACTTAAAGCATGAATATTCACTACCTAGCAAGAGCTCAATAAATAATTTCCTGCATCAACAGACCAAAGGTCAGATCCCTCATGGCATTCTCCAGTCTAGAAAAAACAAGGTCTTTAAAGCTTCTCTCATTATGAAATAATCTTACTGTAGTTCTATTCTCTTCAACATACTCAACTCCATTACCCAATCGCAAAACAGTAACAGCTTCTCTCCCAAAGGTGGGGAAGCATTTTTTCACTAATAGAAAGTAAAACAGCATATAATTTGAGGGGTTCTTGGACTGCCACAAAGACATCCATAAACAACCTTGATCATTATGTGGAATTTCTATATATTGGTTTCCTTTGATCCTTTAAGAAATTCTGAACCATTTGCACTATTTTCAACTGCCTTAACTTCCCCATCCCAAATAAAGCACAAAAACGCTTATAAAAACATGCAAGGCATAATTTACCTTACAAGTAGCAGCAAAAACTCAAATTTATAAGTCATTTTACCTTAAAACCTGCTGTTTCAAAAAGGAACAAAAATTAAAGCATGTTAAGTGCCACAATAATTTTTTAAATTGGTAAGAAAAATGATGATACAGCACCACTAATGGTTATAAATTTTGTCACCTGACAATAGAATATAATGTGCTTAACCATTTAAAAATTTTCCTTTTTAAATCCAGACATGGTATTTAAAAAAAATAAAAAAACGCATGTAATACTCTAGTATTTTTTTCAAACTGACAATTATATGTCTTTATTATGGATTAAGCAAGTTTATGAAATAGCTATTTGTAATCTTTAAAATAATGCACTGAAAATTAGTCTTAATTTCAGAGTTTTATTGTATTGCACTAAAGGAACAGCAGGATGGTTATACAATTTTCTCTCATTGTTTTGTAAATCGAAAGTACTTGCAAATTCTTAAGAATACCTTTACCACCAGATTAGAACAGTAAGTAGAATAACCAATTTCTTAATGTCTTATAAATTAAAACACATTTAAAATAACTTTAAATGCATTCTTCATAATTCAGCATGTTTTTATATCATGTTCCCTTATGCTTAAGAATTAAAGCAAGTATATTACTCTGATGGAAATATGGGAAATCTCTCATTCATGCAATATACAGGGATAATACTCAAGTCGAAGGAAAAATCCCACTCTTATTTTTTTAATGTATCCATATTTAATCACCTACATGATAAATGAGGAAACCCATGAAGTTTTCCACATATCAGATATATATTTTCAGTTCATCAGAAGCACCTGATATCTACAGCTAATTTATAATTAGATGGCGTTCAATAAAACCAAAATGAGCCCTACACATTCCTAAAAACAAAAGCTTCCAATGGACTAGGGACAGTCTATAATTAATGCAATCATTCAAGGGACTATGGCTGTTCCTTAAGGAGTGCAAGTTCAAACCTGTCAATACCAGAGGTAATCATTTTATATTAATTTAAACATAATTCCATTTAAATTCTTTATCCGAGGATAACATATGAAAAGTCTTTCCACAAGCAAAAATGTGGAAACATTTAAAAAATAAGGAGTCAATTTTTAAAGTAACTGATCAGATTCCATAGGCTACTCTTGGAAACAGGATCTTGCTGGATAGAATCTCTTCGTTTGGTGGCTTTTCGCATGCACTTAACTGGACCGATTCTTCTGTGTGTTGTTCTAAGAACTCACCAAAACATAGATCATGCTGAAAAAAAGAAAAAGGGTGTTAATTCAAACATTCCTAATTATAAAAGCCAAGAGCACCAAAAAGGTGAGTCTGCTTTATATAGCAAATGAGTTTCATTGAACAAAATAAAAAGACCAGTGACAAGTTCACAATATGGTTTTAATTTGCATTTATGGACTTTTGCCTACGGTAGGACTTGGCTCAATGCAAATGCTATACTTGTCCCCTATTTCCTTTCCAGTTTTAGCAAGTAGAGTAGCACAGCTGAAAGCTTAATGGGGGATCAGAGCTTAGAGGAAAAATTCAAAACAGTGCACTGCTCTGAAGTTGGGTCTAATAATAGGGGCAAGCATGTCCGAGGGCTCACTTCCTGCCAGGCCCAGTTAGGTCTTTTTATATATGACCTCGCTGAATCCTCTAAGCAGTCCTAGGAGGTGAGCAGTATTATCATCCCCATTTTACAGATCGGAATGGTCAATTAAGGAACCTTCTCATTAGAGAAAAGCTCCAGGCAACAGCAATAGGGTTAAAAAAGAGGACAAACAAGGAAAATAAAAAAGCAAAATAACCATTTGATTTAGGTTTAAGGAATGCCAGAGAATTCTACAGAAAGATGTAGGAAAGTGCAGTTCAAAAACGTATCTCTACTTGGAAATACAAAGCCAGAAAGCAAGAAAACTCAACAGACAATTTAAAACAGAAATGAATGCTTAAGTGCCACCATCTCCTGATGAACATTTTCCCACAACGGTACATCTCCAAATTTATCATTTACCCAATTATTCATCTTTTTTTTTCTGTCAACATATATGTTTTAAGTGCCTACTATATGCCAGCACTGTTCCAGACATGTGTTAAAGCAACTTAAAAATGAAAATGGGAATTAGAATGACACATGGAATTTCACTTTCAGAACATATTCACTATCTGTGTTTCATATATCAATGACATCTGTAGATACACTAAAGAATACTCATATTCAGTTATAACCTCGAAAAGCATGACAAATAAAGTTTTCCTAAATTCCAGTCTAGCACCTCACACATACTTTTCCACCATGGAAATTCATAAGATGTAAAGATAAACCTACCATGTAATTAGCAAGTTTTCAAGTAACAACTAAAAGGAATAGAAGCTAATTATTATAACAATTTCATCTCATACAGTTAATTTCCTTCATATTTTGAAAATCTAGTGGAAAGCCCTCTCTGGTTGACTATATATCAATAAAAGATGAAAAAAGTGTATTTATTTAGCTTCAAGAAAAATTATAATTCCACACCTGAGTGTTCTTTTTTAGTTTTCATAAAAAGCCATTTTATCTCACCTACAGTACACTTAGAGCAGTAGGTTCTCAAGTAGGACCAATTTTGCCCCACAGGAGACATTTTTGGTTATTATGACAAGGAGAAGGGGTGCTACTGGCATCTAGTGGGTAGAGGCCATGGATGCTGTTCTAAATATCTTACAATGCACAGGACAGCTACCTACAACAAGATTTATCTGGCCCAAAATGTCAACATTGCTGAGGTTGAGAAACCCTGGCCTAGAAGAATAACATAAGTCCATCATGGTAGAAAAGGAGAAAAATCAATAATTGTACCATCCTGTTTCTTTCATTCATCCCATTTGGATCAAGCAAACCAGCAGATAAAGGGCAGAGCACATAGTTTATGAAGAATGATAAAGAAAAAACTAAACATAATCTGGACACTGAAGTAAGCAAACTTTGCAAACTCACCAAGCCACATCTTTCCAATGCCATCACTCTGCCATTAAAATGAGATTGCCCTTCGTTCACTGAATGAGTCTGACAACTTAGGAAGCAGAATCCTTGCCCAAACTATCTGCCCTTGACAGCACACTAGTTGGATGTTTTGATAAGTACCGGTGTATTCCTAGTCAATGTGCATGAATTCACTGCTGTGCACTGTGTCATTAACAGTTACCACCATTCAAGACAGAGTTATTCTTCAAGTGGATACCAAGGTGTTAAGACCATAATGCCTGCAAATTCTTTAGGTGGAAAAGTGAAATCATATTTTAATTTTATTTTTTAAACTTACCCATATAGGTAGTAAAAAAATGCTAGAAGATAAAAAGCTAATTTGCACCATCCTTCTTTCTGACAATATGCTAAAATATCTGCATTCATGATGGTTGTAGGGTCATAGAGTCCTGGTCCACTCATCACTGGTCTACTCATATACCTGTAATAAAAATAGTCTATCAGCAACTCAGAAAGGGAGCAAACCTTTGGGAGGGGAAGGAGGGCTTTTTCCTAATATTTGATACGATGAGAGGTGGTCCACATAGGGAATCATACTTTTAATTACAGACTGAATTCTTTCCTTTTATCATCTTAATTTTAAAACTAGAGCCCCTAAATGAGCAGAACAGGACAGCTAAACAAGTCACATCTGATCTCCTCTATACTTTATCAGAAATCTAACAAGAATAACTATAAAAAGAAAATAAGACTTTAACATAATTTTAGACTTACAGAAAAGATACAAGAATACTTCACCCAGATGTTCCAAATGTTCACCTTTAACACACTTGCTTTATCCTTCTTTTTTCTCATTCTACCTCTAATTATACATACATTTCTTTAACCATTCCACAATCAGCTATGTTTGTGATACCAGTTCTACACCTAAACACTTCCTCAGTTTATAGATCCTAAAATCAAGGGCAATGAGATTTTTACATGCCTATTTAAAACAAAAACTATATAGATAAGACAGAACTTTTAGAAGTTATGAAATATGATTATCTTTTAAAGTAGCCAAATTTAAAGTCATAAAGTAAACATGGAGAAAGAAGTTAGGTATACATTATACATATAGATTTATATCAAGTTCAAAGTCAGGCAAAATTAATCTAAGTTTTTAGAGGTCAATGGTTCTCCTTAGGAAGTGCTGGGGTAACTGACTGGGATGGGGCACAAGGGAATCTTCTGCAAGCAGGAACTGCTGTATGTCTCAATCTGGGTGGTGATTTGATGTGTGTATATGTATGTACAAATTCATTGTGCTGTATACTTTATAGACTTATACACATTATTATGTGTAAGTTATACCTCATTTTTTAAAAAACCTCTTTAAAGAGGTTATTAAAACAGTTATTTGTTCATCTACTTGATTTTTAAAATAAATGCCAACTAATTTTCATTTCGGTGACTAACATGTAAGAAAATCATATCAACCATAGTATAATTAAAGTTTAATTTAAAAAATTTTAGAAGTATATCTAAATATTACCTCCAAATATGATATGCCAAGAGGGGCATATTGAGACCCAATGTAAGCCACTCTGCTGCACAAAGAAACATGACACAGAAGAAAGCATGGATGAGGTACTCTGGAAGTACAAGCTGGAAGAAAAATACAAGAAGGTTATCAAAATGCCTGAGCATTAAGTCAAATGCTAATTTGGAAAGCAGGTGGCAACCAAGTTTCCATAGTGAAAAATCACTGTTTTCATAGAATCAAAGATGAAAATGCTATGGAGTTTTAATCCTATATTTACCTTTTTACCAAAAGCAATATTACAAGCAAACTGACCAAAGGATATAGCTTGCACTAAAAGAATTAAGATAAAACTTAAAATTTAAAACTCAAATTCTTATAGCAATAGATTATATTATACAAAGTTACCACCCAGATTGTTCAAACACAGTTCTTTGCTAATAAATTGGAGTAATTTTTTCTTTCCACCATTCAACAATGATAAAAATACAAAAATGAGGTATCTAATCACATGCAACATGATATAAAAATACACACACACACACACAAACACTTCCTTGTAGAAGTTTACACATTAGTGTTTTAAGTCTTTAACATAAATCAGGAATGCTACATATACAATATTTACCACCCACATCACATTTAACACAAAAGTAATTTTTCAATGGAAAGCCAACAGCCAATAATCTCAGCACAGTCACGGAGGAAAGAATGCTAATATGCACAAATGCAAATGATGTGCTTTCTGCAATGTAGGAGGGAATAAACTGAGTTCTGACACATGAAATTGGAATTTTCCCCAGTTCCTGAGCTTCCATTCTTACATGGCCTTCCTGTTTCTTTAAGCCGGCTTTCCAATGAAATGCTACAGACAGATCTGTAGAAGCTCAGAACTCAAGGACAAAATAAATCCTTTGATAGTAGGTAGTATTAAACAAGAAAAATTAATTCAAGCTAAATGCTTTTTATAAAATGACCAGGAGTTAATGCTTTATTTTAAATCTTTCTTATTCTTAAGATTTCAGCCTAATGACTTTGTTCAATAGAAATACCAACATCTTTCATTACAAGTTTCAGCCAAAGGACTTCCTACAAGTCACAGCTGCAAAGTCAGTTTCTCAAAGGTCTGCATCATGCTCAATTAAAATTACATGAATCCTCGACATAATCAGATCTTTCCTGAGGGGAAACCATAGCTGTAGAAACATTATAGTTACACTCCATATTCAAGCCCATTTTCTAATACTCCCAAATTACTTTTTCCAATTTAAAGGTATAGAGAGAAGTCCTTTTAAATGAAATCCTAGTAAAACCAACTAATCTATACTACTAACCAGATTATATTCTACAAACTTAAGCACTATAATAACAAAAGATAAACTCTGCACATGTATATAAAGTTGTAACTAACATGAACCTTTAAGCCAACATTTATTTAACATCACAGTTAAACACCTATACTAAATAAGAAAATGTCCATAGGAAACCTCTGAAACTCAGTGACTACAACCAGGACAAATCAAGAAAAATAGAGACATTAGGATTTCCATTAGGACTGCTGTTCACAAATCCTATTTTAAATTATGAACTTTTTCTTTAAAAAATAATAAGTTTATTTTAGCCCTCTGAAAGCCAATTGATAGGATTTCCATTAGGACTGCTGTTCACAAATCCTATTTTAAATTATGAACTTTTTCTTTAAAAAATAATAAGTTTATTTTAGCCCTCTGAAAGCCAATTGATATCTCATAATATGAATTATTATCTAAATTTTCATCCTATATTTACAAGCTGAGGTATGAGAGAATGATTTGAAAGTATGATCTCCATTAAACAATATACTTTCATAAGAATGAAAATAAAGATAATCCACAACTCTACCAGTTCTAATATGAAACAAATACCATGCTCTCCCTTCTCAAAAAAAAGTCCAGAACTTTTTATTATATACCTCTCATAAAAACCATTCCTCTCCAATCATTCCAATCTATTAATAATGAAATTTTCCCCATTAAGTGGTACAAAAATTATCCCATTTAGGAAACAACATTTACACAAAAACTTGTATCCAGAAAAAATACGGCTAAAAAAATACGGCTTAAACATGCAATTCATAATATTCTCTAGTTAAGGTTCACATTTTAAAAAATAATATTTGTCTTCCCCCATACTTTGGCAGAACTGTCAAAACAAATTTTTAATAGGGAAAACTGTCAGATGCACTGCTATCAGGCCAATTATCAGCACCCTACCCAAAACACAACTTATGACTGTATAAAAACTGCCTTCCAACCTATTGTAACATTAGGATGTCCCAAGCATGTCTCTTCTTAGTGAGAATTTCTTTCCATTAAGAAAAGGCAGAAATCAGACATTAAATGTTAAAATGAAATTAGTCCCTCTTAAATTCATAGTAAATCTGGGAAACTACAAGAGTTTGAGCTTAAAAATCAGGCTACCTGGGTTCAAATTCTAGCTCTATTTAGCTGTGTGACTCTGGGCTAAGTACTTTGGAATCACTAAACCTCATTTTACTCTCCTATTCATGAAAATAACACTATACCTACCTCAGGACTGTCATGAGAATGGAACAGAGAAAAAAAAAAAACTAGATAAAGATGCTTTTGCACAGAGCCTGGAACCCAGGAAAGCCCTCATCTGATTTTAGCTAATATTATCCTCATCATTCGGTTTTTGTAGTAATGAAAAGCCAAAGAAGACAGAATACAATTATTAAATAGATGTCAAAGAAGAAATTTCAACTTGTAAATTTCTTGGTAACAATTAGTTTCAAAAGTAAGTTAAGCTGTTTTCCAATGAACATTATCGTATTTTGTTTCATAACAGCGAGAAACAGCTAGTAAGTTAATACTTTTAAATGGACCTACATCAAGTCTTACTGTAACGGTTCTTTAAAGACAAACTAGAAATCTATTCTATCATTCATATTTATCTAGGAAACAATAATAAAGTAGCAAACTAACTTTATAGACCCTTTTCCAAATAAAATGCCTCTAGCATGCTAGTGCATTATGATGTTAGACAATTAAAGTCAACACAAGTTCTCATCATTATTTTTAAAGATGAATTATTGTACTTTACTTCCTGAAAACCTATCCACTGCTTTCTTATAAACAACCTTTCAGTTTCTGACCAGTTACATAAAATCAAACCTACAAACTAAAGGAGAATCTTTTCTAAATGAGAAAACTAAATGAAGTCAAAAATATATATAGAATGAAGTCAAAAATATATATATATATATATATAAGCACAATGGAGCCACTTTATAATTAAATCCAGCAGAGCTCAATGTAAGACAAGTCTATTTTACAAATTTAGAGAGGATATATATATTAGAAATAACTATGTAGACATTTGTATACAAATTGTTATCTACAAAATACTGAGAGCATGTAAGTCCAGAGGTCAGCATTACGACAGCATTACACAGGATTCCAGATCCTAAGAACAGTTATCCTACTTAAAAGGTTCTGAAAAACATCAGCTGGAAAAGTGAATTAATTCCAGAATGGACATAACCAAAGTTTAAATTAGATAGGGTACTAAAGACTCCACTTGCAGACTATCTCAAAGTAAGTCACAACAGGAGAATAAACCTTGTCTATTAAAGTTATTTTATGTTAACCAACTGCCAAACAATGCACTAAATAATTTAATATAGAAGTGCCTATAGATATAACATTTTTTTAATGCATAAGCATATAACAGCTTTCCCTACTTGACTGGGCCAGCAAGCAAACATTTGCATAAATTATGAAATTTCATGAAATCATAAACCTCAACAGGCATATGATATGAACGAGCACACTGAACAGAACATTTTACAGATACAAATGCCCTAACCCTCCCCATGATATGAATGTAGCATTAAAACATTAAACTAAAAAGCAGTACACACCTTTAATGCAATTTTGACTCTTTTAATCTTTTTGACTTTTTCAACTGTCTTTGGCCGACAATGTAAAAAGCAGATTGGAAGATTGTTAGTATGACAGCTGACAAGATCACCAGCAGATTAATAATAGTCAGAACAGTCAAGCAGAACAGGAAAAGAATATATTTTTTAATTGTGCCTACTTCGAAAAGTACAAATATTTCATGCTACTGAGAATATTGGCCATTTTCAAAACATCAAGTTAAAAGCAAAAACGGTTTAAAATCTAAAGAAAAATTCGATATAACTTACAGGATTCAGGGTATTACACTGGTCTATAGGATTCTTGTAATCAGTCTTCAGCTCATCAAATGCTATAATCTAAAGTAAAATTAAAATAGTTAGGACCTCTCACTTTAATAAAAAGCAGCAACAAACCTACCCCATCATCAAATAATAATTGAAGTTAATAAAACAAAAGTAAAAGTGTACCGACATTAACAAGTACCAATTTAAATTCAACATGTGCTAATATGTAACTAGAAAGATTTAAAGAACTGAAAACACTTTTATATTATCACTAAAATGATCTGATACCACTGTGATAAATATCTTCAATTTTCAACTTTTTCAATGCTATCATTATTTTTTCAACTTGAAATCTTTCCCCACCCACAACTATTCCTCAAAATTCCTCTTTATCTTAAAAAATCCCTCTTCCTACGTCAACTCCTCTCTATAGGTTTCCCTCACTCTCTTGAACAGAAATAAGTGCTTATCTGCCCTATCTCCACACACAGGGCTTTATAATGCTGCCAATATGGCATTTCTCACAATGGAGCAGAGTATTTATGTATAGGTTTGTGTTCCTCCACCAGACTGTGTCCGCAGGGTGAAGTGTTTTTAAGCATCCATGCATGCCCCTCAGTGTTCAGTGGGACATTAGAGATGGACTCATATGCTTTAATTTGTTCCCATGTGTGCCCAAACACATAACATTCCAAAATCCCACTTCAATCTGGAAATGCAAGAAATGATCTCAGAATAGAGAAACACTAGGGATTATTCAACTCCAGGGCCAGGACCGCTACAGTAGGGCAGTTTCTACACAGAACAAAAGGCCCCAAGCGGGGGGTCCTAACCAGCCCATGTTCTTGCTGCCAAGCACCCTGGCATGGCTCTGTACCCAAGGGATGGCAGTTCAGGAGGGAGGATTCTTGTGCCCCAAGTGGCATCTTGTTCCAATTCAACTAAAGGCACCATATAGACAAGAGCAGAGCTCCGTTCAAGGCCACTATAAAAGTGATCAGTCTGACCTCCTTTCATGTCCTATGTATATTCCTATTGCATGCGGGTCAATTTCATCTGGTCACCAAGCTGAAGACTGAACAAGGGTAAGCATGGGTAAGACCAGCTTTTCACAGCCTGATGAGTGAAACCGTTATAAATGTGATAAGGGATAAGAGATCGCATCCACTTAAAATACCTGGCAAAAATGCTTTTGTCCAGACTCTGGAGAAATGTTACTTTAACATTTAGGATCATGAAACACAGAACTTTAAAGTTGAAATGTACTAAAAAATCAAAATAGGGGCAATGCACCATTTTGTGGTAGTAAGTCAGGTGTCAAAGTAAGAGCCAAAGGCACCAAGTTTATGGGGGAGCTATTTTAGTTGCTGCCACTAGTACTCAACCTGCCCTCCCTATGGTGGGTTACAAACAGTATTTTTATACGAGTGGGTGTTACTCAATACTACCAGTAATCAATGGAGTCATATATTTCTAGCTTTTAACATGTTGGTTTATTTCCCTGTTAAAGTTCTTAGCTTCGTAAAAAGATAATTTTTTTTAATTTCTAGAATTTTATAAAATTTATCCACCTGACCTAATAAAAATTCTAACTAAAATAAGAACAGAAAGAAAATAATTAAACATTAAAATGTAAACTCCAGGAGAACAAAGATTTTTGCTATGTTTACTGCCAGGCCTACAATAGTGTCTGGCACATCCTTAAGTGTTCAAACAATATTTACTGAATATAAAAAGAGAAAAGAGAAAATAGCTCTATGCTTTAAAAAAGCACAGAACTCACCAAAAGGCATTTTCCTTCACTAATGAACCCTGACACAAAGAAATGTTAAAAATATAAATGTACAATTAGAAGATACTAATTTCTGATTACTTATAAACATTATTAGTCAATTACCTGATATCAGTTGTAATATATTCCCAACTCATTTGGGTAATAAAGTTCAAGACAAGTACCATGATTGCAAATTACTTGCCTATAACAAGATCCAATTTAATAACAGCACAAAACTTCGGTTTTAAAACTAATCTTTTTTTGATGTGCATTTTCTTCAGATGATTTCAAAGGATCTTTTAATGAATATGTTGCTGAATGTGTTTCTGTTTGAGTGCTGTAAGGTAGTTTTCAGAACTCTTCTAAAAAAATTCTTAAACTAGCAGTATTCAAATCTTTTGCAACAATGCATCTGGACAAAGATGTTCACAAAATTTTCCACAAAAGTGCAAAAAAATAAAACAGTTATATCCCTAAAGATATCACACTGCACAATTCAGAAACCTTCAAATTTGATGCACATCTTTAGGAAATGACTTCTGCATTTTTAGCTTTCAAATAAATCTGTGCTCCAACTCTTTTCTCCACAGAACATCAATCACATGAATTAGGACTAAAGTAAAAGATGTAACCATGAGCATAAAAAACATCCTCCATACAACAATTAATTTTAACAGGATTTTAATTTATGCTTGAAACTTCTAAATGAGTGTTCTGACAGTAAAACTATGAAAATAATCTAAAGTTTATTTAGTTGATAGAAAAATTAAAACTATTTATATATTTAGAATTTTTAATTTGTTCCCAAAGGATGCATAATCCTCTAAACTGGTAAGAAATCCCTAAGGATCAAAGCTCTCCACTAATCTATAGAGCACACTATTTTTTTTTTTAATTCTCTAATAGGACTTATAATTATCTACCTCACCCAGATAGATTCATTTCAAAGCTAAAACTAAATTGCCCAGTTTTTAAAAGTGCAGTTCAGATTTTCCTTAAACTTAACACAACCTGGTTCAAAATGTAAAAAGGCCATTCACAGCTCTTAGAAGCCTCACCACCTCAGAAAACAAAGAGCACCCATCAAGTGGGAAGCCACTTAAATCCACATCTATAGATGGAAGGGAACCACACATTTCAGTTTCAGCAGAGGCTAAAATGGAGCTAGTATGCACCCTAAATTATCTTTTATTGTTCTTCCACCATAGAAGAGCCTAAAATGCTCTTCAATATATCGATTTCTACTGATGAGTATTTTGAGGGAGCAATTGCTTAAGAGCCTATTTCCCACTACAAAAACAGTTGTGTTCTAAAATAATTATAAACAAAGTCACTCTCTTTAGCAAAAGGGAATAAATATGTGATACCACTCTAGAGATTTTTGTTAAGATTTTTTTTGCATAAGTCACTAATGCCTTTTAAATGACTCTGTTCCTCTATATGCCTTAACAAATCCTTGTTAGGGGCATTAAACCTGACTTAAAATTTACATGAGAGTGAACATGCCCAATCATTCCAATGACTAGACTATAAGGAGAGGAAGAGCAGACAGAAGCAAATATACGATAAATTTTTAATGAATGCTCATTTCCAGAAGGCTGCTTCTCATTCTGTGTTAGATTAACCGGACTCCTTAAAAATCTCCTGTAGAACTATATCACAGGGAACTTACTTGTTCCTTCCTGGGACCAGAAAGGATGTGCTTCTAATATGAAGCACGGTCTTAGTAAAAGGGGGGAAAAAATGCCCTAGAGCAGCTCACGTTTCTGAGGATTTTAAAAACACACAGGTGGCTAGGAAGACCGTTTCTTGAGAAACGCTAGAGGCCAAAGTATGACTTAGGGGCAAAGTTCGGATTTGCGGTCAACAAAGTAATCAATCCAATCTACATCACAGTTCACAAGTATACAAGAATCCGAAAAAAAAGTGATTCCTCTTGAAGAACACCCAACAAGTGCTGGGAAAGTAGCTGGAAATTCGTCTAAAGTTATCTCTCTCATCTGGGTTACACCCCTGAGGAAACATGAAAAGAAAGGCAATTCGAATTAAACAATTCGGAAAACTTCATTTCCGCTAAGTACGTAGCTGCCTCTCCGCGCCTTGACATCCTCCCGCGGATGTGGGGCTGCGGGGCTGCGGACCGCACTACGGACCGCACTACGGTCCGCACTACGGTCCGCACTACGGTCCGCGCCAGCGAAGCGCTGTCCCACAGGGCCCGGCAGGACCTCGGTCGCCCCGCCCGGCGGGGAAGCAGCAGCGGCGGGCGCGGCCTCCGCCGGGGCACAGAGGGCGCATCCATCCCGACACCGCACGCCTCGGCTCCTCGGCAACCCGCAGCCCCAGGCAGGCGGACCGGGGGCACCGACTTCTCGCCGCGCGGCCAGCACCGCTCCTGCCCCGCCCCATCCCCCGGCGCGGACCTCCGGGGCCGTCGCCACCCCGACCGCGGGCCAGGAGCGAGATGAGGCTACGCCACTGCCTCGCCCGCCCTCCTCCGGCGCCGGCTACTCACGTGCCAGATAGCGAAGAAGATGAGGGCGGCGGTGAGGAGCAGCGCCAGCATGTAGCAGAAGGCCGCGAAAGTGAACGCCATGGCCGGGGAGGAGAAGGGAGCAGCGCCGGTGCCAGCGGAGAAACGCGGCGCAGGGCCCTCTGGGTAAAACCATTCACTTCCCCCGGCCACAGCCTAGACCGACGCCGCAGCTACCGCCGCCGCCGCCGCCGCCGCCGCGCCACCCGCCCTCCCAGCGCGCCTGCGCTGTGGCCCATGTGCGTCGGCGCCCTCTGATGGCAGGAGTATGCATAGCACTTATATTGTCCGCACAGCAGATTTTTTTCCTTCGTTCCCTTGTTAATTCTTTGAACGAATATTTATTGAATGAGTGCCTAGTACGTTCCAGGTGCTGTGCTTCTCCTTCGAAATACAAAGATGAGTAAGGTAACACTTGAATTGAAAGAAGTCAATATAATGCCGGAAACAAACCAAAATAAATCATTACCGTATTGTATCCCTGTTAACGGAAGTCTGCGGGATGTTATGAAAGGTCAGAGAAGGGCACGCAGCCCGCCCTGGAGCGTTCAAGGCAGGATTTCTGGAGTGGATGTTTCTTAAGCTGAGGCTTAGATGATGTGTAGAAGTTGTCCACGCAAAATAATGGAATTAGCAGCCCAAGGAAAAGTTTCAGCATGAGCGAAGGCAGAGAGATGAAAAAAAGAAAAAAGAAAAAAGCTGTGTTTAAAGTGAAATCACCAGCAGTTCTAAATTTTAAGTAAAACATAGGGCAAGCCAGTGTTGAGAGTTAGAAAGCGGTTAGCCAGGGTTCATATCATAGATAGTCTTGTATGTATGGTTAAGAAGCTCAGACTTCATACTCCATTAGCCCAAAACAGTTCTAAAGATCCACGAGTGCTTTCACTTCTGTGTTGTTGTTGTTGTTGTTGTTGTTGTTGTTGTTGTTTTGCTGTTTTGTTTTTAATGCTGGTTCTAACCCACAAAACTGATTTCACCACCTGCTAACTGATCCCTGTAGAAGGAAGTAGAACTCACTGAAAGCTTTTAAGAGAGGGACATATTTAGATTTGCAATAAAGATCGTTCAAACTAGCAAATTGTATAGCAAATGGTTTAGAACTAGTCTATCAGTATTGTCCAACAGACTATCTTCAGTGGTGGAAATTTTCTTTATCTGCACTGTCTTAAGACAGTGCACCAGCACATATGGCTATTGAGCACTTGTAATGTAGCTAGTATGACTGAAGAATGGAATTTTAAGTATTACTTATTTTAATTGATTGAAATTTAAATAGCCACATGTGGCTAATGGCTCACAGCAATGGTCCAGGCAAAAGTGGCTATGGCTCTGACTAAAGCCATGGAAGCCAGGAGAGAAAAGAGTGAACATATTTGAAAGTATTTGGAGATAAGCTCAGGAGGACTTGATTGATCGAACATCATGGTGAGAGAAAGGAAGGCATCCAAGAAGACTTATTCAGTACTACAGGCCACAGAAGCATAGCAAAATACAGCACTAGCAATATTTGTCAAGGAGAACTCATAATCTAATGAGAGGCAGATGCAGTCTCCTGGTCTCGGGAGAAACAGTGTTGGGTAATTGCCCAAATTGAACCATGAGATTCAGCCCCCTTCTTATAAATGTATCCCACTACACTCAGTACTGAGGAGGGGCAACTGGGCAAGGCTCCACCTAAGAAGGACAACATCCCCCAGCTGACCACAAAGATTCTTTGTCTCTCTGAGAGTTTGAATGTGATATATACAAACACCCTTGGCAATGGAAGGACAGATGGGGAGACACTAAAGAGAGAGCAGTCAACAGAATCCAGGAGTAAATGGAATTCCAGAGTAAATTGGAACCATAAATAACATATGTATAAGTAGATCAAAATCATGTCTAAGCAGAAGTAAGGTAGCTAGCTAGCTATAGCTACTTTCCCCATAGGAGTCTGCTTCTATTCTTAAACAAGAACAGAAAGTTATTAAAAATCAATAATCATCAAAAGTTTAGTATGTTCACTGCCTGGTTGCTATTTGTATCTCTTCATGTCTTCTTAGGCCAACCTCATTAGACCCTGAAACATCAGAGAACATGACTCAATGACTCTTAATTGAGAGTACAGTAACTCCACTGGCTTGAAAGACATTTTGAAAAGAGAAAATTTTTGCAGATACACAAGTCTTGGAGCACTGGAGGTGCTATTCAGCTAGTGCTGAGTATCATCCTCAGTACTTCTACATGTGGTCTTTAGGATCCATAGTGAGTGCATGGGTATCTGTTTTACCATTTAGTTCATCTTTGAAATTTACACTCTTTTGTGCTTAATCTTTAAACTGTACACTTTAAAAAATTTTTTGCAGTTATTAGAAAGTGTAACTTTTTGAGTAAAAGTTTATAATTTAAAAATAACCCATTTGCCTCCAGTTCTATTGGACTAGCTCCATTCTGTTTCTCAGGGGACGGCCACACTAGAAGAACAGTAATTAGATTCCACTTCTCACCTCCAATGCTACCAGGACTCTCACCTTCAGAAGCCAGGTGTGGCCTAGCCAGGCCAGGCCTGGGGCAGGTGCCAGTCCAGCCATGCAGCACATTGCAATACACTGGACTGTATGCAATGGTGTGGCCAGGGTTGAAAGAAACTAACAAGGGAAGGTGCAATACTCTGTGGCCAGCAACAGCCAGGAGCCATTACTACCCATGGGCCCAAAGGATTGTAAAGGGAACTGAATCAGAATTCATAAAGTCAGAGTAGCTATGAGGAAGGGCTAAGTTGGGCCATGGTGAAGGGAAGTCAAATTGGTTTTGAGTAAGCCAAAGCAGTGAGAATGAGAAAAGATTAACAAATAGATGGCCAAGTGGTTCAACCACAGGAACATGGAACTAGACAGGAAGATGCTTTATTACCTTAATGGCAGAGGATCAGCAAACTTCTGCATTTGGGGTAATAACCAGAAAATTATCCATGTAGCTAGAGCTGCGTGCTTCCAGTTCCTGAGCCATATTTCATATTCCAACGAGGTGCAACTGTACAGCCATCTCTGGGTCAACCTCTTCATTATCATAAGTAATTTCACAATTAATCCCATGACTAGAACCAGATTTAAATGAATACCTGGAAACTTCAACAAGGAATGTGTGTTACCAATATGAAAAAAAATTATACAACCTCACTGAGAAAAATAAAAGACCTAAATAAAAGATTTTCATTGATCAAAGTTTCAAGAGATGTCATTTACTCTCAAGTTAATTTATATTACCACTATTATAACCAAAATCTTGATGAGATTTTGCACAAAATTATTTTAAGGTTCACCTTAAAAATACATGAAAATACCAAATAAATATCTTAAAACAAAGAAAGGTGAAAATAAATTAGTCTTATGAGATTTGAAAACATTTTATAAAGCTACAATAATTCTAAGTCTGAGGCACAAAAACCAATAAACATATCGGTTAGAAAAATTATTCTAGAAAAAGACCCAATTCCATATAAGAATTGAATATTTTTTAAAGGAGGCATCCCAATTATTGAGGAAAAATATTTTGGTGATGTTAAAATCTTGGTTGAGGTATATTAATAATTTATATCATAAAGATGGGGCTCCAAGGAGAAACAAAGAACTGAAAGATTTTTTTATGTGTTGAAACATTTGACAAAATTGCAGACATTTGATTAATCTGTTGAGGCATGTGGGGAAAAAATAACAATGAATACATTGAAAACTAAGAAAATGGGGGGAAATTATCATCATTAAAGTAACACAAAGTTGTAGAAAGAGTAATTGTGAAGACACCCTGAAAAGCCATCCAAAGATCCAAAAGATGACCCTCATGAAAGTACCATCATTTGAATTCCTGCCCCACTCTTGAACCTCATGGCCAGTGTTAAATAGAGAAGTAATGCCATTCAAAAGAAAGCAACCCACTTACCAGCAACATGAGCAAGTATGCAAAGAAAGAAATCAATCAAGAAGAGTATAGTCAATTTGCTGTGGGTGGGTCACAGATGGTAACATCTTTTCTGTCTCCTTGCTCCCCTCTCCAACACTGGGGGATAAGGGAGAGTGGCAGTGCAAGAAGGCAGGACATGAGGACAGGAGTCCCCACACCATCCTTACCCCAAGAGTCACAGGTTTAGCTAGTGCCAAGAGAGAGAACGGGCTGGAAGAAAATATGAGGTTGATATTTTTACGTGAACAGGAAAAACACTTTTAACCACCAAGCAATTGAAATATTATGAAAATATTATATCATCAAGGAAGCTTTCTCACCAGAAGAAAAAGAGAGGTTTGACAGGGAATAGAGATAGTTTTTGATAAACCAAAAATTGTCACACTGTTCCATTTGACAGACCAGTTACATAATTAGAAAAAAATATCAGATGGTGGTAAATGCTGTGCAGAGAATTAAAACAAAGTTGATGTGCTGGTAAGTATGTTGCTTCCTTAGAATGGATGATCAGGAAAGGCCTCTGTGAGAGGCAACATTTAAGCTCATTTCAAAATGAAGGAGCCAGAAGAATATGTGAGGAGAGAGGATGTGAGCAATCTTCCCAGGAGGAACCTTACAGCTACTTAGAAGGCCTGAGCTTGATATGTTTGAGGAACAAAAATAAGCACAGCATGGCTCAAGTGCAGTAGACTAAGAGAATAGGAAAAAAAAATGAAATCAGAGAGGTATGCAGGAGCCAGATCTGAGAGCTATACCCTCCTTGATGGCAGGAAGGAAAAATGCGTATTTCTTGTGGTCCAGACATGAATCCTGTTCAAGATGCCAGTCTGGAGAAGCAAGACCACTATAACTACAACAGAGAGAAAACTACTAGAAGCTAAGAGCTGAGGGGACAGTTGTAAAGCCACCAGCCATAGGAGGCATGGCCCAAGTCAAGGGACCTGTAGCCAAAGTCTCCACTGGAGAAATGGGCAGGTAATCACAAAAGTGCTCCATGGGGGAAAGACATTGGTCACACCTCTGAGGTCACTCACTCCAGATTATATCTGTACCAGGTTAATAAGCCTTTTCCTGCTCCCTTACGTTGTCCCTCCTTCTGAGCCCACTACTAGAGCAAGGCAGAGCAATAATTAGGAAAAGAACACATCTCATTCCCCCAGGTGGGTTTCCCAGCCTACAGGATAGGTGAAGTTGGTGAAGCAGGGAAAAGGCAGGGTGGAGGGAGGAAACTTTAAAGAAAATAAGATGTTGAAGTTTTGACATTGGACTAGATTGGAATTCTTACTACCAGAAAAAAAAAATGAACATAATTTATAACTTTTTGCAATTATCACCTTTTAAATTCATAATTCCTTAATTCTTAAAAGAAACCAGAAAAAAACTAGGGGGCCTGAAAACTCCTCCAGACACAGGGAAAATAAAAAATGTCAGAGCAGAAAGAGCTGACTCCATCTCAGAAAGATGAGACTCTGAAGTGTCCCTGTATGAAAGGAGGCTCTAGGAATCTGAAAGGCAGGAATGTGTCCAATTTGGGACTCCATGATTCAACTACTTTCTGCTTGCCTATTTCATTGTTTACTGCCCTGGCTGGTGTTCTTTCCCTCTGCTCTGTAGGTTACACATGGCTTCTTCTACATCTAATGGCATTCTTCCAAGTCCAGCTCTCACTGCTAACTGCCTCATTCAAGAGAATGAGATCGTTTTCCCAATGTCAGGAATTGAATCAAGACCCAGCTCATACCAGTCAAGCAATAACATACAGACCGGCTACCCTTGAGTTCAACAGGAAGGGGCTGGAAGCAAAAGATCAGGTGTGTATTGAGGGTAGGAGGGGGTTGAGGAAAGGAAGGTACATCTATTGGGGACAAATCACGTCTGCCTAAAGGACTGCCCCTTCAGCAAGGAGCAGTGGCTGAGGCATTTCAATCTAACAAAGGGCTGTGGCATATTTAGGCTTGGCTTGTCCATTACAGGTAAGGAATGGGTCAAAATATGGAGGACTTTAAATTCCAGGGTAAAAGAATCTATACTTAATTGTTTGGGTAACAGAGACTAGAAATTGTGCGTGCAAACATGCACGCACGCGCGCGCACACACACACACACAGCTTTGGGCACTGCAGGGTGGCTTTTGGATGTAACCTAGGCATTCTGCTTCTTCTTTCCTGTAACCAGAAAAGAGGGTTACCTCAGTAGGGTACTTTCATGTACCCAGGAGCATATCTCAAGTAAAGGATAAGAGAACTGTGTGAAAACTCCCTGATGCTCAGCAATAAGAACTTTAATTGGCTCCCAAACACAGCTAAACATATATCGTACAAGGATATAATAATCACTCAGGTGTGTCCTCATACAAATGGGAGTGGACCCATGCTTTCACTTTTTGGTTTTGAAAAGTTAAAAGGATAAAAAGACAAGGCAGGCAAAAAAAAAAAGAAAAAAATCTAGGGGCTGGTCAGGTAGCTAAATGGCCAAATTTGAGAAATAAAGAAAGCAAGTTTCACTCTGGCCAATTCTCCTAGTGGGATTCTTAAAAATAGTAAGACATAAACTATTCCTTTCACAACCATAAACAAACTGTGACGACTACTACATATTCGATCACAGGAAGTGTATGTCAAAAACTATTAAGTAGTGGTGGGTCATATTCATTCAATAGATATCTACGAAACACATACCATGTAGAATAGTCTATATATAATAAAGGCATTCTGGATCTTCAGTGGATGCCTAATAAAGTGATAAACTATATTTAATAAAATAACCTTTAATTTGATTTCTTAGGACATACAGAACCTCTAATGTCTCATTTTTCCTTTGAGAGCAAGGGTTCATTATTTGACATAATGTCTTCTGCTGCTACAAACTAATAATTTTAGCTTCGGACCAAGTGTTGGAATTATAATCTCATTCTATTCTCCCTCCCCTAGTCCCACATTGCCAAGTGATTCCCATTTATTTTGCCTCAGTTTTTCCAGATAAACTGCTGAATCTGTGTGGCTCACACAAATGCCACAATTAAGCCAGACAAGTAGTAGTAACTCCAAAGGGGAGAGTAGGTGAGTAAAAAATGAAAAGCTAGAAGTCCTTTCATGTTAACATTTTATTTAAACCAGTACAAGCACCATGCTTAACAGAAGACTATTCAAAATAAACATGCAATATGAACTAGCAGAGACTGAAACCACAGTTTAGGAAGTTGTGCCAGCTGTTGATTTTGTTAAATGATGACAGGGAACTGTTAAAATTCACAAGACTAACCATTAATGTTTCAAGCCTCCTGAATGAGATTATATTGGACCATCTAAATCAGGGGGAACTACCCTGGCATGTTAATGACCTCAAACAATATTCAAGTAATTATATGAATATGAACTATATTCCAAAAAGCAAGAAAACATAGTTTCTATCACAACCTTAATGTAGTTGTTTTAAATATTACAGGAATATGATCACTGATGTGAAATGTTATATGGCATTACAGGAAACAAATTTCTCAAGAATATTCAACTTGGGACCACTGGTGTTAAGCGGCCTACAAGGTTTACATTCTTCCAGAAATACAGGATAAGATTTGTCCAGAAATGTTTGAGATAGTTCTTCACATAAGCTGAAAAGGCTCAAATTCTATAGATTCCAGTATCATGTCTATTGAACAAATAGAGAAAGCAACTGTACTAAGAATATTTGAATTGACAGAATATGAGTTACTCTCTACTTCCACCAAATATCAGCATTTAACTCTTATGAAAATATCTGTTCATCACTAGTCCACATTACGGATTAATGACATTATTCGGATTTTAAAGTAGTCCAAACATTTTTTTTTTTTAAGTACACCTTCCTTACTAACTATATGGGCAGGGAATAAAGACAGCCAAATTTAATTTGGCAATAAACTCCTCTTACTGGAAATATTTAGTTAAAGTGTCAGACCAGGATACAATTTATGGCTACATTTGACTCCTGAAAATAGGAGATAAAAAGGGAGAGAAAAGTGCTGACAGACTTTTTGCTACAAAGATTATTTAGTAATGACAAAAAATTTCACAATACTCTCTTAAACAAGAGTTTAACTGCACTAGACATTTAGTAAACTTTTTAGGAATAGACAATTTGAACATTTATTTTAGAAGTCAATTAAACAAAGACAGTCAATCAACTTTTTTCCCCCAACATAATTGCTTCAATACCCGAACAAAATTAATAGTATTCAAAACTCTGACATTTTGGAATTTCAGCATAGTAACCTGAGAACAATTTCTTCATATGTCATTTACGTTGCCACAAAGACCATACTAAAAACATGCTGTGATTACTAGTTGGTTCTATTTTGACAACATTAGATGCTATGCAGAATTTATGCAAGGCCAACAATTTCAAAACTAATGCTGATTTAGAAGACCAGGAAGGAGGTTCCCAGGAAAAAAAAAACTGCTGCCAAAAAGGAAAGATTAAGATTTAGGACTGAATAGGAATGGTTGTACCAGAAAGTGATGGAATGTACAAACTGGAATTATGAAATCTGGAGTTGCTATTTGAGAGAAAGCAAAATAAAGAAATCGAATAAGAAACGTACTTGAAAAGAATGCAAAATTTGGTTAGATGGAAGGGAAATTCATATAAAAGTCTAAGAACACTTTAGAGCATGGGATTTGTAAATCTCTCTATAGGACAGAGGGAGTGAAAAAATGTTCTACTGATCCCTTAACCTCAATCTATTGTCATGCAAAATACATGTCACTGATAAGAAGCAGACAAGCTCAAAAAAAAAACAAGATTTATCATACACAGTTCTTTGCCCTTTCGAAAACAGGGGAACTAAGAATTCTGTGTATGGAGGTCAATCAATATTATCTGACATTATGGAGGACTTAAAAAAAATACTAAAATGCGCAAGACAAAGTAAGGAACCTCATTAAAAAATACATTCTTGCAGCACTAGTTTCTCTTATGGCTGCGGACCAGGTAAAACAAAATCTCATTTCCTTCATTCAAAACATTAAAAACTCTCCATTCACTTGGATTACATTTGCATTTCTGCAGAATCATAAGCATTATTATGCAATATCAAAATAGCTATTCAAAGAATTCTTAAACTTCCTGGGTGAAGTTTTCCTTCTCTCTCACTCTCTTTCTCTCTGGAAATTAGAATAAACAAATGATCCTTCCCATTCATTAATCAAAACAAATAACCACTCTAGCACTTCCTTATCTCCAACTAACTTCCTATTGCTTCTTGTTTCTAGATTGTTGAAGCCAAACGTTATCAGGAACAGAAGATGCTCTATTCAATATTGTAAAAATTCCAACTACCTTTACCTTTTGTTAAAGTTGGCACAGAAACCTCAGAAAAAAAATGTCAAAGAACATATCAATGAAAAAATGCCAACATAAAAAAATGCCTTTGCTAGTTTTGAAAGGACTAAGCTATTCTTAATATAAGAATTTACTCACCAAATTTGGTTAATCTTTTAGAGTTTCAAGACCTTTTGTCAAATTAATGTTAGACATTTATGTTTGTTTTTTAAGTATACTATATATTAGAATCCTTGCTTTATGCCAAGGATGCCATCATCTAACAAGACAGGTGTCCAATTTAGAATAATTTCTAAAATCTAGGATATAGGATAAAATTTCTATTGATGTGTTTCTATTGATGTGTTCATGTTATTAACTTTGGCCAATGTTTTAAGATAAGTAATTTTTTTCCTATGGCACAAAACTAATCACAAATATGCCCCAGATTAGAACTCTCAACTGCCATGTATTCACAAATATAAGCATATAGCTGGAATTTTAAAAATATGAAGCTAGTTTTATCACAAATGTCAGATATACACATTAGAAAATTGTTTTACTTGGACATTTTACAAAAGTATTAATTTCACCAAATCTGGAATACTGGCAGTGTAAAAGTCTTACACCAATTTTAAAGCTAACAAATCAAAGGCACAGTATTAACACATTTAAAATAACTAGTTTTCACAGGACAACATTAAGAGATGCTTTATAATAAAGTGTTAATAACCTAGTTTTGAAATTATCTCAAAATAACACAACCAGGAATGAAGCCCTTGATTAGTTACAACCCAACAATTCCTAAGATGCTATTTTCTATAACAATAGTCATAACTATTATAAAATCTAACTCCCAGACCTTAAGAATGCACAATTGATGAACAAAGTTTTCGGACTTAATTAAAAAGATATAAGAAACCAAAAAAGGGATAGAATTGATGAAATATATACTTGTAATGCAGGTTTTACTGTAGTAAATTATTATTCATGGCTCAAAATTGGGTCACTCAAGTCTTTTACCCCAAATTAACTTCAAAGATTCAACAAGTGATAATATGCTATTTTCACCTATAAACTAATATCCAGTATTTGTCAAAATATTGTCTATCACAATCTAATACCCACTTTCCAATGGTGTCTGTAAATAGTAACAAATTCTGAACCATAATTTATAGAAATTAGTCACAGGACTGCAAAAAGTCCCTGGAGAGTAGTCCACCTAACAATTACAAATATAAGGAAACACTTTACAAAGTTTCATTACTATGAAGATGATATCTTCTTTGTTCAAACTTTGACCAAACAAAGAATTTTCTGTACTGCAGGAAACAAACTGTAAGTAACAGTGCATTTTTAGGCATAAATAAGTATTTATGTCTGGTTCCAGTATGGTCAGGTTAATACATAAAATACTTTAGAAACATAAAACTTCACATTAGTGGAAAAATCCAAGTTTTTCACGTAACCATTCTTCAGTTAGGTCTTCAGTATTTCTGATTTCAAATACCTTAAGAAAAAAAATTAGGTTATATTTTGATACTCTCAAAATAAAAATCAACCACATTATATATCTGAGTTTAAATACCAAATGTTTCTTTCTTTTCATATTGGTCATTACTTAATCTGTGTAAATTAGATATACCATTTTGAAGGCACTTTACCTTTTTTAAATAGTAAGTATTCAGTTACCAAAGTTTAGCAATTAAGATGGCAATAAAACCAACGCTCTCTTAAAAGTGAAAATCTACAAATATTCTAAAAGAGAAATTCTGTAAATAATACCCACTAAAAGAAACAACCCAAGTAAATCAATCTACTTGGTTAGGAGCTAGAATAACATATGCTAGTCTTCCATATTGGAGGAAGTAGTTGCTGTATATTGTTTTGATAAAAATAGACTATAGGGCCAGCCCCAAATCTCCAGCAAGAATCTGAAAACACACAGGCTCAGAAAGTAAAATGGCTATAAAGCAGAAAGGATAGGATTCGAGGCCATATGTGAGTTTGAATCCTAGTATTGGCATATATTATTATGCAATCCTGGGTAATTCATTCATCCTCTGAACCTGTTTTCCCATCTATAGGGATACCACCATCAACCTCACACAGTTGTAAGGATTCAATGGGATTATTTGTAAAAGTAATCTGTAAATTGTCCTGCCTTAATTCCAGCACTTTAGGTTACATTCAGCATTAGATTAGACTTGAAGGTGTCAACAGAGCTCAACCACTCAACCCCTTAGAGTACCTCCAGGGAATTCCTATGGTACAAATGAAGAAAAGTAGTATCTATAAGTTGATGGTATCAGTGACAATCATATGGGCAAAAAGGAAAAAAGCAGAGGGCACTTAAAGACATCCCCTGGATTGATGATTAAGCACCCAAGGGGAAAACACTGATGCTGTCCTTAAAACCTAAAAGGAAATATTATTTAATACCATTTCAGTGATATTCTATTTCAAAATCTTAAATGTGCATACTTTTTCAACTCAAATTAATATATGTAAGTTACATAGTTTAAAAACAAGAGCCCCTCTTACATCTAACCTTCAAAAATGCCATAAACAATGAGAACACGTTAAATCATAAAGCAAGTGTCTCATATAAAACATAATGTTCTACCTTAATAAAGCTAATAATAAGTATTCTTGCTTAGATTCTTGTTAAGAATTTACGTTTAGATTTGGAAACACTATAGTTAACTGCATAATATAGAATTCCAGCACAGAATTTAGTTCATTCAGCCTATAGGTAAAGGTAAAGGGCTCATGGTTAAGGGCTCAGAGAAGCTTCAATGCTGACTTTTCCTATCAGAAATTATATTATGGAAGATGAAAAATTCTCAATACATGAATAGTTACAGTGGCTTTTCTAAAGCTGCCAATATTTTTAATGTGATTTCTTCTAATTATAATCAACTTATAATTCCCATTCAAAACACACTTTTGGTTAAATATTTCTATAATTCTATTTCCAACTAATAAAAAGCTTTGACTAATTTACCACTCTATTCCAAATAATGTTCATCTGCATAAAAAGTACTTAACTCTTGAAATTATTTTAGCTATTTCTCTGTACAGTAGTCTCCTCTTATTCTTCAGGGGATGTATTCCAAGATCCCCAGTGCATGCCTGAAACTTCAGATAGTATGGAACCCTATAAATACTATGTTTTTTCCTATACATACATATCTTTTCACTTAAAAGAAACACTTCAGGCTTCTCTTTGGCATGTCTGAATTGCCAGTATCACTACTCTTGTGCTCTGGGGCCATTATTAAGTAAAATAAGGAATACCTGAACACAAGCACTGTGATACTTCGACAGTGATCTCATAACTGAGACAGCTACTGACTAGCAGGTGGGCAGCGTACACAGCCTAGGTATGTATATGCTGTACACATACATGCACTGGTAGGACTGAGATTTCATCACACTCCTCAGAATGGTGTGCAATATGAAATTTATGAATTGTTATTTCTGGAATTTTCCATTTATTATATTCGGATTGTGGTTCATCACAGGTAAGTGAAATCGTGGAAAGTGAAACTATAGATAAGGGCCGGGGCGACTACAGTATACTAAAGGAAAATAATGTTTCAACAAGCAAATCAAATATAAATACCACCTTGGTTAGTTCAGCTGTTTGGACTAGCTTATTCTTACTCCCAGCATACATCATCTGTTGTTCAGGCTTACATCCTGGAAAAGAGACATTTGTGTAGAAATGAGACTTAGATTTTGAAAATGTAAAGAGTTTTCAACGTTTACTTTTAAAAAATGACACTTTTAGGATCTCCTATGCATTCGAGTTTATAAAAAACTGCAGTATACATGTGTAGGGGTTGTATTTGGAGAATTTTACCATTGCATACATATTGTACAAAGAGACACAGTGAAATTACAAATAAACAAGCCTCGGGTCAGCAAAAAATGAGACCAAGACCTCTGTAGATCTTAACTTTTAGAACCCTGCAATCCCTTGAAAACTTTTCAGCATTTTCTTAATTTTGACTTGAAATATTAGATCAATTTTATGGATGCCTAACACAGATAAAGTTTTGGGAAGATGGTAGATCGGTGGGGCTGGGAGATCTGCCCTGGAAAAAAGTGAGTCTGATTATATATTAAGTTAAAAATATATTTAAGTGCTAAGTAAATGATAAAGGTTAGAGATGAGTTCACTGAGTAGAAACTTTACTGTGGGCTTCAACGGTGGTGGTAGTGGGAGTTCTGGTGATAGATGCCTTAAATATCAATAAACCATTTTAATATCCAATGTAAGGTACTCTGGGACTATTCTCATGATTATTGGCATATAATGGATAACTACTATTTTAAAGATAAACACAAATATACATCATGATTTTACATGTAGCTCACATACTTATTAAAAACTTAAAATGTAGGAGAAAAATGTACTTTTATTATTTGAAAATTTCATTACATTTCAAATTCTTTAAAATGTGTATATGATCTGCCATAACCATGAGATTTCTAGGAATTTATCCTAAGAAATTAAGCAAATTTTATAGTAGCTTATTTCTAGGAATGCATTTATACATGTGTGCGCACACACACACCTCGACGTAGGTTTATTCAACAATTTTCATCTTTAAAACAAGCATAAATTTGTCTTAGTATAAAAAATGGTTTTATTATTTGGATCAGAAACAAATATGCACTATTTAAAGAAATTCACTTACCAACAGGACTGGAGAAAATAAAACACAGAGGATATGAAACTCTCCCATCATCATGTTGATATTTATAACTATACACAATGAAGGTTTTTCTCAAGTTAAAGAAACTAAAATTTCTGCTCTATTTGAGACAAGACCAACAAAGGTCTGAAATACATGCCTGTGGAGCTAGTGAGTGGTAAATTTCTGACCTACCCATTTAGGTCACACTTTCTTTATTCATTATCTTTCCACAAATTTATAAATAGGCCCCAAAGTTATAAAATTAAAAAAAACTTACCCAAAAGTATGGATTTAATATAGATTTCTTTTTACCTTTCTCATTTTTATTATAAACACATAATAGTGAAACTTTTTAAAAGGAAATAATGTATCCCACTAATATAATTTTTCATTTTTCTTAGTCCAATATGTGCATACATATTTTAATTTGGTTGTTATCATGGAGTAGAAGAAAATTTTGTAAAATACGTGTCTTTTAAAAGATGAATGTCTACGGCCATGCCACACTGAACGTGCCCAATCTCGTCTGATCTTGGAAGCTAAGCTGGGTCGGGCCTGGTTAGTACTTGGATGGGAGATCACCTAGGAATACTAAGTACTATAGGCATTAAAAATTTAAATAAACAAACAAAATAAAAGATGAATAAATAAACTTCATAAATTCTGACCACTAAGGAAAACAAATCTTTTTAAAGCACACTAAGAAAAGGATATCGAGGTTGTCGTTCGGGTAGTTCATCTTTAAGTTCGTCTGGTGATATGCCCTGGCACCATAAGGAAAAACAACTTTTAAACATTTGTTTACTCATATTCTTAATAGACATACCTAGCACCCATTCTCCTAATAGGGATAAATTCATAACCATATACCATAACATAAAACTTTATTTTACTAAATTATACACAAACTGAGGTTACCAAACCCTCAATCTAATGAAAGCCTATTCTAGCCCACTCAGTTCTATTTATTAACTAAACATGGAGCTGAGAGGCACAGTAGTCTATGCATGTTCCAATTGTCAAGAAATACTGAGATAAATCAACCCCTCAGAAGAAACAGTATCTGCTTTAGGGAGGAAAAAGTTCATTTCTTTTCATTCTAAATTAGTTACCTCATTTGACAAACTAAATACTTAAGATATAGGATTTTAGTATTTAATACTGGCCAAGCAATTTAAGAGTAAGTTATAAAATTGACTGGATTTCATTATTGTTTTAAAGAAGGTGATTAAATTAGCAAGATAATATATTAAACAATAGATAGCACTTGCTTTTCATGCATAATGAACAAGTATTTAAAGGTTTAGAACTAATTTTACAAGTATCTGTAACTAATATATAGCACCTTTTGGACAATAATTGCTTAAGTATAAAACTATATTTAGCTGACCAAACAAACCTCAAGCTCTTCATCCAGTACCACCAGGCGTTTATCCTTATCAATCTTCACTAAAATAAAAACATAGTATGAGTAAACTGTGAGTCTAATGTGACCTCAATCTACCCAACCCACAGAGTCTCAGCCCTTTTTCTGGCACCTAAAATTAAAACATCGAAAAACAGAAGCATAAAACTCATTTGCAGTTTTAGTTTAGGTCTTTCAGCTAACTTTGCTTTCAAGTAGTCAGTGTTTAAAAGCCTTTACCCACAATTCACAGCACCTAATTTGCTTATTTAGAACATAAAGTTCAACTCCTTAGATTTATTGAGTATTTGGAGAACTCTGTAACTTAAATGCAACTTCCTAGATAATAAGGTCTGAAAGAGAAAATGTGATTGAGATTGGACTAATGCAACATGGTTAGAAATACAAGGGAAAAGTGGACCGGGGTCAAGATAAAACAACTGCCAGACTCCCAGCTTCTCCAGAATCAGGATTTCATGGTGCAGTATGAGTATTCTAAGAAAGTGATAGCTATAAATATATGTAACATAATCTAAAGCCAAATTAAAATATATTTAGATAATCTAAGTCTCTATTCTTTTTTATCACTCGGAAAAGTTGGCCATTTCTGTTTGTGCACTAATTTCATAGTAAATCCTCAACTAGTTTTACCTTTTGTGGCAAAATGGCACTGACACATTTTCACCTTTAAGAACTGTATTCCTATGTTGTAGTATTTATTTGTAACAGGACCAGAAATCATGATAGGTTGTCACCACCTCATTGATTCACATCTGCCAGATCCATCTCTGTTAAGTATAGTCCACAGACTTATATTTTCACCCCTTCATCCTTTCTTTTATCTTTCTAAATCACCACCCACATATTAAATATTACCTAAGAATATTTTTAAAAATCTGCAGAACATCAGATACAGCACATAGTAGGAGAAGTCATATTCAAATCATTCTTTCCACTGTCAAAAGTCAGTGTCACTTAAACGTACTCTCCATGAAACTAGAGTTTGAGTCTAGAATTAAAATAAGGCCCTAAATCATTTTGAACACAATGGTGAACTTTACCATTTCAAGTGCAGGCAAAAGTTTCTGTTTGAGAATGAATAGCAAGGCTATTTTTAGTTTCCTGAGAAGTTAAAGGATGCAGTTGGATGGGTCACTACAAATGATCAACTGACCAAGATCAACTCCTCCAGAGCTATAGAGGCAGCTGAGGGGGAGGCAGGACATGCTACCTCTGTTCTGTGATATTAGCTATCATTTATTTTTAAAAGTGATCTAAAAGGGGAGTGGGAATTAAAACAAGAAGTAAATTACTTTCTAAAGGTTCAGTTTATTCAATGTAGCTATAAGATAAAAACAAACTAATACCAAGTAACTGAGGCAATCACTTTTAGCTTACTTATAATGGCAGCATTGTTCGTTTCTTTGCGAAAACGAAATTTTCTCAGCTTTTCCACTAAATCTTCAGCAACATCGCAAACCACCAAAGACTCACTCTAGAAAAGAAAAAAAATCACATAAAATGCCATGACTTCAATAAACGTGTATGTTAAAGTTACACCTTTAAAAAAGTATAGTGACATCTACAAATGTCACAATTATGTGAAAGGATTAACGTGAAACACATAAACACTTAAAGACCTTTTAAAACTAATAACCTTTGTGACTACACGTTACACACATTTGTTCATCTTATATATATGTAGGGTATAGTTTACTTCCTCTTTGGCTAATAAGTATCTCAAAGAACTAGACACATAATAATGTGCAAATTTATCAGAACTGGAAAGAAAGGGAAGAATGTGGGAAAAGTCTAGGTTCACTGTGTGCTGTTATAAAGTAAATATTTTTGCACTATGCAGGAAGAAGGGGATAATAATCTTATGGTATTTAGAATTAATAAAACCGTAATTCAATTTTGGGTCTCACAACTATAAAAAATATACAAATAAACAAAAGTATAAAAAATAAACACTAAGAGTAAAGACCAATCATATTTATATCTTAATTAAAGAACTAAGATGATTTTAAAAAGGAGCATTTAACATTATGAAAGCAAAACCATTTTAAACAAATATAAAAACTAAAAGAAACTTCTACAGATTACAAAAAATTAGAGACTCTTCTCCAGAAACCTGGCAAGAAAATGATCAAAAGCATTCTTCTTTCGTGCAAATGTGTTAATGATTGTGAACACAAGAATGGAAAGCTTTCTTCTCATTTTTCAACATGTAAAACTTCAAACACATAAAAGTGGAGTATAGTGAAATTCTGTGCACCTATCACTCAGCTTCACCATTATCAGCATATAGCCAATTTTATTTCATCTAACACCCTCAGCAGTGCCCCAGACTATCACACAGCAAAGACCAGAAATAATTCCAACTGTAAATATTCCAGTATCTATCATTAAAAGGACAGTATGTGCTATTAAAAATATAAAAACAATATCATTATCTCACCTAAAAAAAAAACTAACAATAATTCCAGTCTCAAATATTCAGATAAAGTTCAAATTTCCCTGTTTTAAGATTTTTTTACATTGATTTAATTAATGTAAAGTATAATGCCTTGAAATAACTTTATATGATAAATTTTAACACATAGTTAAGTGGAGAGTTGAGCTCAAGTGTGCATTTATTGGTTTATCCACACAATAAACATTTAATGAGTATCAGCACCATGATAAATGCTAGGGATACAATCATATAAAATATAATTGTATCATATAACATTTCAGTCAACAACAGACTGTATATATGATAATAGTCTCATGAGATTAAAATTACCCATACATAGCCTAGTGACCTCTGAGCTGCAGTGTAATGCATTAGTCACGTGTTTGTGGAATACTGGTGTAAACAAACCTACTGCACTGTCAGTCATATATAAATAAAGCACATACAGTTATCTACAGTACATAATACTTAATAGTGAAATACTAATTTATGTATTTACTAAACTTTTTATCATTACAGTATATTCTTTCTACTTAGGAAAAATAAAGTCTTCTGTAAAACAGTATGCTTGTGCAATCCTGAAATTCTAAGAATCAGAAAACAATGGAAAAAACATGCTGTGATAAATACAGCTCTTTCTTGTATCTCTCTCTTGATTGCATCATTTTCTCTTATGCTTGATTTAATCTCATGTTATTTTATAAATTTAGTGTAGCCTAAGCGTGCAGTGTTTATAAAGTCTGCAATAGTGTACAGTAGTGTCCTAGGCCTTCACTCACCACTCACTCACTGATTCACCCGGAGTAATTTCCGTACACTCCCACAAGCTCCATTCACAGTAGATGTCCTATACAGATGTACTATTTTTACCTTTTATATCATATTTTTACTATACCTTTTCTGTGTTTAGATACACAAATATTTATCATTGTGTTACAATTACCTACAGTATTCAGTACAAAAAGGAGAGTGTGGTCAACAAACCAGAATGCAGCTGAAAAGATCAGGAAAGATAAGAATTGAAGAGTCCCTTGAATTTAGTGACCATAACAAGATCTGTTAGATGTAGGTGGTTGCAAAATGAGTGGGAGGTCAGAGATATGATAATGGGGGGTGGGGGGAGTTGTTTGTTTCTAATTAAAGGAGCATATTTTAAAAGCCGATAGAAAAGATCCAGGGGTTCCTGTGGGGCAACTATCTTAATTTTCCACTTATTTTTGAGCGTAGAGGTTCAACTCCTAAGAGAACAGAAGCTAGAACCCCTAGACCGAGCAAAATTAAAGCTTCTTAAATTCCAAAGCTTTAATTCCAAGCGCCAAAACTTTGTGCCAAAAGGTTTCCAACTGCAGAGATAGAAGAAAGCAAGGATAAGAGAAATCTTAGAGGGAGGCCAGGGGAAGGAGGAGATAAGCTAAGGCGAGGCCGAGAGAATGGAATCTGAATTTAAGCGAGTTCTCCCGGCAAAGGCCGCCAGGCGGAAGGTGCTCGGCGCCTGCCAGATTCCTGCCAGGTTCCTGGCAGAGAAATCGGGTCCTGGGGAGACCTCCGCTGGGTCAGACCCTACCCAGCAGGACCCGGCGAGGGTGGCCACCCCTATTAGCTGCACCTTATTCCCTGAACCCGCTTTGGGGGAGTGGGGGTTGGCGACACTGGGCCCGGCTGAAGGATGCTGCCCTTAGGCGGGGCAGCAGCAGCGGAGGGGGAGGGAGAGGGGGAGACCCAGGGCAAGTCTCTGGCTCTAGGTACCAGCCAGCAGCCAAGGCGGAAGCGGCCGCCGACCCACCCCGGTAGCTGCCCGCCAAGGCAGACTCCGGCAAACAGGAAAGCCCAGCTGCCTGGCCCAGCCCTCTGGCCCCCACCCTCCCTGGAGGCAACTCACCATTTTCCTTCCGGCCGTCAGCAGTCTCTCCCTTTTCCTCGGGCCCCTTTAAGAATGGCACCGCGGCCGCCTCCCTTCCACCTCCGGCGCTTGGCAGAGCCACCCCCACCGATGAACGCGACCGTGGCGGGACAACACGTGACCGCGGACGGCAGGAGGCGCGGCTCAAACTTAGCCAGAACGCGGGTGTCTGTGTACTCATATGCCTTCTAAGAGAGGATGCTGTGTCTGACTGGGAGTGGGCGACTGTACCAAAATGTGCTCTTAAAATTCAAGATCCAGTAGAATTTTCTGTATCGAGTTTCTCAACTTAAGCAATATTGACATTTGGAGTCCAGGAATTCTTTGTTGTGGGTTGACCGTGCTATGCACTTAAGAGTGTTTAGGAGCTTCCCTAGCCTCTACCAGCTGCTAGATGCCAGCAGCACCTCCCCAGTTGTGAACCAAAAATGTGACCAGACACTGTCAAAAGTCGCCAGGAGGCAGGGGTCTGAAATCACCCCAAGTTGAGACCAACTGTCATAGATAAATGTTGTAAGCTTTGGGCCACAGACAAACTACCATATTAATCACCAGCGTCACTTAGTTGCAGCAGGCATCAGGTAGTCCTGAAACTTAGTGTATTTAGATGACAGAAGCCCAACATCTAAGATCATGAAAGCTTTTTACTAGAGGGACTGGGAAGTTCATTGGGTTCAAAGGGTTAGGTTCTGCTTAGGTACTATAAGATATTTTACAATTCCTGTCATCTCTGGGATCATACTCAAATTGCATATTCATTCAATTCTGTTGTGCAGCAACTGCCTCAGAGTTTGGAACTCAAATTTATGAAGTTTATGCCTATTGATGTCCCAAAACAGATATAAATTTGCCCTTCCAGAAAATAATGAAATATAGTAAGGCCATATAAAATAAACAAAAGGGTTGGCAACACCAAGAAAAATACATACTGAGAATAATTTTTGAAAACATATTAATAATTTTTGCATTTCTCTTACAAACGTCTCTCTTTGGATGGCCAGAAGTATCTATGAGCCTCAGAAGAGAAATAGAACTGTGATGTTGGGAATGCAAAAGAAAAAAAGCAGCTTTTCACTACCAAATAGGAGTTCTGAGTCCCAAGAAACACTGAGAGAAAAGGTTAAAAAAAAATTTAAAGCTCCATTAACATTCCAAAATCCAGACCTTGGCAAAATTAAAACTGGCATTTAGTAAATACCATTTGGAACAGAAAAAGGAGGCTATATGACATAAATAAAGCACCTACTGAGCAGGAAGGAAAGAAAGCCTTTTTGCTCTGGTCTTGTGAGGAGCTCAATGGAGACCAGGCTTAAGTAAGTGCAACAGGCAGTCATGCAGAAACTGCTCTAGCTGAAGTCTCAGAATGGGGGGCGGGGGAGAAATTGTATTAAAGTACACAAATAGATGTGTTATTGGAGAACCTGAAGAGCTAGGAATTGGTAGTCTACCACTCTAAGAAAGGGGGAGAGGACTTGCATTTGCATTTGGCTCTGCACTCCCTTGAATATGATTCAGGTACAATAGTGTTCAATGGCAGAGGTGGCCTATTAGGTATTCTAAGATAACTGCTGGTTCTCAGTGGCCTGCAGGTGAAATGTAGGAGAATCTACATGTTCATACATTCCATGAGGAAATAAAATTGGAGATGGCAAACAGTATGGTGAACCAGTGGAGCTAAGGGGTCATAATGCATGAGGGCTTTACAACCAGAGGTAAATGGCTGGAACCCTGGATCTCAGCTGGTGCCACAAAAGACCAGATGAAACCTGCTTTACTTTAGTAAAGACTCACAGCATTGTGCGGAGCTGAGGCCTCATTTTTCCAACCCTACCATGAGATCATGTGAATACCAAGTATATATAGTGTCCCTAGGATATCATCTTAGGAAGAAGCAAGAGAAGAGGGAGGAGTGAGAAGAGAGACTAAGAATTTTCCTGAAAGAGACCAGCTACCCAAAGGGGCAGTTAAACTCAAAAAAATTAGGATGGCTTTAATTGGCAAATATAAGCTCTTGTTGTCCACTCTTTTTCTCCCTTCGATAACTCAGAGGGGTGAAGATTCAGGAGCAAAACTCTATTAGTTAAAGATAATAAAGAAGAGCCATTCTATTTGTCTGAGAGTTACGGAGGTTTTAGCCTAATATAGAGACTGTGCTGCCATGTTATGGAGAAATCCCTCCCTCTCCTTTCCTTCTTCCTTTCCTTTCTTCTTTCCATAAACATCTATTGAGCTGCTACAAGACATATGTTAGGTACTGTTGGCACACACATCAATTAGGTGTCATTGTTGCACTCAGGGAGCTGGTGACTTAGTAAGATAAACTAGTGAGCAAATGCTTTCACCAGGGTCAGAGGGACTCCATATAGATCCACACTGGGTGCTATGAGAGAGGCATCTCCCCAAGGGTTGGAAAGTGTGCAGTACGGCTTCCTGGAAAAAGGAGCTTCAGAGCTGAGTCTTCAAGATAACTAGAAGTTTGCCAGGAAAAGTAGGAGGAGGAAAGAAGAGCTCTTTAGGCAAAGGGAAGAGCATATGCACATAGCTGTGATGATTAATTTTATGTGTCAACTTGACTTCTCCTTTGGATGCTCAAATTAAACAGCATTTCAGAGTGTGTCTGTGATGGTGTTTCTGGATGAGATTAGCATTGAATTGGTGCACTTGGCAAAGTAGACTGCCCTCCCCAGTGTGGTTGGGCATCATCCAATCAGACAAGGGCCTGAACTGAACAAAAGGCAGAGGAAGGAGGAATTTGCCTCCCCCTTTTTTCTCTTCCTGCCTACTTGAGCTGGAACATTGGTCTTCTCTTGTCCTTGGACTGGGATTTACACCATTGACTCCCCCCTGGTTCTCAACTCTTTAGAGTTGGACTGAGACGGCACCTGGATCTCCAGTTTGTGGATGGCAGACTGTGGGACTTCTCAGCCTCTATAACCATGTGAGCCAATTCCTCATAATCAATCCATTGATCAATCTTTCTCATACAATAACTCTATGCCTCTTTCCCCCTGCTTTCTCTGGAGAACCCTAATATAATGGCCAGTTTTGAGATCTGCAAATTGCTTATTTCACTGATTTAAGATTCATTACCCCTAACCCACCACATTTTAACTTCTCTGAAATCAGGATGCACCTAACAATCCATGGCATCTCCTAATTTTGTTGGTGAGGCTTAAAGCACCCTAAATTGAATGAAATTTATGCTTTGAGGCCCTTCATTTGCATGGGCCCTTTCCAAAGGCCTTATACTTAATTTATATTTATAATTTTCTATTCACCCTCTTAGAATGGGTCCCCCAAATGGTATGAGCTTCAGGCCTCACATACCTACATCCATCTATAACATATTTTATAAGACTGGTGCTTCAGTTGGCCTATGATTGGAGTTTATAAGGGATGAGGAAGAGGGGAACAGCGAAGAGGAACAGGGATAAGTCGTGACTCCCAAGACTGGAGACTTGGTATCTAATTTCAGTAAATAACAGCTACATCCATTCATCTGGTGGAAGAAGCCAAAAACTTCCACTCCTGCCTCTCTCTCATGCCCCATGTCCAATCCATTATCTCGTCCTGTGTATGTATCCTATAATAGAGACTCTTAGTTCACCTTCAAACTCTGTTTTCTCCTATAAATAATAGAGCCCTCTAGTTTTAGCTGGACACATGACCACTCTAAACAAAGACTATTTTCCTGCCTCCCTTCCAGTGAAATGTGGACATAAAGCTGAGTTTTGGCAAATGGAATGCATGCTGTATCCTTAGTTTTTCTTTTGCTATAAGGATACCAGTTTTATTGGATTAGCATCATGACTTCACCTAAAGGTCCATTCTCCAAATAGAGACACACTGGAGATTAGAGCTTCAACATACGAATTTCGGGGGATACAATTCAGTCCATAACACTCCCCTTCTTCAATCATATACATTCTCATTGCTCTTAGGGTAAAGTTGAGTACTTAAAATGGCAAGATTCCTGTATAATCTGGACCCCACCTGTCTCTCCATTTTCATCTCACAGTATGCTTTTGTGTTATAGTCACACTGGTCTTTCATTTTCTCTGGTACACTATGATTGCTCCCATCTCAGGGCCTTTGCACATGCTGTAGCTTCTATCCTAAATGCTCTTTCTCTCTTATGTCTCTTTGCCTGATAAATCTCTATCAGCTCTCAGTTCATCATCTGTTCTTCAGGGAAGCCTTCCCTAGTCTTCCTTATATTTCCCCATTCCTTCATTATATACTCTCATAGCTCCATGTACCTCTTTTTAATAGCACTTATCATAATTTTTGCCTTTGTATTTTGTTCAAGATTTTTTGGTTTATGTTGTCTTTCCATTAGTTGATAATCTCCAGGAGAAGAGAGATATGTGTCATTTTTGGCTTATTATTGTATCCCTAATACCTTCTACAGTGTCTAGAACATATCTGACACTCAAGAAAGTCTCTGAATAAGTGAGAGGTAAATGGGTGTTGGGTCATGTAAAAGTGGGTATGACAAACAAGAAACTTGGGACTTCATCCTCAAGTATACATAGCATAGCAATCAAAGATTTTCAGGGTGGGGTGAAATAATTCTTCAGTGTAAATTAGGTTGGGTCTCAGTTTTCCCCAGTGCTGATTTGGAATCTGGCTTTCATGGCCTGGTTAGCGAATTATCCTTGTTCATCCGCTTTCCATCTTCCAATATGTTACTGCTATTATTTCTTTCCCATTCTTGTTTTTGTTGATTTTTTAAATCCCTTTATTGTAGTTTTAGTGGAGTTTTCGGAGAGAGTAAAATTATAGATATGTTTAATATACTACTTTAACTTGGGACTCCTACACCTTTGTATTCATTATGAAAATTATTTATTATTTATTGCAATAAAATTGCCTTTTACATTGGCGAAGATTTTTGTTAAGTGACACTACCAAACAATGGCAAAACTGAGGTTGAGAGAGTGGGATTGGAAATTGGTACATTTCTGGAGAGCAGTGTTTCTCCAAAGGCTTAACATGCACATACTTTTTGAATGAAAAGTTTCACCTCTAAGAATTTATTCCCCCAAAATGATTTAGTTTAAGAATGTTCATTGCAGTATTATTTACAATTTAAAAAATTGTCCTACAATTGAGGGCTGATTAAATAAGCTATATACTTTCACAAATCATATATGTAATCCTCAAAAATTATGTTGGTTCAAGCTTCTCACACAGTACTACTGCAAAGAATATGCAAGACATAGTCATTTGTCAAAGGATATGTGAAGCCATTGAAAAATTTAGCTCATCTTCCCCCAGCACTAATTTATTGGTGATTTAGGAGTGTGAAGGAACCACTAGTTAGACATCCCGAGGTCCTTTGTCCCTTTTTTCCTTGGTAAAACTCCCCAATTTGTAGCAGGTATGTAGCTGCTCAGAATAAAAGACTACATTTCCCTGTCTGTATGGTGGTTAAGTGTGGTTTTAGAACTAAAGGCAAACCTATATTGTCAGTGGAAGTGTTGTGAGCCACCAGGAAGGCTAACTTGATGGAGCTGACTGAACAAGAATGAAGAGAGAGTGAACATTTCTCTCCTTTCTTGTACTTAAAAGCTTCTGTTCGGTTAAAAAAAAAAAGTATGTATAATGTATATGTATGCATTTACACATATATACACACAGGATATTTTAAATTATCGTTAAGGTGAAAATTAATACAAAAATGTTCAAATATCTAAACCTAATTTGAAGGGTGTAGGGAGAAGAGAAAAATAAGGGGATGTGAGATGAAAGCTGATTTATTTCTATGGGCATCTTGATTCGCAATGCTAATTTGCTTCTATCATTAAATACAACTAGAAAAGGCTGACAATGCTCGTATAAACTGCTTGTAAGACTCCCTTTGGTGTTTCGCACACTGCCTAACTGTAAGTTTTCTATGTAAAACAAGAGCGGGTATGGAGTTATTGCACTTTGTAGAACTAAAGATGCCGGCCTTCCTCCTCTTCCCAAATTTGCCTTGGTTCTAATATGTAGGATTTCAGGATCTAGGCTCTGTGACGTGGATTTCGGACTGTACCTCCTCTCTCTGACATCAGAAAACCTTACCTCAGTCTTGGAGTTGGCCCCGATATCTATTTAGAATTTGCCGCAGAAGGTTGCGGACCGCTAGGAGAGACAGACGGAGAAGACACTCTCTGGGTACCAATCCCAGCAGTCCGGGCGATGTGAGCCACGGCTCTGCCCCTCGGTGAAGCCAATAACTCCCGACGAGAGCGTGAGGGGCGGGGCGAGCTCTGCAGGCGACGTCGTGATTGGCACGCCGGCTCTCGCAATCCGCGAGGCTGACCCGACGTCCAGTTTATAAAAACCCAAGCGAGTGCGGACCTACAAAGTTTGTCCGCTGCGGGGCACCGTAGTTGCTTTTACCCTGGCCGGACGGGCAGATCTGAGAGCTGGGCTGCTGAAGCCCGTTTCGGCTTAGGAGACCCTGATGGCTGCAGTGTTTCTAGTAACGCTCTATGAGTACTCGCCGCTGTTCTACATCGCGGTGGTCTTTACCTGCTTCATCGTGACCACTGGCCTGGTATTGGGATGGTAAGTGCCCTAGAGCTGGGGCAAGGGACGGAGCCGCGGACAGCGGGAGTAGGGTCCCAGCGAGGAACAGGGGGCATCGTAGCAGGGGGGCTGCGGTGCTAGAGCGCCTGAGGATATCCGGGAGCAGATGCCAAAGGCTCCAACTTCCTCCGCGAGGAAAACTAGGTGGACAGCTCCCCTGCATCACTGTCCCGCATTACCGCCGGTCCCCTTTGCCGCAGGCATACGGAGGTGGTGCCGGATTAAGGTATTTTACCCAGCGTTGTTTCTTGGTAATAAAGCATCCAGTAAGGGCTTAGTCTTGGTATTGGGATAGAGTGATTGTCCAAAAGGCTTCTGTCCTGGATTGAGGCCTACCTACTGTGTGCTCAAAAGTGTCCAGTCACCTGCGGTACAGTGCCCAGACATATACAATAAACAAGGTTAATGGGTGTACTTCTGAACTGAACACTTGGCTTCAGCTCTTTAAGCGTAACTTATAACTGAACTCCATTGTATCATGTTTAGGAGAGCCTTATAAATACATCAGGTTGAAACCATCTTTACTAGTCCATCTATTGAGAGGAGAGACATGAGCTAGATTTTGAAGAATGAGTATTTTGAAAAATAAATGTAGTAAAAAGTGTATAGTAGAGAATAGAAGGCATTTCAGAGAATACAATATGAACAGAGGGGCAGAGGAGACGTGTTAGCGAATGAAGCAAGCTGTGTAAAATGAGTTTAAAAATACCCTTTGATCACATATAAGTGATTAAAAAAAGAACACAAGCAGCCCTTGTCATTTTTTGAAAACATATGCCATGTTTAGGAAGCATAGTTTTGACATCTTTACACTGCTCCCCCCACTATAAGCAGCAGAACATAAAATTCCTTGTTTGTGGGTGGGGGAAGATTAAGACCAATTTTACAAAATTTATTATTATTGCCCCATCAGATTTTATTGCTACTGTTCTTCAAGAAAGTTTGTAATTGGAATTAGGAAGCTGTTGCCCAAGTGAGAAAGGCAGTCTTAACACAGGATTTAAAAATAACTATAAGATTAGCGTTATTCTCTTAAATGTAATGTTTCTCCATTAAGGAAAATAGGTTGATAATTGCATTATATCCTTAAATTTTAATTTTCAGTAGTCCAACTAATTAGATATCCTAGATATCTATCTTTAGTTTGGGAAAAGGAAAATGAGTGAAGGCTCAATTGGTAATGAAGGCAGCATCAGTGTGTGCAGAGTAGAAACTTCATGTTTGTAGTGGTTAAGAGACAGACTTTGGTATCAGACAGACCTAGGTTCAAATTCTGGCTCAAATTCTCGTTTAAGATTTGGTCAGAAAACTCAGTGATTGCCTAACCACTCCATTTAGGTATGGCTTTTACAAGGGTGGAAGCCTAGGTAATTGTAGAACTTTTGGAAGTCTGGGCTAAGTGCTGCTGAGGTTACAAGACCATGTCAGTGCCAGTCACTTCCATCCTGATTTGGGTCTAACCAGTAATCTTGAGCCTAACCCAACTATTCTTTCCATCTGGGTTAGCTTTGCCTATGTAGTGTTTATTTGCTAACCTAAGTCAAGATCACAGATTCATTGAGTAGAAACAATGAAAACCATCTAGATCTCATGAAAACAACTTTCTGATAGTACCCCAGGCAGAAGATATACCCATTAATCCACTATGTGCTTCACTTTTGTCATTTTTTTTAACTTCCCAAAATATAATTTCTATTGGTCATCTGTCTTTTCACTCTCATGGTTCTTACCTCAGTACTGCTCTAAGTTTCTTTCACATTGCTTCTTTCCACTGTTTTTCTTGTCTGGCTGCACTGTGTGGGAGTGGAAAAAGAATAGGAACATCTGATTATTGGAATCCCGATGGCAATAGCAAAGAACCATGCAACTAGAAGTGTGCTATTTCTGTTTAACTACATGGTGGTTTCTGTGAGCCCTAGTAGCTTGCCAGACACTGTACAGAAAAGACCAAAAAGCCATAAAGATTTTTTAAGTTTCAAATAGAGACCTGACTCTGCAGCTACTCCCTGCTTCTTCTTGACTGCAGGTTATTAAACTATTGTCTCAGCTATTAATACCATCATTATGTACTGTCCTTGGTGAATCTGGGACAGAACCTTTAAACCATATTCTTTTTTGCTGGCTGGCTGCCCATGAGGCTTTGCCAATAGGGAAGGGAGAGTGGAAAGCCAGAGGACAAAAGGACTTGGTGCTTTCTGCTTGATTCTTTTTGTTGTTTGTCTCACCTCAGCAATAGTGTCTTACTCTGTCATTAACAGTTGGTCCCAGTTTTTCCAGTTTATCGTTTTCCACTTTCTGAGAACCAGCCTCATTGTACCCCTTCAGAGATATTAATACCCTTTCTTCAGATAGTAATCCACCTCCGTGGGGGTCCTTCCTCCAAATTTCTAAGCTGTAATAATTTACTTTACTCTAATCCATGTCCTAGGAGTGGTAGTTCCTTCCTACTGTTACTATGGTTTTGATACTCAGTGTTCCCCTCTTTCCTTTTCAGTTATTTAACATCTGGTTAACATTTTTTAATATTAAATTATCCCTGTTACAATAACTGATATTGTTTTGGTCTCCTGATTGGAATGATAAGGGTATCAATAAAGAATTTGTTACTAAGAATGAACTCCTGGGGGGAAGAGCCTCAAAGATCGAATTTGGGGATTAGTTTGGTCATTTCTTAAGCTCCTTGCCTATGATTCTAGTAATTCATGGCATACATTGGCATCATAGTTAATCAAATCATTACTTTTGATTGATTGTGATAAAATGATATCTGAAGCAAATGCCTTAAGGGACAAAGTGGCTAAAGCTCTTGATCATTATGGCAGTAATGATGACTACAAGGACTGAGGGATAGGTGGGATTGTTGCTTCTGAGATGATTGGAGCAGTTATAGAAAGAAAAAGCTCAGCAGGTCTTTTAACTCTCAGATCAACTCTTAGAGAATCAGAGAGTTTCTCTGGTTCTAAAGTACTTTATTTTCATGTAGCCACAGAACTAAATATTGAATGCAGCTTTAATTGTGCTGGTACTGGAATTACACCGCCCTGTAGATGTCTTATTCAGGACACTGACTGGAAAGAAGTAGAGCCCTGGGACTTGGAATACAAACATCTCAACAGCTTGATACCCCAGTTACTATGAGCCTCCCTTTGTGATGAAGGCAGCCTGCTTTCCATGTCTGAGAACACTAGCCTTCCCTTACTTAAAAATTTTGTAATAACCTCACCTAGGGCAGTTGCTTTGCAAGGGTATCTGTGTTCAAGTCCTTTCTCTATTACATTTTGCCAAGTGGCCCAGATCTTCCCATGCTCCATAGCACAAGGACAAAAATCTGACCTGGTTGGAAATAGCCTAGTCTCTAAAAAATAATTGCAAATTTTTGCTAATTTATATCATTGAGAGTTTAGGTAATAAGTGTGAGGATGGGTTGTGAGTAGGTTAGGCCAAAGAGGATAGACTATAACACTAGATCAGATAGAATTTATTGGTCTGAGTGTGTTCTCAAGAAATTCTGAATCTAAAGTGTTAAACTCATACTCAGTTAACTGAAACTTGGACTCAGAGGTGGCCTATATTTGATAAGGTTGAGATGCTAGAACTTTCCTCACATAATAAGAAAGGAATCTGAAGGCTTAGGAAGACAGGAATGTTGTACTGGACTTATCGTGTGGAACTTGCATGCACATTCCCCTATTGTATCCTTCAAGAGGACACAGAAGACACACTTTTATGAAGCCACTGAGAGCTATATTACTGAGAGGGGACTGGTATCCTTGAAAATCTCTGGCACCTGTCCTCTATAGGCTATTTATGATGGGAGATGCTACCATTAGTTTGGAGTTCCTGATTTTACATCCAGCGGCAACACATAATCACAGGAGCCAAGGTGGATATCTGTTCCATAATGGACAGTAGAGGACAAAGCAGGGAATCTTTTGGCCTGCCAGGATCTTTGGCAGTGTCTAATGGATTAATTACAGTGTCCCTAGAAATAAAATAAATGGGCGGCCTACTAAATGCTACATGAACTGCATAGAAGGAAAAACTCCAGATCTGGAGCCAGAAACCTGACGTGAGTCAGAACAATGGAAAGTTATGATCTTTTACCCAGTTTCCAGATCTAAGCCAATCCATAAAAAGGGAGCTTTCAGTTGAAGAGGAGGTCAAGTCCCCTTGGGAAAGGACCCTATACCTTGCAGAATTGCCATGAGGATATACTGTAAATCATGCTCCAGATATTTCTCTGTTGTTTCTTAGCTGTAAACATGTTCTGTACTCTGCTTTGTGCTAGTTTGCTCCATATTAGGCTCTGCCAATAGGAGATGCTAGAAAGAGGCGAGAAGGCTGGAGGAGGAAGAAGGAACTTCCTCTTAATAGTTTCCTTCCTTTTCCTGGTCTACATTTTTGCAACATTGACCTTCACCCTGGCAGTGACAGTCAGCCCAAATTGCAGCAGTTTATTTTAGTTTATAATTTTCCTCATTCCTAGAACCAGCCTTATGGCATGCCTTTAAAGATATCAGCAGCAGAAGGTCAATACTCCTACAGAAAAGATGTGGGTCCCAACCCTGGAAAATCTCTTCCCTGAGTTTCTAAATTGTAATAATCCCCACTATTCGCTTTGTTTCCCTGGCCCTAAGAGTGATAGCTGCTTCTTGCTGGGATACCTTAGTGTCCCCTTCTTGCCTTTTTCAGTCCTCCATTATTTGATTAAAAATTCTTTATATTAAATTCTGTATGTGAAAATAACCAATGTAGTGTCTGTCTCCTGCCAACCTTGCCTGATACACTGACCTTGACTATTTCTCATCTCACTTGTTGACTTGTTGAATGCAATAGGTTGTATGTGTGTGATGAGGTTTATGATGAGATATAGATTCACTTGTAGGAAAAGAATATGACTTTAGTTTCTATTTGCTGAAGGTACAAAATATATGGTGCATTGGTGAGCCTTTTCTTGGAACGTTTTAGAAGAAAACACAAAACTGTTAGAAATGGTATTTCAAGCCTTAGTAGGGCCTTAAGACAACTTATTCTAACCCTTCTTTTTATAATTAAAGGCACAGAATTTTAGAGATTGAGTCAAAGTTATATCTTATACCAAGGATTTCCCCATGAATGGTTTTTATATGCTGATCTAGTCTCAGTATCCAGTTAGCCAAGTAAGACCATTTTGGGGACATTGCACAGAGGAGGAAGCCCCACAAACTGCCTTGTGTTTTGTAATTGGCTTTAGAACTCAAGGCTGAAGGAGTGATAAAAATTGTTGACTGCTGAGCTTGAAATGTTAGCCTCAAAGTAACCTTTATTCGTGAGGGACTCCATGAGACTCCAGACACAAGGTCGGTGATACTGCTTTAGCTACTAATAAGCTTAGGAAGTGTGTGCAGGATTAAGATATTGTTTAGGCAGTATGAAACAGTGTGGACAGAATTGTAAGTCCACAGGTTATTGCTATGTTGGAAGTTTAAGCATTATGAACAAATGCAACAAACAATTTAGAAATGGGGAAAAAAACAGAATTATAGAGAATTCAAGAGGATTAAGTATAAAATTATAACAGTAAAGGAAAGAGAATGAAAAATTCTCCTTATAACTATAAAATCCATATATAAGTTTATGTTTATAAGTTGTATAAGTTTATAAAAAAAGACAAAGTAATGAATATTAAGTAACATTTATTTAGTTGGTAATCCATTACTAACAGTTGCTAAAATGACTTTGAGTAGAAAAAGGTAAAGATGGAATTTGATTGAAAAGAAAATTGGTCAACTTTCTATTTTAACATTTTGTTTTACTATTCCTTCTAATGTCATATTGGCCATAAGCTGATATACAGAGCATCAATGTTTTTATTTAAGTTTTTGATTAAAAATGTGTAAAAGGCCAGAGGTAAGGTAGCACATCACTGGGTCTACTTAACCAGTATTTTATGGAACTATTTGTCAGCACCTCTTCTGGATTGCTATTTAACGAGTGTCCAGATTTTTCTAAAGCATTTCTGCACATTGGCTTTTGAGTAATACATTGCAGATAGAAATATTGGTCTATATCAAACAGTTGAAACTGTCAAAGTTGTGGATTTTTGTGCAAAAATGAGCACGTTCATGTAGGGTCAGGTATGTGAAAATGTTTAGGATTATACAAGGCTGAAAGTTCAACATGAGTCATTAGTGTGTAAAGTGCCCAGAAAACACCTTACATGATCTTAGAGTACATTAAGCATGATGTTTAGGACAAGAGGTGTGGTCAGACTATGATGTCACTCTACTACACAGTGAATTCTATCCCCTGCCCTCCTTTTTTTCCCCCAAAGCATCAGGATGTCAGGGAACAGGGCTGGCAAAGGCAAATATGGACCTTGATGAAGTGCTGGCTGCTGTAGCCATGGTTGGCTAACTCCTTTAGGAGGACAGGAATACAAAAATAACTGAGATTGTAATTTAGAAATATAGCAGTATTAGGATATAATTCAGATAAGGCAGTAATGAAAAGCCAAAGAGCAAAAGCATTAACCTTAAAGGAAAAAATAACTTTGTGTTAAAATTAAGAACTCTGTTCATCAAAAGATACCATTATGAACTTGAAAAGGCAAGGTGTAAAGGGGGTGAAGGTAAATCCAACAAAGTGCTCATATTCAGAACATATTAAGAATTTCTATCAATAAAAAAAAATAAAGACAGAACAGTAGAAAAACAGAGAAGGGATTTGACAAGAGCTTTCACAAAGAAGATATTTAAGTAGCAATAAACATAAGAAAGAGTATGCAACCTCATTAGTTATAAAGAAAGCAGAAATTAAAACTTTATTGTAATGCCACCACACCAGGATGGCTGTTTTGGCAAGGATATGGAGCAAGGGGAGAACTCATTCATCGCAGATGGGAGTGTAAATTGATACCACACAGAACAGTTGTTAGCATTATCCACTGAAACTGAAGCACAGACTTTATGGCTTAGAAATTCCATTCATTCTCAGTGTATGCCTAACAAATGCATGTATGTGCACTGAGAACTGTATATGAAACCGTTCACATATGCATTATTCAGAATGGCCAAAATGTGAGGACAACTTAAATGTCCATTAAGAGTAGAATGAGTAAGCAAATTATGGGATATTTATACAGTAGAATACAGAAATGGATTTGGGTCTTTTTTATATCTTCCATGTCTCTGTATAATATACTCAATCTTACCTTCCTGAAAAACGTATAGTCATAACAATTATTTTGATGTCCTTATCTACTAATTCTAGCATCTGTATCATTTCTGGGGTCTATTTCTATTGATTAGTTTCTTTCCTCCTTCTGGGTCATATTTCCCTGCTTCTTTGTATACCTGTTATTTTTTTATTGAATGCTAACCTCTGTGAATTTTACCCTATTTGGTGCTGGACGTTTTTGTATTCATGTAAATATTCTTGAGTGTTGTTTTTAGGATGTGGTAACTTACTTAGAAACAGTTTAATCTGTTAGAGGCTTGCTTTTCAGCTTTTTTAGGCAGGACCAGAACATCCTTATTCAACTGTTCTATAAATTCATCTAGAATAGCATTTTATTCCATTTGTTAATTTTATTGGCTTTCTGTTGGAATTAGATTTATTCATGTGTTTTGAAATTTTACTTTGCAACCTAAATTTAAGTGGAAGTTCCCCTCCTTTTGTCTTCATCCTTGCTGTTTAATCATTTTATAATTGCCTCCACCAGATTCATAGATACCCTCTACCCATTCCCAGTCAAGGACCAGATCTTTTAATGATAGTTCTGTTCCATATTGATATTGGTATAACCCAGCTAATAGATTCAAATTCTGAACATGGCTCTGGCCCTTGCCTGGAGCAGATAACCTATAAGGCCCTCTTACTATGTGAAAGCTTAGTTGCCACTGCCTGCTACCAGTCCCAGAACCCATCAAACTATGGCATCACCCTTACTCATTATATTTTTTTTCCTTTTTCAGATCCATAAAAATTCATCTTTGAATGAAGCCATGTCTCTTTTTCCCAACATTTTATAATTGAAATTTTTAAACATACAGAAAACTTGAAAGAATTATACAGTACAATCAAATATACCCATCATGTAGGTTCTGAATCACTATTTTGCTCTTTTGTCTTTATTACATATCTGTCCTGACCCATCCATCCTTCTGTCAACCCATCAGTCCATCTTATTTCTTGATCACCTCATAGTTACTTGTACTCTTCACCCATAATTACTAAAGCATTGCATATTATTAGCTAGAGTTCAATATATTTTTTTTATAGTTCTTTCTCTTTTGAAGTAATATTTACATATAATGAAGTGTACCGGTCTTAAGTGTTATCAAACACATCACCGGTACAACTGAAACCTCTGTCAAGATACAGAATATTAACCAGAGAGTTTCCTCATGCCTTTTTCCAGTCTCTACTCTTCCACCTCAGAAGCAATGATCATTGTTTTTATTTCTACCATAGATTACTTTTGCTTGCTCTAGAATTTCATAATATGGGATCATACAATATGTACTCTTTTGTGTTAGGCTTCTTTTGCACAGTGTATTGTTTTTGAGGTTTGTCCATGTGGTTGTAGAATAATTTCATTGCTGAATATTTCTATTCCTTTGTTTAAACATACCCCATTTCAGTGGGGTCTTTTTTGATTTTTCTATTTTTTATTTATCGCTACTAAGTGTTTGTAGAGAAGAGTGCATCAAAGTATAAACCTAAGTGCCAGCTTAACCTAAGTCCCCTGGTTTAATTAATGTGTATTCATTTTAAGTTATTTTGTTTAAATTGAGTAAGCTTAGCTGCTTTCTAGCTTTATAAAGAATTAGAAGAGAAAAAATGTGGTGTAGATGATAGAGGCTCTGGCAACCAAATCAAAGTTGTGATGAAAACAAGGAGCAGCAGCAAGGAAAAATCGCCTGGTTTGAACATGCCATACAACTAGGGAGAACTTCAAGAAATCACCCTGCAACAGCAGAAGGTAGGACAAGGCGAGGACACAGGGCTACCTGGTCTCAAGCTTCTGAGTGAGACAGAGGCAGCAGAGGCAGATGCCTTGTAAAGGAGCAGATTTTCGCGGTGTTGGACCTGCTCCCACTGAGCACCAGTGCCGATTCAGCTGCACGCGAGGGGCATCAGGGACTTACAAGGAGACACTGTCGGCGTGAAGGCCAATTTGCTCTGTATAGAATGCCAGCGCTATCCATTGTTCCCTGTTGAGCCCCCCAACAGTGTGCCCGACACAGTGCTGCCATAACAGTGATGTCATCAAACTGGATGACAGAGGTCACTTCAGCCAGAGGATTTCCTGAAACTCCACCTCCCCCAACACATGGCCCTACCTAAGCCACATCCAAGTATATTCTCAGAGAGTCAGGTGCTCCTTGCTGAGACTCACACTGGAGGAGGCAGCTGGCCTCTGTTTCTGGCGTGGCCTTTTGAGATACAGCTATAAGTACAGCATCTATAGATTGCTTGCTGAATCTTAACAGGTGGTCCCAGAGGGGCAGAGGTTTAGGCTGAGTTTGGCCTGCAGCTGAACGCCTCTCAGGACGTGCCACTGGACACTTCACAGATCCACACTAATAAGACTGGGAGACTTAGGAACTTTGCTTAGTACATAGAAACAGACACAGAAAGTCAGCCAAAATGGGGAGACAAAGAAACAGAAACCATATGAGAGAAGAGGACAGAGATCCAGATATAGTGCAGTCAAGTAATCTAACAGATGCAGAGTTCAAAACTCTGGTTATAAAGATGCTCAATGAACTTATGGGAAGTCTAGATAAATTCAGTGAAAACTTCAACAAAGAGATAAAAACATAAAAATGGAAATGGAAATTATAAAAGGGAACCAGTCTGAAATAAAGAACACATTATCTGAGATGAGAAGTATATTAAATGGAAAAAACAAAGAAATAAACAAAGTGAATAAAGAAGAGGATCAAATGCCCTATCTAGAAGACAGGATAACCAAGAAAAAAGATGCCAGGACTATAAAAATACTTTAGGAGAATATGGGACACTCTTAAGGCTTCAATTATTCATCTGATCGGTGTAACTGAAGAAAATCAAGATGTTAAGCAGCTGTTTGAAGGAATAATGATGGAAAACTTCCCTAACTTGGTGAAGGAAATGGACATAAAACCCCAGGAAGCTCAGAGAATTCCAAAAATCAGGGATCCAAAGAGGCCCACACCAAGACACGTCATAATTAAAATTCCAAAGGTTAAATATAAAGAATATTAAAAGCAGCAAGAGAAAAACAGATAATTACTATAAGGGAACACCCATAAGACTGGCAACTGATTTCTCAAAATAAACTATGTAGGACAGAAGGGCTTGGAAAAAATATTTTACAGAATGAAGACCCAGGATATATAACCAAGAATAATTTATCCAGCAAAGCTATCATTTAAAGTCGAAGGACAGATAAAGAGCTTCCCAGACAAAAATAATCTAAAGGAATTTATCACCACCAAACTAGTATTACAGGAAACGTTGGAGGGACTTCTTTAAGAAGAAAAAATGTATCAAAAGCAAGAATAAAGAATAGTAACAACTACGTTTACATCAATAAGTACTTTAAATGGAAAAGAATTAAGTGTACCAACTGAAAGATAGAGTGGCTGAAAGGGTAAGAAAACAATACCCCTACATATGAAAAGGAAGGGTATGGAAAAAGATATTGCTTTGATGGACCTAGAAGATATTTAAGTCAGACAGAAAAAGATAAACACTATATGATTTTACATATGTGGGATCTAAGGAATAAAAAGAATAAACTAATTAAAAACAGACTCACAAATATAGTGGACAATTCGGTGTCAGACAGAGGGGAGGAAGGTTTGGGGGGCTGGGAGAATGGGGTGAAGGGCTAAAGAAGTACAAATTAGTAGCTTATGGATGGTCACAGGGATGGGGAGCATGGCATAGGGATTGCAGTTAGCATTAATATATCGGCTAGATGGAAAACCAGAGGAGAGAAGAGCAATTGGGGGATTGTTTTATAAACTATATAGATGTCTAACCAATGTACTGTATACTTGAAACTAAATTTAAAAAAATAAATAAAAAATAATAATTTAGTCCCTTTCATTTCATTCTAGTCAATTCATTTGGCATTGTCACATTTTTATATGAAATTTAAAAGGAGAAAATGTGTTATATAAATGAAGAGCTATATTTGATGTTTAAAAATTTTCTTGTCCCTGAATAATATCAAATTGTCTGCATATTAAATATGTATTTGTTTTTCATATTAAAAAATCCAATAATTTGATCATATTTTTACTGTTACATTAGGTACAATTTATAATCACTATACTCTTTTGTTAACAATACTATTAACAATAGAACTCTTTTGTTTTCAAGGGTATATTGATCAGCCAGCTGAACAATATATTGCAATTCTGTGGGACCTCTAATCTCTTAATTCTAGATTAATTCAGCAATATAATGTAAATTGAGTAACTTAATCTCCTTTTCTGATAATTAAGTAATGAAGCATAACATACACTACATATAACCAAATTTCATTTATTAAAATTACGTATTATTTTTTTCTTTTTTTTAGGTTTGGTTGGGATGTTCCAGTAATTTTGAGAAATTCAGAAGAGACCCAGTTCAACACAAGAGTTTTCAAAAAGCAAATGAGACAAGTCAAGAATCCTTTTGGTTTAGAGATCACTAATCCATCTTCAGCTTCAATTACAAGTTGGTAGCTATTTTCCAAAGATTGTTCTCTCTTTCTATGCCCTTTTCTTAGCCCTTCTATTTTCTTTCTCTATTGTTTTTTTTCTCTGTTGTTTTCCCTATTATTTTCTCTATTGTTCTGGGAGCTGTACTACATACTATAGATACAAAGACAAGTAATTCACAAACCTTGAAGTTCCAAGGGAACTTATCAACTAGCAAACAGAGGCATTTGAGAAAAATAAATTATCACAGGTGTTAATAATATCACAGGTGTTAGGACACTGCCATTTTCACTGGTCTTCAGTGCAGTGAGAAATGTAAGAATGGTGTAAGTACAGTTAATGTAAGGTTGCTAATCTTAGAACAGCTGTCTTTTAATCTAAAATGATGGTATTTTGGTATATTATTTTGATTTAAAATGTTAATTTGGTAGATGGTAATTATAGATTGTAGTTGTTTGTTTCTGTACTTGACTTGGAAAAATATATTGTTGGCAAGGATATCTAGGAATCAGTGGACTGAAAGAGAAAGTTGGGTGCTATGGTAGGTAAGAGAGAAGAGTCGAGAAAGACCTTGCTTGGGTCCTCCATAGACAGGTCCCTTTACTGAAATGAGGAATTCAGAAGGAACAACAGGTTTTGGAAGAAAGGTAATGAGTTCAGTTTTGAATTTCTGGACTTCTAAATGCTCTTGTAATAGTCAAGTAGAGGTACAGAGTAAGTAGTTCTAGGTACAGTTCTGTAGCTCTACAGAGATTTCTGGGCTGAGACCCTATCACCTTTTATACTTCGTCACATTTCTGGTATCTTAAAAACAAACAATGTAAAACTTTCTCAACTTTTCATCTTATTCCAGCCACTGTCCTATTTCTCTTCTTCTCTTCACAGACAGGCTTCTTAACAGCAGTTTGCATTTGCTTTGTCCTCTTAGCCCACTTCCATTTTACTCCTAAGAATAGTAGTAGTATGATTTTTACCTATATTCCACTATTGAAATGGTTTTTCCAAGGACACTAATCACTACTTCTGCCCCTACCTCCAACCCCCAGCAGTCATAAAACCCAGTGCTCTTCTCTGCAGTGTTTAACAAAGTTGACCAGTCCTTCCTTCCTGACACCCTGCTCCCTTATCTTCTGTGAACATTCTTGTCTAATCATCTTCTTTTCTGTAACTTCTAGAATCACTTGTCAAAAATTAGTGTACTTAGTTAATAGTGTACTTCAGTTAATCTTGATTTTATAATGAAAAAGTACAAAATCTCTTATTTTTCTTCCTTAACTATAAATAATGTATGATATATAATATATACAAAATGCTATATTATATACATGGTATATAAAATACTATACCTATGTATGACTGGAAAGGAATTAAGGAACCTTTTTTTCTCTAATGGTAGATAAGGGGTTCATTCTGAAATTTTTCACTTGGAAAAACCAAATTGCAATATATGACAGAGAAAACTAACTTTTTTAGAAAATATACCTGAATAAAATGTGCAGAATAGTGTTAGTTTGGTTATTTCTGACCTTTGAGGCCATGAGCTTAGACCTGCTGCAATGCGACATCTGGCTCTTGAGCAGGACTGCCATTTAAAAAATCTACCATTACAAAGCTGTCCTTCCTGAAGCACAGTTCCACAAGCCTGAAAACACTAAACAAGCAAAAACTGATATATTGTGAACAAACAAACACAGACCCTTATGAGCTAGAAAGTATCAAGAAATCCATCAATCTGCCTTTAAGACAGAAAGTCTCAAATAGAGGTCACCCAGTAAATGTTAAGGAAATGAAAAGCAAATAAAAAGATATCTACTAAGCAGAAGACCCCTCATGCCCAACATACTAGATGCTAACCAATAGTAGCAGTACTGAAGTATATGAAAAAACTTCTAAGTGTGTGGACTTATGCTTGTCAAAGTATTTTAATTTTTAAAATGCCAGTGTATATCTTTCATTATCTGTCTTCTATGGGGAAATAAGAAAGATTTTGGTGGGAATTGTACTCAGCAGAATAAAATTCATTTGTTTAAACTTTGGAACGTTGGGTGTCATTAAAGATGCCTGACCAAGATATTGAAATAATATTCTGAGCAATAATTGTGATACATCCTTCCAACACATACTCTTGAACACTTTAAAAAAATAGGTAATGTATCAATAGAATTCCTATTAGCAAGAGACAGAAATGACTCCAATAAAAGGATATCGAATAGTTTACAGACTTGTCAATAGATTTGTGGAGCCAGAATCGGAAACCAAGGCTGTTTAGCTGGGAACAATGACCAAAAACATTCCCTTTTGCTTTACTAAATATAACACTGCCGCAAGCAAAGGAAAAAAATCATACAGATGACACACAGTAAATCCTAATTAAGTGTTAAATAAGTAGGTAAAATCATATAATGCAGTTTATATGTCCACTTATAATTTATATACCCTCTTAATTAGGTCTAGTCAAATTATTATATCTTTTATTATGCTGAAAGCAAACGAATGAGAACATCACTATTAAACCTTTCCTGTTTTGGAATTCCCTCTTTCCTTGGGATATTTTACATATTACCTGGGACATTAACTATGGGATAAGAATGTATATTAATGTTGTCATTGTGTATATTAACATTAGTAAAGCTCAATTTCTTTTAATATTTTAGCTACTCCAGTGATCATTGTGTACACCAGTGGGTAGTGTGTATCCACTTTCAGAGACAGCCCTGCTCTGCTTGTAGTTACAAGGCTATGTGTTTCTGCTTTTGAAGACAGCTCTACTGTTTCTTATAGTTAGCATTATAGACACTGTTAGCGTGGTATGTTAACAATAATGAACTGTAATTCAGTTTTTAAAATGTGGGAAAAGTCTGGAAGTCACCAAAAAAATTAAATTGATACTTTCCAAGCATAAATATATAAATAATAAAGTTTACTGAGAGTACTTCAAAACTGTGTAGACACTGAGGTTTTTTATATCATTTTAGAGATCAGTTCCTTCATTTATAGGCACATACCCTTTAATGAGTTCCTTTAACTGCCAGCAGCCTGGCCAGTATCCAAAAGGAAGCTTTTGTTACTCAATATGTATAATTGTATTGTAAATTACATTAGCTAATTTTCTTCTCTTTGTCTTGTTTGTTTTCCATAGCTGGCATAACTTTGACAACAGATTGCCTTGAAGATAGCCTCCTTACATGCTACTGGGGGTGCAGTGTTCAAAAATTATATGAGGCTTTGAAGAATCACTTTTATTGCTTCCAAATAAGCACTCCCCAAGCATTGGAAGATGCTGTGTATAGTGAATATCTCTATCAAGAACAGTATTTGTATCCTTTTATCTCATATGTCCATTAGCACATGAAAATTTTAGACATTAGATGTTTTATGGATAAAATAAAATATTGCTATGTTACTATTGATCACCTTTGGTATATTATTATATTTTGGTTATGGTGGCAATTTACCTTTACATCTTCAAAAAGTATTAAAAAGGACAGCAAAGAAGAAATATATTGCCAGTTACCAAAAGACACTAAAGTTGAAGACTTTGGTACAGTGCCCAGATCTCGCTATCCATTGGTAGCACTGTTGACCCTAGCTCATGAGGATGACCGAGAAATTTATGATATTGTAAGTAATTTTAAAGTTCTGGAAGCATTACTTTTAAGTGATTTAGATAGTAGGTCTTAATTATTTGGTGAAATAGAGAAAGTTTTTTAATTTCTGAGGATATACATTTGGCCTGAACACTTTTTTTAAATGAATACATGGGAAGTACACCTATATGATTTTTATAAGTGTTACAGCTCGTTTAGAGTATAACTTTTTTTCCCTGTGGGTTGCAAGAATATGATTTTATTTAGAAAATGAAGGATGTATTATATCTAAATTAGGTTAATGCCATCGTTCTGTATTCTGTTGTCTTTGTTACATAGGAAAAGTGTTGGGAAGAATGTTTATCCTTAACATTTTTGGCACTGAATAAATAAGGCTTGTAGTAACCTGAAGTGTCCACTTTTAAGACAGTATCAACACTTCTCTTTGAATGTTTACAGTCAACTTGTTTCCATCATAGTCCCTGATGCAATTGTATCTTATATATGTTTGGTCCCTATATTTTCAGTAATTATGGTGATAATTACTTTTCTCATATGTTAATTATTTCTTTAGTCCAGTAGTTTATCCCTATTAGGAAGATAAAAGCATCTTAGAGATCTAAGAGGACCTGAGCTCTGACTATCCTCTAAGTATGGTAGAAGCTTATACATGAAATAAACTTTTGGTGAAATCATATCATGGTAAGAATGCCCTTATACACAATTTACTCCTTTTCTGAAGTGCATAATATAGATGTATTCATTAATAAAGATATGGTAATTTTTATGATGCTTTGTAATATACAGAGTACATTCACTAACATCAACTTATTTATTCTTCCTAACAACCTTGTGTATTAGAGCAAAATCCTTTTTATAAAGACTGGAACAGTCAGGAAAACTCCCAGTCATTCAGGAAATAAGAGGTGTGCTTGACCCTGAGTCTTTATAGTCCTTTGCCAGTACCCTTCCCCTGCCCACCCAACCCCCATCGCCCCTGCTTTTTTTTTTTTCTTCCCAGGAATATCTCCCCTGGAACAAGCATGCACTGAGCATTGGAAGGTGTAGACCCTTATTGAGAAATCTAGATCCTGGTCATATGTGGTTAAGCCTTTGTAGGTTTAGGGGTTTTTAATTTTATCAAATTTAAGTTCCATTGAGCTGAAGTCAGCTTGTTTTTTCCATATAAAAGATAAACCAATAGCAGTGTATTTTCAAAATCTACCACAGCTCCTAGAACACAGTAGGTGCTCAATAATTTTGATAAGTGAAAAAAGTCCTACCAAGCAATGTTAGTGAGCCTTGTAGAACAGCTCCTTAGTTGCATGTGCACGAGGTAGTGTACATGAGAGATCTGGTTCTTCCCCCTCCCTCCTTTTTCAGTTGAAGATAAATAAGACCTGTTAGATTGGTGTTTTACAACCCTGCCCACCTGGGCAAGGTAACCTTTCTCTCACCACTACGTCCCCCATCTCTGCTAAGCTCCCCTACTTCTTTCCTTTTATTCCAAACAAAAACGGTCAGCTCTCAGTCACCTTACCCCCAGCTACCCCTTTTGGTTCCTTTATGCCTCATTGTTGGTGCTCTCTGTCTACTTGAAGTACTCATTATCTTATTTTCTAATTTTCTTCTTCCATCTAAATAGAAGGGTTTGGTGTGTACGTGGTAAAATTTATTTATATATGTTTATAAATAAAAATAAAAAATATATAATAAATATATATTATTACACACACACACACACACACACACACACACACACACATAATAAAATTTACCATTTTAACTACTTTTCAATGGTGTTATAAGCAGGGAAGGATTTGCTCTCAGGCCCCTGATCCAAGTGGAATGAAGACTCCAAGGCTCTGCAGTAGTTGTGGAAAGCTTGTTCCCACAGTACAGCCTGATGCCTGGCTCTCAAGTCGTTTCCTTTGTGTATATTGTCTTTTTCTGGGTCTCTTATTTTTGTATCAGTGGATCAGTGGTTTCCCTCCTGTTTTCCCCATGAATTCTTGCATCTCTATTTATCTCTCACATTGAGCCTAATATTAGAACTACAGCATATTTTTTAGTATATTTTGTATTAGTGTTCTCTGAAATTTAAAAACAAATTGAGCATTTCATAATTCTTTTTCATATATGGTTTTTCAGTATATGGGAGTCAGAGACTCGAAATCTAACAAAAAAATTTTAACTCTTATTCCTATTGTAACAGTAAAAATTACATTTAGATAGTGTAGTTAGTAACTAATTTATTATTTTAGGTAAATAAAGAAAAGCAGGAATTGTTACTGCAAGATTTTGCCTTTAAAATTATTTTCATTTTTGCTTAATTACATTAGTTTGTTTTCCATATTGCTCAAACAATACATGTTTATGGCAGTAAATAAAATTAGAAAATCTAGATAAGCTGAAAGGAAAAACAGTATAATCACTTTTATTCTATCATCCAAAGTTAACCACTGGGAATATTTGTTGGTATTTTTCCAGACCTTAAACAAAAATGGGATCAACTTGTATACGCTATTTTAGGACCTACCTTCATTTAATAGTATATTTTTGATATCTATTCCATATGTATATCTATAACTACATATATTTATAACTAGCATTATAGTAGTTTGAGAGGCTTTTAATATTAAATCAAGTGACAAGATTTTTAGTATGGGGATAACATTATCTTATATGAATCGTTAATACAAAATTTATTTAATATTAAAAGCTTTCAAAGCCATTACCAAATTAATAAATCCTTATTAAGCTGTAAAGAATATTGTATGTTTATAATCATAGTAGGGGTTTTATAAAAAACTTTTTATTGGACATAATTTTAAAACCTTGCAAAAAGAAAAGAATACCCATATATCTTTTACCCAGATTGCCTATTGTTAGTTGTTAACATTGCACATTTGTATTGTTTGCCCATATATGTATGTATGTATGTATGTGTGTGTGTGTAATTTTTTTTAATGAATGGTTTGAAGGTAAGTTGTATATTCTTTACTCCTAAATACTTCAGTATGTATTTCTTAATAATAAGATGTTATGTTACATAACCACAGTATAGTTATCAACTTTATAAATCTAACATTGATGTAATATTTTATCCAATCTACTACCTATATTCCAGTTTTTCAGTGGATCTAAAACATGTTTTAACATGTCTTCCTCTCCAGTAAAGATTCTTATTGAGAGTCAGATGCTGTATTTGTCATGTATCGTTAGCCTCCTTTAAACTAGAATATTTCCATAGCTTTTCTTTGTCTTTATGACATTGACCTTTGTGATCTCTTAGTCAAGGTGTTATCTAATTTCTCCACTCTTCTGTTTTTTCCCCTCCCTTGTAAATAATAAGCAGTCTGTAGGGAGACACTTTAAGACCATGCAAATATCTCATTCTTTATCAACGTTTTCCCCTTGATTTAATATCTATTGATGTATTTCTTACCAGATTTTATCTTTACCATGATGGTTGCAAAATGATTGTTTTCCAACTTCAGCCCTGCAGTCAGCTCTCGGTATTCTATAAGCAAGAGACCTCCCATTTATTTTTTGTTTATCTGTTTCCCAGGGATTTATAATTCATTACTGAATTTTAATTATTTTTGTGCTCACACTGTCTTCTCCCTACTTCCTGCCAAAGACTGAATATATTCAAACACCATGTTCATAAATTACTTGGATTACTTCTCCCAAAAGTCAAAAAACTATATTAAGATGTTGCTCTCTTCCGTGTACCCTCCCCCCATAGCCCAATCCTTGCAGATAAACAAGTTCATTGTTTTCTGGTTTATCCTTCCTATGTTTCTTATTGTAATGATAAGAAGATACAGATTCAGATATATACATCCATTCTTATTTTCTCTGCTTTCTTACACTGAAGGTAGCACACTGTGTCTACTGTACATGTTCTTGTTTTTTTTTCACTTCACATTATCTCCTGGAAATCACTCTAGACCAGTTCATAGAAATCTTCCTTCCTCACTTTTTTTTACAGCTGCATAGCACCTCATTATGTGTAGGGTGTATAGATATGATAATTATTTAGCCAATCTCCTGTGGTTAAATATTCAGGTAGTTTCTGCAATAACAAATAACCTTGCATCAAATGTAACCTGTGTGTATATATTTTAATATTGTCGAAGTTGTATGGTTGAAGGGCAAATGCATGTCATTTGTTGCATACTGAAGTGCATAATATAATTCTCTTCTAGTGCGGTTGTGCCTTTGGAGTGGAACCTTTTTTTTTTTACACATTTACACCAGAAATATATGAAACTGACTATTTCTCTGTAGAGTATATTGACAAGCTTTTGAATTTTTGTTAATGAGCAAAAAAATGATATCTCAGTATAATTTTAATTATATGTTACTGGTTTTGTTTCTGGACTATTTATTCTGTTCCAACCATCTGTCTATTCATGTGTCAGTACCACACTGTTTTAATTTTAAGGGCATTGTAGTATGGTTTAACATAGTTTTATTTCAGTATTTTCATTTTCTTATTTGTTATTTTTTCATATGCGAATTTTAGAGTCAACTCAGCTATAAAACAGCTTAATGGAATTTTTTGTTGTGGTCACATCAAATGTGTAGATTTGAGTGAATTAAAATAACTGGCAAAAATATGTCAATATCTGGTCCCTCTGTAGTGACTGTGACAAATTATTGTCAGTTTTGTAATTTATCTTTTTGTTTGAGACACATTTTTCACATATATGAAATAATATAAGGAGGTTAAGTACTGACCAGTGTTTAATTTTTATTTTAGGTTTCCATGGTGTCAGTAATTCATATTCCTGATAAGAATTATAAGCTTTCCTGTAGAATATTACATCAGTATTTACTCCTGGCTCAAGGTCAATTTTATGATCTGAAGGTAAGCTGTACCCTGTAATCTTATCTCTGTCTCTTTCGTTTGCAGATTTTCAAAGAATGACTGTTTATGAATGGATAATATTTTTCAGTTAGTTATCATAGAAGTTAGGTACTACTTGTTATTGGATTTGCTAGCTCATAAATTTAAGCAGCTCTTATGGCTTAAAGAGCAGTTATCATTTGTAATTATCTTTAAACTTGTCTCTTTGATTTTCAGCAACTTTTCATGTCTGCAAATAATAATTCCACTCCCTCCAGCAATTCCTCTCCAGAAGAAAAAAGCATAGACCGAAGTTTGTTGGAAAAGGCTGGACTCTCTGAAAGTGAAGTAGATCCTCCAGAGGAGAATAGCAAAGACTGTGTTGTTTGCCAGAACGGGACTGTGAACTGGGTGCTCCTGCCATGTAGACACACGTGTTTGTGTGATGGCTGCGTGAAATATTTTCAGCAGTGCCCAATGTGCAGGCAATTTGTTCAGGAATCTTTTGCACTTTGTAGTCAAAAGGAGCAAGATAAAGACAAATTGAAAACCCTTTGAGGCTATTGTTACAACTGAAAAGTATATTTTCTACTGAAGATGCAGTAACTTGTATTCTTGGAACTAATCATAACATGGAATCTACAGTGTTAACCCTCATTGAAAATTGTAGTTTAACTTCATATTTGTATGGTTCCTGGGTGATGAAAGTTAATTATTTCTTCCTGTTTAATGTGGTAATACTGGAATATCATATGTATTAATATATAAAAATTCATTCAACTCTTGAGAGAAATATAAACATTTGGCCTTTTATCATCTAGAGGATTTCATATAATGTCAATTAGAAAAATTCTGAAAAGCAATTCATCTAAAATTTGAGGAAGTAAAAATCTTAAAATTTCCAAACGTTTTTCCTTTAACATAATCTGGAGTACAGTTAGGGAAAAATTGAATTCCTAAAATAAGTGTATGTTCTCCAGTTTATAGAGGAGATGAAAAGGGCTTCTAACTTTAAGTCCTTTCCTGAAATATCAGTTTTTATAAATATCCATCTGTTTGGTTTCTAATTTGTCTTATAATCATAGTCACATGAACATGTCTTAATTTTTAAATATAACTTCTTATATCATAAATGCAATATACAATTCTTGACTGCTCTCAGTGTATCATAGACTTAAATGATATTTATAGAAAACATATAAAAGAAGCATAATAAAATTTCTTAGGTAATTAAATTTATTGTCAAATATGATTAAATTAGCACACTGTGATCTATCTGGGAAGATCTGTGAGACTCTTTAATGCCTTATCTTAGATTTCCTCCTGCACAGCAAATCCATCCAAAACTGGAGAGGTTTTAGAGCAAGAAAAATGACTATTTTTTTCTAGAATATTTTTATTCCAAATAAACCCCATATCCTTCTAGATAGTAAATTACTTTGCTCATCCCTTGTTATATCCTCAGAAGAGGTGATAAATCTGATAGGCAGAATGGCCCCATCCCTCACTCCTAAGATGACTAAGAAGAAAAAGGTAAATCAGAGCTTCCTGTGTCTTCAGTGCAAATTACCTTCAACTCACCAAGAAATCAGATCACAGCAAATAAACTATGACATTCAGGGAGATATTCGAGGCTTTTTTGTCATGTTTTTATGAAGAATAATGCTTTGTATTGATGTTTTTACATAATATCATTTCATCTAATCAAATATAGCACTCTCAAAAGGACATTACCTATTCTCCATTTTATAAAACGAATCAAACTTTGTTCAACAGCTGTGTAATAAATACCTTTTTGGGGTCAGATACCTTTTGGGAGTCTGAGCTACAAAGAATCAGGAAAATTTTACCACAATGTATTTGTGCTTAAAAGGAGCATTGGTGGCTTATCAGAAATTCCTAAATCCCTGTTCTAACCCTGCTGCTGAGAGCAGGGCTGTCAGAAACTGCAGGCCCTGCTGCACTTAGCTACCATTATAACAGTTCATCTGAGAAGTTCACTTCATGGCATAAATTGGGGGACTACTCAGAGATATGTCTTCCATCCCAGCCATCCCTTTGCAGATCTGTTTGTACCTAAACTGTCCTAGACACATTGTTGCTTTCTCATCTGAGATAGATTCCACCTATAATTTCATTTTTCATAACTTTATTGTAGTAAAATATATATAACAAAGTTTATCATTTTTACCATTGTTAAGTGTACAAATTCAGTGGCATTAACTGCATGTACATTATTGTACAACCATCGCCAGTATCCATCTTCAGAATTTTTCATCATCTCAAGCAGAAACTCTATATCCATCAAACAGTAACTTCCCATTACTCCTCCTTTTAGCCCCTGCTAACCACTATTTGCTTTTGGTATCTATGAATTTGAAATTCTAGACACTTCATATATGTAAAATTATATAATATTTTTATTTTGTGTCTGGCTTATTTCATTGAGCATAATGTTTAAGTTTCATCTATGTCAAAACATGTATCAGAATTTTCTTTTTAAAGCTGAATAATATTCTCTTGTATGTATATAACAAATTTTGTTTATCCACTCACTATCATTTTTCATGTGTTAAAGATGATTTGCCCTTCCTGTAGTTAAAGTAATTGTTTTTCCTCCCTTCAGTGGTAATAAATATGAGGGTTTTGGTAGGTAATCAGGTAAAAACAAGTACACTGACTCCTAGAGGCTTATGTCAGAATTTGCCAATAGCAATGAATAGTGACATTTTGTGAGAATGTCTATGACAGCATTATATTTGAATAGATTATTAGGTAAAATGTTTGATTTCTATAGATTAGTTGCTACTAATTCAAGTAGGGATGTCAAACAGATGAATCTAGTACTCTGAAGTTCAAGGGAAAGGTCTGGCTGAAGTTATGAATTGTGGGGTCACCAGTGTAGTATTTAAAGCCATAGTCTGCATGTGGTTGCCAAGGGTGTGAGGCACAGGAATAGAAGTGGTTCATGGACTGAGGGGGAAACTCCACCATTCAGGAAGATTTTGGAGGAACCAGTGAATTGAGAAGACTGAAATAGGAGGAAAACCAGAAGGGTGGTCTTTACCAGGAATCCCAAAATGAAGTGGTATAAAACAACTGCCAAGTCATTACACTCACAGATTCTGTGGTCAGGTACTGGGACAGGATATGGGCCTGCCTGGCACCTTTGTTGGGAAGACTCAAATGACCAAGAGTGACTCAAAGGCCAGAGGGCTAAAATCGCCTGAAGCTTTCACTCATATATTTGGTGCCAGCGCTGTGAGACTCAAAAGCCAGGTTGAGCTTGGACAACATGTGGCCCCTCCATGTGGCTTGGCTATTGCTGCAGTCTGGTGGTCTCAGGGCAGTTAATTTCTTAAATGGCAGTTCAGGATTCTGCAAGCAAGTGTTCCTAGTGGAACAAGGCAAAGACTGGATGACCTTTTTTTGTTTTGTCTTTTTTCCTTTTAATTGCTTAATGAAGGTATAGTTTACATACCATACAATTTTCTCATTCAAAATGTATCATTCAGTAGTTTTAATATAATCAGAGTTTTTCAACCACTACAGTTGCTACAGTCAACTTCAGAACATTTTAATTACCCCCCAAAAAAGAAACTTTATATATATTAGCATGTTCCTTCAACCCTAGGAAACCACTGATTTACTTTCTGTCTGTTCTGTACATTTGCCTGTTCTGTACATTTCATGCAATCACATGTAGAATCACAAATGGAATCACACTGTATGTGGCCTTTTGTGACTGATCACAAACATCACTTAGCATAATGTATTTAAGATTCATCTATGTTTTAGCATGAATTAGTATTTTATTCCTTTTTATGGCCAAATAATATTTCAGTGTATAAATATACCACATTGTGTTTACACATTTATCTATTGTTTGGCTATTATGAATAATGCTGCTGTGAACATTAGTTATGAGTTCAGTTTTAGACATTTTAAGTTTGAGATGTGATGTTAAGTCTCCCTTGTTTAATTAGTAGAACATCCAGGAATTTAATCTCTTCTGTTTTTTTCCTAGTTATGTCCTACAGAAATATGGCAAATCTGTATCAGCCATAGGATTGAGTCAATTAGTCAGGTGAGGAGAAAGAGAAATAGCTGCCATGCACTTTCTATGCTCTAAGCGCTTTGTATTTATGCCAGCAATTAAGCTACTGCCTCTCAGCTTCAAACCCTCCCCCACCACACACACACACACTGTACTCTGTTTTGTGATGCTGAGGTAGGACTCTGCAAACCACCTTTATGCTTTGCCAGCAGGCTCCCTATGAGGCTTTGCAAATCAGATTACTAGAGGGAGATGAGAAGATAGGAGGAAGAAGGGACTTGCTTCTTCCTGCCTCCTCTGGGTTTCCTGTTCCTATAAACCTCATCCCAACCTCAACTCTTTACCTTGGTAGTGACAGTTGATTCCAGGAGCAGCCACTGAATCTAGATTGGAACCTGCTTCTTCACCTGCCCCGACTCAGGATACCAGCTCCAGCCCAGCAGTGCCCGCTCCTCAGAGATCTGAGTGTTTTAGCTCTGTGGGGCCCTTCCTCCAAACTTCTAAATTTTTATAATTTCAACTTCTTCACTTTGTTTCCCCAGCCCTGTGGATGGTAGCAGCTTCTTGCAATTGCCACTTCTTTCCACTTTTCATTTAAAAACTTTTTATATTAATAATCTCTGAAGAATAATTGTCTTTTCTGTCTCCTGGCTACCCTAATTGATACAATTATATATTATCTCCTATAATCCTAGCTCAATTTACTAAGGTAGACAGAAAACTGAGACCAACTGAGGTTAAATAGCCCATACTATACAGCTACTAAGGAGTAGAATTAAGATTTGAATCCAGTTTTGCTTTGGTTTTGTTTTGCCTGAAGCTTGTGCTCTTAATCACTACTCACTTTCCTTCAGAAAAACACAGTTTTTCAAACTGGAGGTACAATTTTAAAATTCCTTCATCATTTGTATTGCTTCTCTTGAGCTTGTTATCAGACCCAGCATTTTCCAAAACATATCCCATGCGATACTATACTCCAAGACCTGTGAAGAATGGATTCTGGACTCAAGTAAGTTTAGAGTTCGCCATATACTGTGCTCTCTAGATAAGGCACAATGAACGTTAGCATAATAAAGACTCTGAAAAATCTTGCAATAAAATTTAAATATGTAACAAGGTAGCTTCTTGTGACTTTTTTGACTGGGAACATTCCAAGGATGTGAACAATGTGAGATTAATCAATATCTAATCTAATGTATCTGTTCAGCAGTAGTGCCAAATTAGGAGAAAGTTGTCGGTGCCAGCAATCGTGGGACCATCTCATCATACAGAGGTGGCTTTAAACAATATTCGGGAAGGCAATTCTGATCTTTGTTTAGGTTACTGAAATGTGATCTTGGATTTATACATTTAAAATTTTCAACTATTTAAACCTGTAGACACATTTCAACTGTATTTTCGTTGAAAAAGATACTGGCAATTTTTTAAAAGTAATTTTTTAATTTTTAAATTACAGTTGACATATAATATTATATTAGTTTCAGGTATACAACATAGTGATTAGACATTTATATAACTTACAAAATGATCACCCTGATAAATCTAGTACCCATTGACTATATTCCTTATGCTATACATTACATTCTCATGACTATTTTGTAACTACTAATTTGTACTTCTTAATCTTTTTTTGTTTTCACTCCCTCAACTACCTTCCTATCTGACAACCATCAAAATGTTATCTATATCTATGAGTTTGTTTCTATTTTGTTTTTTTTGTTTATTTTGTTCTTTAGAATCCACATGTAAGTGAAATCATATGGCATTTGTCTTTCTTTGTCTGACTTGTTCCACTCAGCACAATACCCTCTAGGTCACCCATGTTGTTGCAGATGGCAAGATTTCATTCTTTTTTAATGGCTGAGTGATATTTCATTGTATATGTGCACCACCTCTTTTTTTATCTGTTCATTCATTGATGGACACCGAGGTTGCCTAGATATTGGCAATTCTTGAATCAATAACCAAAATCAGAATAAAGATTTTATGACTTCTAGAATAAATATTTTATCCTTTTTTTTCCTCCCATGCTAATCTAGGACAAGTTATCCCTCCAAAAGGCTTAAGGTCCCACTTGTGTAACCCTGACCCATATAAATCCTATAACTAGGAGTAGTTTTGCAGTACTTACATTTACCCTTCTGACTGGATTTATTTGAAAATTTATCTATGACATCTTATGAGATATTTTACTGTAAAAAACTATAATTAATATTTCACACATTTGTTTATTTTTAAGAAGTGTGAATCCATCTGCATTTGTGTTTGAATTGTGGTTCATTTGCTTGTGTTTATGTTATATTTAAATAACTTTACCAGTTAATTGGTTTGGGTTATACTGTTTAGAAACCAGTCAAAAATATGTTGTACCTAAGTGTCCTAAAAACTAGAGTTAACCCTTCTTATCGAACTCCATTCTCAAAAGAGCTGTCTCAAAAGTTAAATTCATGGAATAGTCATCCTTAAAAATGAAAAAAATTCTGATACATGCCAAAACATGGATGAACCTTGAAAACATGCTAAGTGACAGAAGCCAGACACAAACAGACAATATGGTAAGATTGCATTTATATGAGTTACCTAAAACAGGCACATTCATAGAAGCAGAGAGTACAATAGTGGTTAGCAGGGACTAAGAAAAGGGGGAAATGGGGAGTTATTGTTTAATGGGTACAGAATTTCATTTTGGGTTGATGAAAAAGTTCTGGAGATGGTTAGTGCTGATGGTTGAACAATGTGACTGTACTTAATGCCACTAGTTTTGTTCAAGGGTAAATTTAATGGTAGTTATGTGTATTTTACCACAATAAATAATCCTTTTTTTTTTATGGATTCAATACATTTGTCCAACTCACATTTCAGTTTGAATCCTGAAGAATAATCATAACTGCTCATGGTGCTTGGTGAGTGGGATTACATTTTTCTAAAACAAGTTTAAGGAGTGTTTTTTTTTGGTTCGCACCCCCCCATACCCCCTGCCTCACCCCACAGAATTCTCTAAATTGAAAAAACAAAGAAAATTTGAAAACCATCCTGAGGGTGCTAAGAACTTTAGTGAAAAGTGAGAGCAGATTCCACAAGAGTCCTGCTGTTTTACCTGACACTCACCTGGCTAGTCACCCTGCACTGGCTTTTGGCTTAAATTCCTCCATGATCCCATCAATGTAAAAAAGTGCTAGGGAGAGAAGAAGTGGGAGCAGGCAATTACCACTCTGCCCTGGCTAACAGAACACCGGCTTTCTATCTGAATGTGTGGCCCTGCCAACATAGATATTTCTGAGCTGCTTCTAATGAGATCTGAACTCAAGTTTAGTCTCTTGAAGCCACAGCTCCTGGGCCTTACCCAGCTTGCCTTTCACTGTTGCTATCTTAGCCGACTTGACTCCTGATTTAGCCTTCCCACATTCCATCTGTCACCAGTTCTGCAGTTCCTTCCTCCACATCTTTCTCTTCATCCCCTCGAATCCAGATTCAAGCCCTGGCAATCCTCTCCTAGGCCTTATTACAAGGCTTTTGAGAAAGCATGTCTTTGAAGAGTGAACAAAGCATGTTTCTATGTGAGGCAGACTCAAGATATAAATTAGCCAAATTAACACAAACTAATCTGTGTATAAAAAGATGGAAAATTACTATTTATCAAGTTCCTACTGTGTGCCAAGAAATACGACAGTTATTTTCAGACCTCCTAATGAGCTTATGAAAGCCAGCATTACAATTATTTTTAAATAATATTTTTAATACAGAAGCTACTTTACCATAGCTGTGCCTACTTTTCAGGAAGCACACTAGATTCTAGTGGCAAATACAGAGTTCTATCCAATGCAGATGCCAGCTTGGCTCTCTTTAAATCAGTCTTCACATTTCCTCAGTCCTGGGCACTTCTGTTCGGTCACCCAAGCTTAATCTTTTAAAACTCAATTTCCTTTCTTCATCTTGCCCTGAAGAGCCTAGACTCACCTGCATGCACATCAGGGGTCCTTCACTTTCCCTGAGGAGAGAGAACAGTGAACCACCTGGGTTGGTCTCCTTCAACCAAATGGTTTCTTTGATTGCCAGCCATGCTTGTAGCTCACCTGAATTCTTTTTCTCCCAGTTTATTGCATCTGTTCTTTGGAAGTTATAATTTGCACTGAAACTCATTTTCTGTTAGATTGTCTGATATTACACATTGATGATTCTAAGAGACCTTCAGGTCCTTTAAAATATGCAACTTTCTAAAAAATCTATGCTTTGTTCGCTTTTTCCCTTGAACCTATCAAATACTTTTTCATAGATCAGAACAGCTTTTGAGAAGGCATTTCAGCTTTGCCACAGCGGTGATGAGTGGGGTCAGGTTATTACCATTTATTGAGTGTTAGGTACTGTAAGGCACTTCACATGTTATTTCCTCAAGTCTCATAACAACCCTATGAGATGAGTACTATTATCACCGTTTTACAGATAGTGAAATAGATTAAATAACCTGTCCATGGTTGAATAGCTCTGATTACATTTGAAATCCCCTATCCAATTCCCAGGGTCACTTTAAGCAAGTGGGTAGTACATCTGTTCAGGAAGGTCCTTTAAGAATAGATGCCAATGCAAGATTAGATGTGCAAGCCATTTACTGAAGGGAAACACCTGTGAAGATTAAATGGGAAGGGAGCAGAACCAGGCAGGCAGAGCCTTCATATTAGGACTGTGAAAGAAAAGAGGGAGGACAGATCAGGGAGGAGGAGCCTCAGACCATAGCATAGTTTGGAGAAAGTGACTGGGGTGTCCCTGAGCAAAGAGGCAGTAGGTAGAGTTGGCTGCCATGGGTGGAAGTTACAGAGAGACAGACCAAAGACTTTAAAGAAATCATGTTTTAAATCATCAACCAGGGATGCAATGGCTACCCCAGCACCATTTAAACAGGGATGCATATGACCTGTGGCTTCCAGACTAATGAATTTCATGAGCCGGAAAAACCAGGAGACCAACTGAAGGTGCCGAGTTTTTATTTTTATTTTTCCAAGTAAGGACATTAACAGCCAAATACCACTTACTAACAATGTAATTTAATAGAGATACTTTAATACTCAAAAACAGAAGAGCATAAGCTCAGAATGATGTCCTTAAAGGTGAGTAAGTTTAGAGCAATGAAAAAGCATTGTTCTTGCTAGTTTTGTTTTGCTGCAATTTAGGTGAAAACATGCTCATGGACTGGGCAGCAATCCATGGATTGGGTCTCAAAACACTGTAAAGAGGGTATTTAAGTACAGGACGGGACATTGGACCTGGGGTCTTCTAAGGTATCTTCCAACCTTGAGAGTCATTCAGCAACTCACAAATATTTACTGTGTACTTCTGTGTGGATGGTCCTATGAAGATATTGAGGATCTTAAGTGTAAATAAGGCAGGCCTGGTCCCTGCACTTGTGGAGCTTAAAATCTGGAGAGGGGAGAGAGATAAGAAAGAGGCAAACAAATGAATAAGCAATGTAATTTCTGTTTGTGGTAAGTGCTACCATAAAGAAAGGGCCACTACTTTAGATAGTGTGGTCTAAAAAGGCATCTCTAAGAAGGTGACATTTGAGCTAAGACCTAAGGGAAGAGTCAGCCGTTTGAAGTGCTGGATGAGAAGTGGGAAAGATAATCCTCTAGGAATAGTAGTGTAAAGACCTGAGAAAGGAATGAGCTTGGCGCATTTGAGAAACCAGAGGGGCTGCAGCTTGCTAATGAGGCAGTGAGGGGCAGCAGGCCAGGTCAGGCAGGGCGTGTTTCCTGTGTGTACTGCTGAGAGTTTACTATTCCACTACAACAACGTTATTTCAGTGACAGATATTCATCTTTACCTAAAGAGGATGTCTGGGTATTTCCCCAGAAAAATCCAAAGGGACATCCTCACCTTAGCCAGTTCACCAGGACTCTTCTTTATGCAGGCCAAAAAACAAGAAAAGAAAAAAAGAATCGATCCATCTTTCAGGAGTTGACATAAATTCAGCAAGCTCGTGAGATTTTTACGTACATCCAGCCTGACAGTATCAATTTACAGTGAGAACACTAACTTCCCAGGGCACTAAAACCCTGCAAATCCCTGCCAGCACTTTTTCATCTGTAGGTATTTCATGTGGAAAGACATCTTCCAATCAGATTCTCAGGACTGAAGTGTGGGGACTAGGAACACTTAAAGATGCACTGAGTGCCACAAAGAAAAGAAAAGTGCAGTCTTTCACCTAGAGAGAGCTTGTATGGCCATTGCATGGGCACTCTCCTTTTAATTATTATTTATTACCTAATATTGCCTAATATCAGTTAACTCTCAGTCTATTTTTAATATTTACCCCAATGTCTTTTGTAGCAATTTTTTCAAACCTAAATGTAATCAAGGATAACACATTGCATGTGGTTATGTGCTTTTTCATCTTTTAATCTAGAACATTCCTTCCATCATTTTTCTAGGCCAGTGGTCTTAAAGAATGTCCCTTTCTGTATCTGTCTGATTGTTTCTTGATGGGGTTGTATTAAACATTCAAACAAACAAATAAATATTCCTATACAAATATATTTGTATATTTTTATTTATATTTAGAGAGAGAGAGAGAGAGGTTTGTTTGTTCTCTCTCATGTGTAATCTTTTCCCTTCTCAAAAAATCATAGTTAATAATAACATTTAACAAATACTTACTATATGCCTGGTGCTATTTTAAGAACTTTAAATGTATTCCTTCACATAACAACAATGAGGTATGTTTGTTACCAATGAAACTTAAGCATAGAGTGGGAAATGACTTGTAAAGGGTCAAAGGGCTAGTAAGTGATAGGCTGGGTTCCAAGATTCAAGACTTGCTCTAGAGTTGGCTTTCTTAACCACAAAAATGGAATCATGGCATAGACATTATTCTACAACTTAAAAAAACAAAACAAAACAATATTTCTAGGCCAGTACATATAAATTTGACTCATCCTTTTTATTGCAAACAATTTATTAACTTTAAGACAACAGAAAATTCAGAAGAATTGAATGGCGAACACCTATATACTCAACTATTTAGATTCTACATTAACATTTTGCCATATCTATTTTATTACTTATTACTTCACTTATGTATCCTTCCATCCATCCATCAATCTATTGTAATTCCAATGCATTTTTCCAAGTATAACTCATTTTAGAAAATAGATGTATATAATTTATAGTATGAAGTTTCCAAATTTATTCTCACATTCCTCTACAGATTCCTCTAGTATTTTGCTATTACAAACAATGATGAAATTAACATTCTTGTATTTATACTTATACTTTAGTAAATGTTATAGTAATGAAGCTTTTACTTCAGTAGGATAGATTCCTACTGAAAAAATGGGATTACCAGCTTAAAGGCTAGGCCCAATTTAGTAGATACTGTTAGATCTGTTTCCACTAGTATATTGACACCAACAAAATCTGGGAAGGCCTGTATTTCCTTGTTTTATCTTACTACTACTAGAAGAAATATAGTCTGAAAATATACTAATGTGGAGTTCTCAGGATTCTTTATTGATACAATCATTTATATATCCTGGCCTGGTATCTGTGTTTAAAATTTTGCCCATTTCTGTTGAAACTATTCATCCAATGAGCACCAACTCAAAAGGCACCAGATGCATAGTATCTTTCTGCATTTTCAAGCAGAATTTTTGCTTCCTCTAGTCTTTCTCAACACTGCGTGTGGCCTTCCTCGAGACCCACTGTTAATTGTACCTTTTAGTGGAGTGTGTGCGTGTGTGTGTGTGTGTGTCACAAGCATACTTTGCCCTCTCCATAGAGGCTGAAGAGACCATGCCTTCTTTTTTTTTTCTACCTTTGTATCCTCTATTTGCCTAGCACAGTGATCTATACTCAATAAATACTTCTTGTTGAATGAATTAGTGAATGAAATGTGGGAAAGAAGTCCAGAGGATCAGACAGTGGCCAAATTCAAAAGTGTTTATATTTCAGGCCAAAGAGCCTGGAATTTATTCAAAGTCAAGTCAGAAACCACAGAAAATGTCTAAGTCGGGGAGTGGTTAGACCAGAGCTGAGGCAGGGAGACACAGTAATGCAGCTAGGATGGGCCCCAGGTAGGAAGCAAAACAGACCCATAAGTAATTCTTGGGAGTTGAAGACCTAAGTTTTACACTGTAGTTTCTTTAAGATACTTTCGAAATTTGATTTTAGTCAGTGGTCCTGAGTTCATGCAGTATTTTAACTTTTTTAACTTGTAGTAGAAAAATAAGAAAATATAGAGAAAGAAGATAATAATTCTCAGTAATTCTACCATACAGGGAAAATCACTAGTAGTTACCATTTTGTTGTAAATCTTTTCATACTTTTGCCTATACATATATATAATAAAAGCTATATTTAATATAAATGGATATATAAATTTATGATTTTATTTTATATATTAAATTTAATATAAATACACATTAAATTTTCATTTTATATGTAAAAATTAAATATACTTATTTAAATATAATTTAAATAAATATAAATTATATGTATACATATAGGTTTTTATCTTAGATAGAAAAAACCATGTGTCTTGAACATTGTATCTTGAGAACCTACCTAGAATAAAAGCTCAATATATATTTATTGAATGATTGAGTGAATTATAATTATTCATTGTCACTTACCTTCATGTGGAGATTTTAATTCTTTTGCTAGTTCATACAGCAAATAATTAAATATAACCTGCTCTAATGTGTTCATATCCAATGCATTTCTTGTTTTATCTTATAGCTAGAAGCAATATGAATTTAAAGTACATAGACATGGAATCCTTGAGATGCCTTATTGACACAAGCAACCTTAAACATCTTAAGCAGTGATTTATAAACATGACATTGATTTATCTGGAATTGGTCATCTTTGAAACATTTTAACACTTGAATTATTTGACCAAAAATATTATTCAATATTTTTTCTTCCAAGATTCTAGGGAGGAGAAAAGCACAATAATGTTGAGGATGTTTGTTTGAGAATTTGATCTTCTATTCATGCAAAGAATCTTTTAATCGGTACGACATTCCACAGTGAATTACACCAAACACAGTACCTGTATTTGGTGTTCTCACTGCTTAACCCAGTGCCTAGCACAAAGTAGATGAACAATAGATATATTTTTTTTTAATGAGTAAAAATATAGTGAACACAGACATATTAATAATCTCCTTTATTGCATATTTTCACTCCTGTTCCAAGTGATGTGGATATTTAGTACTTGTTAGACACTTCTGAATTATCCACAAAAACAGGGTTCAGGTTTACATAGGAAAAATCCACATTTAATACAAAAGCATGTATTTAGCCGATGGAATTTTCTTCCTTTAGAATCCTGACTTCACTCTCTGTGATGAATAGTGAAGCAGCATCATGGGGTTTTACTTTCACTCCCATTCCCATCAGGGAGAAGGCCAAGAGGCAAGGAAATCGCAAGTAATGTGAGCCCACAAAACAAGGGGGACTGGGAACTCATGTCAGGCTTATCTTTGTATTTCTCAGAAATAGCTAAAAAATTAGCTAGCTAATCAAGTTCTTTTCCTAGGTCAAAGGCTGCTGTTAGGACTACATGTTTCCAGTAGGTGGCAGTATTTTCTTTCTTCAGCACATGTAGAATTCTTAAAGATTTGCCTCAAGGTTTGTCGTATTTGTTTTTGTTTCTTAGTTTTACTATTTGTTAGTAAACTGCAGGTGACAATAAATACGTTAATCAAAGTGATGTTTCTTTTACTTTCATGTTAAAAAAATCACTCTTGGGGGCTTCCAAAAGCCCCAGATGGGAAACTTCTGCATCGGCTACAGTTGATAGCGAAGTATATACCAAGTGCTCTAACTCTCCTCTTTTCCTGATAGAAGTTACTCTAAAGACTAGGTAATAGATAGTAATGTCTTGGAGAAAATATGTCAAGCTTTTTTCCCTCTATAGTAATAAAACAAACAAAAATAAAATACTAACTCTAGAATTTTTGTTTTTAGGGCAAAATATTCATTAAGTTATGCAGATAACTTTCCCAGGTGGTTAATAATGAACTTTTAAAAATTATTCACACACTCTATTTTAATGGTAACACCTAAAAATTTTTGCAGCAACACAAGATCTTTTAACACCCCAACAGATGTTTATTTAGGTGCTGTCACATGCTGATAGGAATTACATGGTACTGAAACTAGGTTTGGGGTAGAAAGGAAGAAAGTATTGAAATTCCAGTGACATATGCTGGAGTTGAAAGACAGAAGTGTTAATTAGTGGAATGTTATATCAGATACTTTATCTTCAAAAATGCTGTATTAGAGAGAGTAGGGAAGGCTGGGTCTGAAGCATATGTTTCACTGATTTCTCAGAAGTACTTATTTTTATAAACAAAGCTTCAGGTTGCTGGAGAAAATATTGGAGGTCTCAGTGTTTTCACTGTAAATAAGGAGATAGTCCAATTTAGTCATCAAGTCCACCTGTGAACATTCAACTTACATTAGAGGATACAGCGAGTTTTAGGTTTCAGGGCATTTTAAACCAATTCTCTACTTTCGAGACTACGTGAGGGCACTTTCGCAGGCCGCCCTGTGGTGCTGGACTCGGACGCCGCACTCTCTTACCCTCTTCCGCGCCGCGAAGACCTCTGAAGTCCCTGACTGGTCTCGGCCTCGCGCGCTCCAGGTCCAGGTAAAATCTGCCCAGACCCTCGACTCAGCCAAGCAGACAGGTGGCCCCGCCCGTCTCCCTGCCGCCCAGGCGGACGGCCGCCTCCGCTCTGGAACAGCAGCCACGGCCGGTGCCCCAGGCATAGCTCCCAAGCTGGCCCCAGAAGTCTGTGGCTTCCCAAGGGAAAAGCGAGGCCAGAGAATGACGCGGGGCCAGCCAAGAGGCCGTGGACAGGAGTAAAGGGCATCAAAGGCCCGACCCGGGCGAGGGGTGATCGGACCAGGCACTTCTCGCGCTCCGCCTACAAGGGCCCCACTGAGCCAGGCGCCAAGCTAGTCCAGCTCTGCGTACCGCCCCTCCACCTCCTCTGCCCTTGGTGTCCATGAACCCCCGTCCACGCCCCAAGCGGCAGTGGCCCCAGGTCTCCACCATCTGCGGGCCAAACTGCTCGGTCAGGCCGAGGGGTCACCCTAGTCGGTGAACCACATTCCCAAGGACAAGCGGCCAGTGGCAGCACCGCCCCCCGTTCAGGCGCCCGCGGGTCTCCGCCAGCCCGCGCCCCGACCCCTCCAGAAAACGCAGGCAGCAGCGGGCAGGAATTCACTAGGACCCCTCCCCTTCCCCAAACTTCTTCCCTCCGCCCCGCGGTTCCTCCAACCCGACCTCTCGGTGCCATTTGGCTCCTCCCTCTCAACTCCCCTCCCCTTTTCTGGTCCCCACTTAGGAATCTGCTCCCCCACCCCCGCCGCCGGCCGGGTCCGGGGATCCTCCCCTCCCTGACTCCCCCCCACATGCCGCCGCCGCCGCCCGGGTTCCTCTCGCCCCCCCCGCCCCCCGCTCGGGCGCTCCCTGCCAAGCCCATGATGTAATGGTGTATGTTAATCAGTAGCATGTGGGGAGCTCCGGCTCGGGCGGCTCAGTCCTCTGCGAGCCGACACTGGAGGCAGCAGCAGCGGCGGCGGCAGCGGCCCGGACCCGCAGCGCCGCACTCTCTCAGCGCCGCCTGCCCCGACGGCATGGCCCGCAGCCCAAGCTCCGGGCGCCCCCAACCTCGCTGAGAGCCGCCGCGGGCCCAGACCCGCGCGTGGGGCCCCGAGCCGCCGGCATGAGCCGCGCGGAGGTGAGCGCCCCCTTTTCTTCCGCCCCAGACAGGGACTCGTGGGCTATTGCGTCCCCTTCCGGGGGACTTTCCTCTCCGCTCGAGAAATTCGGGGAGCGGGGATGCTGGGAGCGAGCCATCCCATCGAGGAATGAGCCGCTGGGCTCTCTCTTTTCGCCAGCGGCGGCCACCCCGACAGGGATAGGACTGGGGGAGCCCCCAAAGCTGAACTTTCTTCTTCGCGGTCGTTGGGGGGCGTGTGCCGGCCGCGCGGCACCGCAGTCCCGCCAGAGCCACCCTGCCCGCCGGGAGAAGTACTGCTGCGGTCTCGGGCTGTCTCCACGATCGGCGTGCGCTCGAGGCCGTGCAGCCTTCGGCCTGGGACGCGCGGACCAGTCACTGGGCTGGACAGACCCGCCCGTAGGCGGCGGCGGCGGCGGGGGCAAGATGCCTAAAACACACACGCTATTACACACACATACACACAGACGCACACGCACGCACATTCTGATCGCTCCGGGCGAAGCAGAGCCTTGGAGACCTCCCGGGTGGGCTGGAGCAGTGAGGCGAGGGGGAGCCCGGGCTCCCGCTGTGCCTCCCCCCGCTGGGCGCAGAGCTTTGGGTGGGGAGAGTTTATTTTTGTCTCGAGCTGCTGCCGCGGCTGCTCACGGCCTAAATCCAGAGGGGCGCCTGGCGGTGGAGATGCTGGCTGTTGCTGTAGATGGAGCTGCAGCCGATCGGCTGCTTCTCCGGGAGGAGGAGGAGGAGCACGAGGAGGAGGAAGGAACTCAGGCTGCTGCTGCCTCCGCCTCTGCTTTGCATTAGCCCCCACCCCCACCCCCGCGCCCCTTCGCAGCCGCATTGCAAGTTTTCTGCGCGAGGAAAATCTGTTGCTGGTGCTGGCGTTCGCCAGCACAGCCCCGGAGGCCACCCGGGCTGGGGTGTGTGGGGAGCACTGGCCGTTCGCAACGCCAGCAACAGCAAGCCCTGGGGTCTCCTCCCGTACCTGGGAAGGAGGCTTCTTGCCATTCCCAGAACGGGAATAGCTGGTCTCCCGTACCCGGAGGAGAGGGCAGCTGGAATTTGGGGGACCAAGCCCCCCTCGGGGCACCCTTCCCCGCCCCCTCCAATGCACTCGTTTCCCGGGCGCGTTCCCTCGCTGGCCGAGGTCTCACTGCAGCCCTTTCTCTCCTTCCAGTGGTGATCGCCGCTTGGGAATGCGGGCGTAAAGGGTCCGAGCTGCCGCCCAGAGGGAAAGAGACCCCCGGAACGCCGGAAATCACCATCCCGGAGCTGTGAGAAGGGAGGGAAAGAGAACATTCTTCATTCAGTTTGTGTGCCTTGTGGGGAATTATTTTTTAATCGTTATTTTTTAAAAGAAACATTTCCGTGCTACTGTCTGTCATCATCTCGGGGGAAATCAGCCAGAACCACCGGAACGTAACCGAAACCAGACGAGAGAGGCAGGACCGAGGCAGTACCTGCAGCGTCCGAGCACCAGAGCCACCTTGGAACAGGAACGCATCTCCGGCGGCCGCGGGGCTGCGGCTCGGCCAAACTTTGGGGCGGGAGGGGTGGGCTGGGGCTCCAAGGGGGCTTTGTAGACCGAGGGCCGCCCCTTAACCATGATGTTTCGCGACCAGGTCGGGGTGCTGGCGGGCTGGTTTAAGGGCTGGAACGAGTGCGAGCAGACTGTTGCGCTGCTGTCGCTGCTCAAGCGGGTGAGCCAGACCCAGGCCCGCTTCCTCCAGCTCTGCCTGGAGCATTCGCTGGCCGACTGCGCAGAGCTGCACGTCCTCGAAGGCGAGGCCAACAGCCCCGGTAAGTGCGCGGCCGCCGCGGTCCCGCCAGTTTCCCCACTGCCACCGCGGTTTCCAGGCTCCGCCCCCCGCCTGCTGTTTTGCGGGGACACGGACCGCGCTGGCTCCCAGGGCCCTTGGCCTCTCAACCTCTTCCTAGCCCCAGCCCCTGCCGCCCACTTACCTCTGCTGGCCACTTTGGGTTTTTTCCCAGTGTCAACTCCTTCGGTCCATTCCGTGTGGTAGTAGCTACGGTAGCATGAATGATTGATTTTTCTCTCATGCAGTTTCCTGGGAGATAAGTAAGTCAGGTCACGTAGAGTCTGGATTTTCTGGGCTTTTTTTCTTCTTTTGGGCAACGTGGCTCTGGATTTCAGCAATACATGAGGAAGCCCGAGACTGCCCTTCAGAAACCAAGCTTTGATTAGGCTGTATGAGCAATATATAAAAATCCAATTTTATTATTAGTTTTTCCCCACGGATATTCCAGTTTTAGAGCTCCGTCTTCTGAATAATATGTAGGTGACGCTACAGACTATTAAAATGTTTGCAGTTCATATACTATTGGATATACTTCTCTATCGTGACGTTATACATATCAATATGGATTTTGTAGAAAGGTTCTCCAAGACAGCAGGTATGAATCAAAATCCTTGATGTTTTCTGTTAGGATACTTTACTGAATATAACAGAATTATTTCACATTACCCCGTTAGTATTTACAGACATCTCAACTAGCCTAGAAAGTGAATATACGCGAAAGGTCCAGGAGTTTGCTATTTGCTAGTGTGGGTGGTGACAGACTGAAATTATATCCTGGGGTGAGCCGAGTGAGGATGGGGGATGTGGAAAAGGTCTGTTGGCTGTAATTTTGGATAGGGAAAATTCTTTAGTTCGTGCTGCAGCAGGAGGGTGAACAGAGCCCCCAGTGTTTACTCAGAGAAAAGAATGCTGGGTCCTCTTTCAGCTGTTCCATGTTAGAGCTGCTAGCCTGCAAGACTCAGCAGAGGTCTGAGCTGCCATTTGATGACAAGGTCCAGTCGAGGGCAACAGGGCCTGAGAGACACTAAAATGAGTGTGTCATCAGGGCAGCAAGAGGTTGAGCTAGTGTCCTCACTCCTCCCTGGTGTGGTGCTCACCATGCTGAAAACACCAGGATGGGATGTTTCCATATATAGAATCATAGGCTGGAAATGACTGCTGGAAATCCTCGCAGCCCTTTTCCTGAGCAGACAGGACTGCACCCAGAGGATCCTGTGCTGCAAAGTATGGTGGGCCAAGTATGAGGGGGATCCCACCCGCCCCACTGGGATTTGGCTGGAGCCTAACAGCCCACCTCATTCCTTGTGGCAGGGTCCCCTTCCCTCAGTTCTACATTTATAAATAGCTGTAGGGCCAGCCTCCTTCATAAGGGAGTGGAAGCATAACTAGGATAACTGATGTCTACGTTCTTTACTTCCATCCTTAATGTGACAGGATAGCCTGGTTCACCTGCTTGGTTTTGCTTTCTCAAGTTTGACCAACAAGGTTATTAAACTTTTGTGTTTTATGGAATGCAAAGGATTTAAGTAGTCATTTATGTTGAATGCTCGACTTCAGTGCTTGTAGACACTGTTTAGGTTACTTGAATGTTAAAGCAACATTTTTTCCTCTAAGGAAAGAAGATTCCCCAGTAGAGCAGCAGTTAAGTGAAGCAATTAAATATATTTAAAAGAAGTTGCTTACTTTAAAAATCTTATAATTTAATAAACCAAGAAAATATTGAACTGTGAGTTATTATAAGTAATTTCATAATTTTTTCTCTCAAAGAAATTATTTTCCATACTTATTTGTGTAAGACGTCTTCCTCTTCATGCTGTTAAATGCTGTAGATGTACGCCATCTAGAATCATTATGTAACATAAGGACCATTTTCCGGTTTCTGGATTAATCTTTCAACCTGGACAATTTGCTTTCTTGGAAACCTTTGCACTTGTTGTGTGGCCAGGACAGAAATTCATTAGTGAGGTCATGTGGTGATTTGCTTTACTTCTGCAGTGTGGAGACCACAGAGAGCATCAAGATGTGTCATAGCATAACTGAGTCTGGAGTATGGTTCTCTTATGGAACTGGAACCTAGCCAAGACCCAGGAAAGAGACAAGAAAGCCCATTCAGCAACCAGAATAGATGGCATAAAGTCCCAGAGAATACTTTAGACCCTATCTTAGGACATAATTTTGGACATAATCTTATTTTGGACAACAATCCTAATTTTTTTATTTGAAAAATAATTCATTTTATTTTATGGGTAGCACATTGAGAACCAAATGAGTGGCTGTTATAACTAGGAGTGAAAAGTGATCTCTGACAGTTTGACAACCAAGGAAGAGACAGAAAAGTTTTAACTTTAGTCACAAAATTGGGAGCAAAAGCTTTGAAGGTTTGGGAGTGTTAGCATAGGAATTCTCAGTTGACTCTGCAGGCATTACTTTATAATATAATGGCTATTTACCATTAATGAGAGTGAACTACTGAAAAGGAAACCTTTTTTAAAACACACTCTGGAGAACAGAGGGAAATATGCCATAAACTTTGGAAATATTCACACTCAAGATAATTGACCTCCAAAGCTCTTTTCGTAAATAAAGCTCTGACCCATTCAGGAAAGTAGGCTATGTAGAATGACTCATTCATTGGCTGGCTGAGGTTTCCTATACCCAAATCACCATGTATCACTTACTTGATTTTATAATCATTAATTAAACAAGCACACAAATTTCTTCTGGTGTTGAGAGATTTTAAAACATGTGAATGGGAACCAAACTCATATCTTGGGTTTGATCTTAGTGTAATAAAACAAAATTAGTAATAGTATGTCCTTGGCTTTGTTTCCTTCAGGACTGTCTTTAGAGAGAGAATCCTTTGCATTAAACCTGGTTTATTTGAGATCTGTGGGGGTGTATTTTGATGCTAACTTTTCTTTCTCTTAAATTTAGCATTCTTTGAAAATCTAGTGGTTCACTGGTTTATCCTTTGCCTCAGGTTCATGGTCATCTCAGATTGAAAAAGAAAAATGGCTGAGTCAGTTCTTCTTGGTTTGTGTATGTGTGTGTGTGTCTCCAGATTGGGTCAGTGGGTATCGGTCATGATCAGCTCTTTAAGTAGAGGTTTGTTCCTATAAGCCTCATAAACTTAGTTAAGTGCCCTACAGCCACCAACCCAGGTTAACATTGATACTACTGACCAGTCTCAGAGTCTCACTTTGTGGATGACTGTTTCTGGGGCTAATAGGTCATTCAATACCTAAAAATAGCAAAAACAGAACCTACTAGCTTTACCTACAGTTCCCCCAAAGAAAAATAGGTCTGTGACATTGTTTATTGACTTTTGTTAGGTATTGAATGACTTTTTGCCATTTGGACTTGAAATATATTTTCCAATGGAAACAGTATAATAAATGGAGATTTGTAAGTGAATCCACAATGACTTATTAACTCACAAAACAGTGCACATTTTGGTGGAGAAATTGCATACGTCTGTAGTGAATAAATGGCAAAAAGGTGGTTGCTTTGCTTGTAGTTAAATACAAGAGGAAGGATTTTCTGAAATGCTGCTTGAGACAAAACTAATTGTGACATTGCAAAGGGCTGGTGGGCATATATATGGTGCTGGTTTTCATATATGTGGGTATGCCATACCCTGAGTTGCTTTTTTACATCACAAATGGAATAAAAGGAAAGTAGAAGAATAGAAGTTTTCCTAATGATACTGAAGAAGATCTCGTTTGTAGTTCTTTCTTTAACTTATTCATTCCATATACATTTTCTGTCTGCTCGCTATTTTCCTGGCCTTGTGTCATGCAGTGAGAATACGTAGGTAACTTACTATAGTCTAGTGTATGGCACATAGATATTAGGTGTTGGGTAAATTACTGATACAATATCATGGGCGGAGGCAGGGTTCTGGAAGCAGCTAATTCCCTGCGAGAGTCAGGGAAGACTTCACTGAAGAAAAGATATGTTTGAGTTGAGTTTTGAAGGCTTAATAGGAGTTGGTTCAATATGTTAAAAGGATTGCAGAGAGCAGGCATGAAGGTGTTTTCTAAGCAGAAAGGATAACATTTATAAAAATGTTGCCTTAAGAAAAGGCCCAGTTGTATGTAGGAAATAATGAGTTCACAGTGTCTAGAAGAATCTAGAGTATTGAGCTCTAAGAGGCAGAATTTAGAACAGAAGCTTTGGGTGTGCAGGACTTTGTCAGCTAAGGTATTTGGACTTAACCCAGCAGAGATGATAGAAAACCCAAGAAGACTTTTAGGAAAGGAGTTAAAAGATGAAAGGGGTATGTGTGTGCGTGTGTGTGTGCACACTTTTTCGTATATGTTTTCCAGTATATGCATGATCCTCTGAGAGGCAAAAATAAGAGAAGACAAGTTTGTTCAGAGAGTTTCTGTTTTGGCCACCTGGTGGCATCATCAGCTCAGGGCAGCTTTGTTGCTGTCAGCATTGCTATGTGGGGGAGAAGAAAGGATTGAGGTGGAGAGGAAAAGAAAGTATTGTCCAGGTGGCCATTTATTCATTTATTCATATAAATGTCTTGGAAGATGCTTAGAGTATGAATTTTAAAATCAGTCAGACTGGGTTAGTCAATTAATTTCTGAGCCTCAGTTTTCTTATCTGTAAAATGGAGCTAATAAAACTTCATTATTAACCTCCAGGGATTACTTGTTAATAATCCAGTGAGGACCTATTGTATTACCCACACTTAAATTTGTTTCTGATTAATATAGGGTTATAAATAATGTTTGCTTAAATTATAGGAAAACTTTTTATTTAAAGGATTATCAAGAAGAGATTGCAGATGATATGGAACCCTGAAAATATATGAGCCTACTTGGCTCTGCCGTCTGCATTTTAGCTTTGTTGTTCTTAATCATGTTGGGTTATAAAAAATGCAGCACTGACCCAGTTTTCGCAAATAACCTGTCAACACTTTTTTCCCTTCAGTTGGTGAATGTGAAAAGAAGAAATTATTTTGTTGAATTAAATATAGAAGGACTTTGTATCTGGAACACTTTTCACTTAGAGTGCTGTAATTTCCTTTGGGTTGATCTTATACATCCATACTCTTTGTCGTGAATAACTTGGATTCGGTTGTTTAGCTTGGGTGCTTATGGGCTTTGGCAGCTAAAGATGTATTGTAAACAGGTCCTATCAAAGCAAGAAAAAGGCAGACAAACTTACCAGTAGTCAAATTGGTTTATTTATGTTTAAACAAACAGATGGTGAAATGAGGGTCAGAAGGGTTGAGAAATAACTAAAAACTCCCCAGCATGGCCAATAGAGGTATAATTCTAAAGAGAATTCACAACCCCATAGAAGGGAAAATATTGTTTCTTCTTGACCTGAGGAGAAATTGGGAGGTTTTCTTTCATGAGCAAAGTGCCTTGTATAACTCATTTTCCAAGAAAGATGTGGTGTTCATAAATCTTTTTTTCTTTTTAAAGTATAATTACTACTTTAAGTTTTTAGCCTGTTCCTTCCTACCACCCCATGTAATCATTCCAAGGCCTTTCTGAGTTCATTCAATTCATGTAGATTAAGATGTAGAATCACATGTCCCCTCTGAGCTGTTCTTTTTGCTTCCAAGAAAGCCTCCAGAGGCAAGAATATCCCAAAGAAAGCAGAACTTCCAGAACAGAAGCCAAGTTCTGTCTAGTTGAGATTTGGGCCATGCTCTGAAGGTTGTACCCTAAGAACCAGGTTTGAGATTGGGGGAACTAGCCTGCTTTCGTATAGGAGCATGTCAATCTTTGAGACTTATAAGGTAGTTCTAGGGTTTTGTTCTCACTCTACATTTTAATACAGTGTTCCTTGTCTTGATTTACTAGAAAAAATCAATCAAATGATTTGGTGGTTTCTTTTACACAATAGATAATACGTACTATTAAACCATACCTGGCAAAGAGTATTTAGTAAGAAACTATGGGACCAAATTTCTCAGTACATATTCAACAAGTATCTCAACAGAGAGCTAGCTGGGTGCTGTGTCAAAGGTAAAGTAGGCATATTGATTCCTCAAGGAGCTTACCTTTGAGTTGTGGAGGTAAAAAAACATATGACACATACATGAGTATATAATAATAATTTGGCCATGCGTAGTTGCTAAATGCTATGGTTCTGATGAGAGAACAAAACTGGAGTTGAGTGAAAGGGAGAGATGGGATGTGTTAACTAGGCCAAGTTAATACGTAATGAGTAGGAGAAGTAAACTGAAGTGTGTCATCTGGAACAGGTGCTTTAGGGCTTGCAAGATCTTGCCTTTTTAGTGCCTTTAATGAGAGTTTCATTAAGGAAACCACACATATAGGGGGACTCCGTGCCTGGGCCATGTTTGGGGCAGGCTTCTGGACCTTTGGAGGATGAGGATGAGTATGTTCAAGAGAAGGCAGCATGATGTGTTCTGTCCATCAGAAATGATCTCTTGAGTGGAAGAAAGAACAAATTAAATACTCCTCTGTTTTCTAACATATTTAACGGTAGGAAAACAAAATATCTGCCCACCTAACATTTTCATCCCTCTTAGGTATCCACAAAATTATGAGACTTAGTAATAGTTCTTTTGGCTGCTCCCAATAGGATACTTTTGTATCATAGATGTGGTAAGTAGAACTATCTGAAACACAAGGAAAAGATAAAAGTGTCGTAGATTAGTGCTCAACATTTAATGCACATACAAATCATGTGGGGATCTTGTTAAACCTAAAACTCTTATAGAGGAGCTCTGGTAGGGGAGGAGGGTGGGCTGAGCTCCTGCATTTCTTCCCCCACGCCTTTAATTCCCCTCTTCCCCGCTTCTACTCCTGACCTACGGATGTTGCCATTTCCCCCTTAAGAACTGGATCTCTGAAGGTGGGGCATACACACTTGTGTGGGCACCCCAGGGGGGCCTCAGGCCAAGGACCCAGGACGTTCTGTGTGTAAAGCAGACGTTCTGTGTGTAAAGCAGACATGCTAACCACTAAACTATGGAGCCATCCCACACTATGGAGCCACCCTTCCTGCATCTCTAATAAACTCTTAGGTGATGATTCTGCTGCAGGGGTGTGGAACACACTTTGAATAGAAAGATCATAGGTTATTAGAAGTAGAAGGTAATTTAAAGGTAATTGGTTCATTGGCTTTCAAGTTTTATGGATGTGTATCAGAAGTGAAAACTTAGATGGAAGTTTATAGGAAGTAGATGGTACCCCCAACCCTCCATCTTCCACCACCCCAACTCTAAGGAGAGCAGTTGGAGAATCTCTGGCCAAGCACTGGAGACTTTCGAACTGTCTCTCAAAGCCCGAATGGAGTCTGGGTTTGAGAAAGGCAGAGCTGGCTTCTGTTGTAGCATTTTCCTGAGCTTTTTGGACGTGCCCCTGCTGGAATTTTCAGGCATTCTAATGATTTGCATCCCATGGAAAATGAGGCTCCAGGAAGGATTCATTTTTTGCTAATGCTATGGCAAAGAAAGAGTAGGAATGTTAATTCCAGAGACCAGATAAGAGAGATCTCTTCCTTATTCCCCAGTGCTCTCCCATAAAGCTCAGTCATCGGAATTTCTGAAGTGGCTTATCCTCATCTTTCAGGAGAATTCATGTGCGGTGTGTGTGCAGCATAAATACACATTTTTATCTGTGTGAGTATGTGCACAAATATGTGATATGAGTGTGTGGCTAAAATGGCAATGATGAACCACTTCTGAATTTCTGAAGAGTTGTAAAAGAATAGTCATCTGAAGCCTCCATAAATAACATTGTCTCAGTTTGAAAAAGAAAAAAGGAGGGCGAAAGTAGGTTTGGTACCTTGTAGGGATCTGAGTGGTTAACACTGATCCTGTGTAAAATACCAGAAGAGTATTTAAAACTTGATTTGAGAGTATTTGGATGAGGAAATAGGAAGCAGCCTGGTTTTCCTAAGAATGGGAAGAATGGGTCATGGAGAATTAATGTCATTTCTTTTTTGATGGGGGAATGGGAAAGAAAGAGAGATAACATTTACAGAGAGGTGTCTGTGTTGTGGGCAGATACAGGAATTCTGATAGGCATCCCGTATCTAGGATTCAGCACTGCCTTTGATAAAGTCCCTTATTTCCTGATGAATAAAATGGAGACATGGGGGCTGGGTGAGAATGTAGTCGTGTGGCATTAGAGTAGCTTCAGTGAGTGACAGGCCTGGCTTTGACTGCTGTCTGCCTCAAGGAAGGTCTTGAGTGCGGTGCCTCGGGGCTCACATGTTCTATAGCGTTATTCTTATTGATGTGTGACTTAGTCTGGGGTCTCCAAGAAAGCAAAACCTGAGGGCTGAGGACAAGGGCTGCATGCAGGTAGTTTAATTTGGGCACTGATCCCAGGGAATGAGAAAGGGGCTAGAAGGAAAGAAACAGGGAAGGAGGGAAAGCCAACATAAGCCTATGCTGGTCATTGTCAAGCTGGTCACTACTATGGCAACTGGGGCTCAGTCCCATGGGGACTTTCTAAGGAGTCATTTGGACTGTGCCTCAGGAGGGATGGAGGGACAGACGAAGAGTGAATTTATCCACAGGCTCCATTTCATCTTTGTCAAGGGTTTTCTGGGGTGCTAAGTTCATGTACTTGCAGGTTTGCACATGTATAAACCAGAGCCTTTCCACAAAGTCCATGCTGTGGTGTCAGAGGAACCCCAAGACAGAGGCTAGCAAGAAGTGGAACAACTGAAGCAGGATGCTGTCAGGTTAGACCTGCCCAAAGTTGGTGGCCACAGCAAGGGCTGCAATGGTAGCTGGGCTGCAAAGGTGTAGTTATCAAGTCTATGGGTGAACCTAGAGGGATAGCTGAGGGCTTGATGACAGAATTGTGATCCATATAGTATTTGAATATAACAAGATGACTGTTAAGCCACTAAAAGCATAGCCTGTGCCTTTGCATCTCTTGAACCTAGCTTAGAGAAGGCATGGTTAATCAGTAGAGTGCATGAGAAGGACTTCTGGCTTTTAGTAGACTTAGAACTTAGTATGAATAATATCACAATGTGATTGCCCACCGAGCCACTAAACCTTTAGCAATACATTAGATATATGATACAATATATAATGATATTGTATGCAGAACAAGTCTTCTGTTATGAATGCAATACAAGGTCTGGCCAGACTGTCCCTTGAATCTGGGTACATACTTTGAGGGAAATGGACAAGTCAGGATATGGCCAGAGGAAAGAGCATGGTGGGGAACTTGAGAACCAAGGGAACATTTAGGCTGGAGAAAAAGGTGAGCAGAAAACATAATGACTGTCACTGATTCTTTGAAAGTTCAGCTTGAAGTTGGGTTCATTTCTGTATCTGTGTAAAGGACCGTATGTGGAAGCTGCAGTTCATTTAGCTAGAAGTAAAACAAACAAACAAACAAACAAAACACACACACACACACACACACAAAAGTATACTGATTAGAGCTTCTAAACAATGGCATATGCTGTTTTGGAGGTGTGGCTTGGGTTTCACCAGAGGTGGACAAGCGTTCAGCATTGTGCAGGGCACAGAATAATACTACATAAGACTGGCTCCTATTCATTGAGTGCCTGCTTTGTGCCAGGCAACTTAGTGAATTCTTTGCATACATTATCTCTTTATTCATCCCAACCACCCTGCGAGATGAGGTACAAACTGTCCTTATTTCATTGGTCAGGGAGGAAATAAACAATCTCACTTCAGCACCACTCCACGTGCCTCCTCACTGGAGAAAGTCAATAAGAGTTACTTTATAAAAGGAGCTGTGACCTCTTGGTTGACTTCCAGAGTACCTCCTAACCTTAAGAATTTATGACTTCTGTGAATCAGGAATAAAGATAAGAAAATAAAACTGTCAGGAGCAGAGAGGAAAAATAGAGACAATATGAGTGAGTGAGTGAATGAATGAATGAATAAGGGTCTTAAAAGTCTTCTTCAGATTATTTCCAGTGTATTCCTCCTATACTTCTTGCCTGTTTGGGCCACAGATTTGTGGCTTTTGTTTAAGAAACATATTATAGAGTGATTTTCTGTTCTTTTTTTGAAGTAGGCAATGAGGTGAGGCTAGGTCACAATGATGAGCAGGGCCACACCATGTTGAAGGAAAGATGTAATCAACTGAATTGATTCTTGCTTCTTTTGGGTCACCCAACAGTGCTGATAAGCCCTGAGTGTGTCAGTCGTTTATTAGCAAAGGTAACTCATAACTGTAATTTATACCTCTAAATCTTTTTGTTCTCTCCAAGTAGTCCTAAAAGTGACCATAGGATATTCTTTGTATGGTAGTAGCTATGTTTTCTTTCTTTTTCTTTTTTCTTTTTTTTTTCTTTAGCACTTTCTAAGTGTCAGCTACTGTGCATATACCTACACATATATACAACTGCTATCTCCAATTGAATAGATGAATGATTCAAAGAAGCAGAACTAATGGTTGTGAAAATTAAATGCAATATATTGCAATAATTGGATAATGTGCTAATTACTATCCAGAGTCTTAATACTTAAGAATAACTGGTTTTTAAATTATATTATCCCACAAAGTAGATATTATCTCCATTTTACAGATGAGCAGACTTAGGTCGAGTGTGTTTGGAAATGTACTAAGCTCACCAAGGTATTTCTGATCCAAAAGCCCATGTCGAATCTTCCCCATATGAATGCTGCAAATCTCTTCCAGTTATTAGGCAAACAAAATTGTTGGCATTTAAAAGAAAAGCTCTTGAGGATATTTCATGGTAGTTTTAATGTATTTCACTCTAACATTTTATAAATTTATTCTTGGAAGAATTCTCTTTAGCTTGTCCATTTTAATGTGTTTCTTATTTATCAGATTTTAATCTATGGAGCTTGATATGCCTTGACTGCTTTTTTACACTGGCATTTTTTTTAATTAAGTGAAGTCATTGATTTAAACATTTCTCTTTTTCTGAGGGAGACTCAAGGAATAGAGGCTTCTGCTGCCTCTGCATGAATGGGCAGGACTTGGGGAATGAAATAGGCTCTCCAAGCTGCAGAGAGGAAAGAATGAGGAATGTGTTATCTAATAGCTTATGGCATCCTTGACATTGACACACTAGCAATTGATGAGCTGGGGCAGGATCTCCTTAGGATCTGGAATTGGGCAAAGCACCAACTTGAGGGCTGTAAATTAAAACAAGCTTTCCCATTGTTTGTGAATGGGGGGAAATTTCTGAAGATCAATTTAGGAAAACACATGTAATAGCTGTTACAAGAGAGAATTCTACTCATTCCATTTTCTAGCAGCATAAAATTAAGGAAGTAGAAGAGACCTTACCTACTCCAGCCCCTCTGTTGAAGATTTGAGAAGATTGGGGTCTGCTACCAGCTAGTAGGGGAAGGGCTGATGTTACACCCTGTCACTTCCCACCACCTGTGTCCTGGTATCTCACAACTTTCCCAGGGTTGACTTGGTCACCGAGGTCACCACATCAAGGGACTGTTTGTGTTGGGCATGAGTGATGCTTTCTTTATCTGAACGTCAAAGATAGCATTCATCAAGATGGTCTCTTTGACCTGATTTCCAGATGCCCCCCTCTTTTTTTTTATTGTTTCTTCACTCAAAATAAAGCACGGATTTGTTTTTATTGGATGACGATGTCCATGCATATTTTGAAATTGCAGTATAGTGTAGGAAGGCTTGGCTTGATTTTAGTGTGTTTTAATCACAGTTCCAGTAATGTCCTTTTGGTTTATGCAGAATCTGACTCAGCCACTCTGGAGTTATCCTAAATTCCAGCAGAGAATTGGGAGTCGTTGGTGACTGCCCCACTGCCTGTGGGAGGGACTTCAGTCACTGGCTGGTGAAGAGGTTCCTCCCTGGGTGTTCACCTGCATGGTGTGGGAAACAAACTGTGCTCCTCAGTGTCCTGACCCCTTGGGCTTGATGGCACCCTGTGGGTTCTGTCACAGTGCCAGGCATTGGCATGTCTTCCTTTCAGATTGCCCCGTGTCTCTTTTGTCTCTTAGCACCTAATATTCTGCTTGGCACACAGGTGGTCTCAGTATGTTTTCACTGAAAGAACGGACGGATGAATACAGAGAAGGTTAACTCATAGCCCTAGTCCACAAGGGGTTTACATCTCAACTGTGAGAGACACCTAAGTGCATAAAGATTTAATAATAGAACAGGACAAGATGTTAATCCTAGTGCTGTTACCAACACATATGTGCTAAAGGCCAAATGTGAGAAATAGATGTCATTGCTTTTCAGTTTCCTACAGAATACCTGAGTTGGGGTCTTGGCATCATCATTTAGAAGTGTGTCACCTTATAAAAATTATTCAAACTCTCAGAGCCTCTGTTTCCTCATCTGTGAAATGGAATTACCCCCTATGATAGTCACAGAGCTATTACCAGGATGAATTGGAACAACATGTGTGTAAAGTACTTTGTGATACAGAGTACCATTATTCTCAAATGACCAACTGAAACAATGGGAGAAAATTCAAGAATGTGGGTGTTTAAAAGGTCCAGGAAAAGATAACGTGTGTTCTTTTTCAGAGCTTTTGCTCATTAGAAAGAGCTGAAATAAGCACATGGTTCTCTTAATGAACACCAGCCACCTCTGGGCCTGGACCAAGGCCTGGATCTGATGAGTCAATCAGGACTCGCAGCTGTATGGCTCAGAGTCCCCATAGGCTGGCCTGACTGTAATTTGTCAAAGTTCAGTTTGTGTCAACTTTTATCCTTTAATTGATTAGATCATTGAGTGCACTCTTCAAGTATGAGGGACTTAGATGTCAGTGCTAAAGAATTTCTTTGGGGAATGTTACATAAAATACTGTGTTGTGACCACTGTACCCCTGCCTACAAATATTCTAGTATAAGTGTTCAAGGAGTCAGTGAAAGCATGCCATAGAGATTTTATACATAAATTGGCAGGTCTGGATTCTTTAAAAATTTGTAATAATTAAGTTTTTTAAAAGTTTTATTATTAAAGAGGTAACTTCATAAAAGTTATTATTCAACTTAACATCATTTAGTGGGAAACCTTTGAGTATGTTTGCATACCTCAGCTAAACAAAAAAATAATTATGCTTTGCTTTCTATTTTTTTAACATTATTTCCACCTTTACCTTTTGTGGAACAAGTGTTAGTTGGAAAAGGAGGACGGCTTCTTGTCATTGTTCTTGTTTGTCTGTTTTTTACAAAACCTCCCTATTCTCACATTTTCTTTTTGTGGCAGAATGAGCTGTGTTAGCAAATTTTCCGGATTATTGTGGTATTTGCAGATGATCTGAGCACAGTTAAAATATTGAAATTGTGAGCTGTAAGGTCAAACTGGAACCTTGTTTGTGATTCTGATAGTAAGTTGCTGGTGGGTTACATGGAAATAATTACAGTGCATATATGTTTAGTTTGCAGTATTTTAGGTAAGAATAATTAGGGCAGAATCACAGTTGCTAGTTTTCTTAAAGACTTTCCCCACTTCTCATTGAGAGAGGGAAAGACTCCTAGAGTTAAAACAGGAAATGCCTAGGTATTTTGTTGTTTTCCTCAAGAGTTAAAACAGTGAGTGGTATTCACCAGCTGATGTTCAGCTGTTGGATAAAAGACAAAGAAGGTGCCTCACCATCCCCGGTGTCCCCACACCCCCTCTGCAAACCACCAGCTCAGCACTTAGCACACTGGATCACAATTACCATGTTAGCTGAGAAATTGTTCCGGAGTAAAGGAAACTACAAGGAGGTGACAATGCAACATGGGGTTCTGGATTGGATCTTGGTTGGGAAAAAACATTGCCATAAAGGACAGTTTTGGGACAACTGGTGAAATTTAAATATGGACTCTATCCATCATAAGGGATAATATAACAGTTTTAAATTTCCGTATAATTATATCTTGATCACATCAGAAAATGTCATTAAGATATGTATACTGAATGAAGTCTTTTAGTTGAAGGGACATGATGTCTGCAACTTACTCTCAAATGGTTATATATAAGGTGACAAAAACTAAGAATTGGTGAATTTTGGTGAAATGTGTATGAGAGTACATTTTTAAAAATGAAAAGTTCAAAATGTTTACTTTTTTGTACCAACACCCTACACTGGAACATTGGCTCCAGGAGGGCAGGGCTTGTGTAAGTAGCCAGAGAAAATACACAACACCCTGTTAACTTTGAATTGCAGATACATTAGGAATAATGGTGCATATTTGTATCACTTATACTAAAAAAAATGATTTGTATTAGCAATTCAAAGTTTACTGGGGTCCTATATTTTTATTTGCTATATCTGGTGATCTTGCTTTGAGTCAACAAGTGCCTCTAGTACCACCCAGCAGAGTGAATGACACCTAGGAGGTGTTCCTCCGTTGTGGTGAATGAATGGCGTGGCTTTTCAGAATTCTGTTTTGTAGCTCCTATTAGATAAAACCCATTGTGTCTGAGCATGGAGCCAGGACTTACCTGTTCTTGGACATGATCTCCTCCTTGTCTTTCTCCCTTTGATCTTTTCTCTTTGAGCTGATTCCAGCTTTCTTCATTTCTCTGTAGTTGGTGGAGTCAGCTGGGTTACATTTTATACTAAGTTACCCACTTCCTGACACTCCTGACAGTTTTAAGATCTTCTTCTAACACACTTGAGTAAAATGGATACTGGAATCTATTTTGACAGCTGTTGAAAGTCTACCGCTGTTGCTATAGCAGGTTAAAGAGGTTATTTGTAACACTGGTATTATTCACTGAACCTTTTGAAAAGATGTGCACACTGTTCCATCAAATATTATTTTATGGAATTTAAATGATTTTGGTGTTCACAGAGAAATGATCAAATTTAATGCTCTTAGGGATTATACACTTAGTAATATTTTCCATTAATTTTCCCCACCAATGTGGTAATAGCATATTACAATGGTCTCAATTACCAGTGCCTTTTAAAATGCAGGTGTAGAGTCTTTAAATACAGCTAGTGGGTTGCCAGCTGTCCCAATGATAACCTTCTCTTTAAAAGTGACCTTTGAGTAATTTCATAAAGAATGAATATTTATATTGTTTTGTTGTCGAGTTGCTAAAAGAGGGGTCTGTGCAAGTGACAGGTGGCTTCACTTGGTCTGCTTTCACTAAAATTGACTCAAATAAAGCATTGTGTTATTTTACCATTGGAATTGTGATTATGTGCTAGGCTGACTTCATTTTTGGAATTGCATTTCAGTGTTGAGGTTTGGGTTCAGGGTGGGGTATCTCGCATGTACACGAGTTGAAGAGCTTACAGATAAGACATAGCAGCTGAGGGATAAAACATCCAGGGTTGTCTTTATTGCAGCAGAAGAATTTTTACCAGAGAAGCTGGTGTTCTGCTGGGCTTTAGGTTTAGAGGCAACTGTTCAGATGAACTCTTTAGACTTGAATTTTTCCTTTTATCTCAAGTCCAAAGCATTGAAGAGAGCCCTGTCAATTTAATTGTCAGGACAGTGCTTAGCACTTAGTAGGCACTCCAAGTAAAATTTGTTCAATGGAATGAACTAGATAATCATGTTTGTGTTATTATTTCACTTTTAATATGATTTAATTACTTGAAATAGATCTTTTAGTTACTGCCCTTTCCCAATTGCTTGGCAACACAATTGTTAATGTGTTTTATGATTAAAATAAATGTTCCAATCTAAGTTTATACTAGATAAGATTATAGTATAAAGAATTAGGGACATTAAATGAGTGAAATGGAATCTGACACAAAAGCTATTTCTGAGAAGTCTGTTTTATTAAGTATACTTTCTTCTGTGTCTGAAAAGATTTATCAAATTGTGCAAATCAGGTCCTAGCAAACTGGGTAAAAGATTTTTTTAAAAGGACAACAATCTTATAAGAAGAATTACATTTCTATTGTAGAAAAATTGAAAAAAAAAAGAATCACATAAATAACACCTGTAATTCTATTTCTCATTTTATTGAGTATATTTAGAGTCTTATTTCCTACTCTAAATACATGAATAATTTTTTTACACAAATACACCAAAAGAACTATATGAACATATTATATACAGTGGTATGTATGTGCTTATATACTGTTCTGTGAAAAAATATATTTAAACTGCCTTTTTAAACTTACCATGTCATTCATATTTCAATGCATCATCATTAATTCTTTTACAATACTATTTTTAATGACCATATTATATTTATGGTATATGGCTGTGCCATAATTTATTAAACCAAGTCCTTACACTTGGTCACGTTGGTTATTTCCAGTTTCCAATAAGGCTGTGATAAACATTCTTGAAAGTATGGTTATTACTTTGGAATCTATGCCCGTAAGTACAATTTCTGGGTCACAGTCCTTAAGATTGTGCAAAAAGTATGTTAACCATATTGTCCTGAAAGATTGGACCAATGAATGCTCTTGTGAGCATTTAAGTATGTTACTTCTTGTTCACTCTTTTCTACACTGAGCATCAGAACAAATAAAAGGAACCTTTCAGGCTCATTTCTTTTATGATACTTTCCCTGTATTTACGGTCTTGCTGTAGTTTTTATCCTTCTGTCTCCTTTTTCATTAGGACATTTTTTACTTACTAATTGGTGAGCACCTTTTAGTGTGTGTATATGTATGTGTGTATGTATATATATTTGTGTGTGTGTGTGTGTGTGTGTATACCACTTTTGTGCAGTATGATTTGATTTCTAGAGATTTTAAGTTTTGATGTAGTCTGAATTTTTTGAGAGCAAGTGTTAATTATATCAAAAGCTTATCACCTCTCCGTGTGTGATAACATTTAGTGTTCCAAAAGAAGGAAGAAGTCGCTGTTCCGTTTCATGTAATCATCTCAGAAGCATTTAAGTTATTAAAATAAAACACAACTTACATATTAAGAGACATTTCTGTATTTGCATTGTTTAAAGAGTATGTCAAAGAGCTCAAATTAGTACTTTTATCCTAGAAAGATCTCATTTTGGAATTTGGTCTATTTTATCCCAATTAAGATACATTAGAGGTGGGACAAGAGTTAAAATGGACAAGTGATTCATTGTGTGTGAAATTTTCTAAAGACAGAGTAAGTTACATAGTCATTTATTAGGAATGCCTAGACATGGGGATGGAAACACTACTGCGATAGGTCTGTTAAAGCTGCCGGTTTTCTGATTCATAGACACCTACTGGGTCAAAAAGCCTCATGTTTTCACTCTAGTGTGTTGGAATTTTATAGCCACATGTGGTGTGGGTACTTTGATTGGAGTTTCTGTGTTGATATTTTCCCAGTCTGTTTTCATCAAATTTATGTTACTAATATAAGTAGCAAGACACAGCTCTAAGCAAAGCTATTTAAGAAGCCAAACAATATTAACATCAGTTAGAACAAGTGATTCTCAATGTGGGGAGGACATATGTCCTTCCAGGAAGTAATGAGGTGTCGTTCATTTATTCACTAATTTTTATTTTGTGCCTATTCAGAACTATGTTTTTGTAAGAGGGAACACATGCCATGTTAGAAGTTGAAGATCCAGCTGTATATAAGACATAGACCCTTCCTTAATCTGAAAGCAAAGTCCATCACTTTAGTTTGTTTCAATCATGGTATCTTAACTTTAATTTTCAGGAGTTCCTTTTGACTGACTGCTCTTTCTCTCAAAGTCTGCCTGGCTTACTTCACATACTTCAGTTCTCTGCTCATATGTCTGCTCAGAGAAGCTTTCCCAGCCACCCTCTCTTAACCCTTTATTTTATTCTATGACGTTCACCACTGCATAACTTATTATATGTCATCCAAACCCTCTCACTAGAATGTAAGGTCCATGGAGGAAGGGAGTTGTCAGTTTTGTTCATTGCTCCACCTCTCCCCCACCCACCCCATATGAAATAGAACATGGAATATAGCAGGAATGCAAGGAATATTTGTTGAGCGAGTTAGTTCACTGAGCATTTGCATACCTATAATGTGGCTGGCTCTATAGGTGGTGATAAGTGCTATGAAGAAACATAAAGCAGGTTAAGGAGACAGGGAGTTCTTTCAAATGTCCATCTAAAGGACCTGGGTTGTAAAAGGTGGGAAGACACTGACTAGGCGGCCTTATCCTCCCTTTTCTCTCTCCTGAACTTCTCTTTGAGCCCTTCGCTCTCCTTTCTCTTCTAGTCATGTTATAGCCACTCTGTCAGTTGTGTTGAGTCTTTCTAAGGAATTACATGCATTACATTATTTTAATGCCTTACTCCAAGATGACCTTCCCACTTGAGTGGCATGCAGACCCATATGTGATCAACTCTTGAGCCTTGTATTTCCCAGATTCCCAGGTAACATGCTTTGTAGCAGCTAGGTTCTTCTAGAAGTAGCCGAAGGCTGCTTTAGAGTTTGAGAGATGGTCAAAGCTTAGTAAGTGTTCAAGGATGCTTTTATTATGGTCTTCATTTTCTGCTTTACTAATCACATGATTCAAAGGTTATGTTCTTTGAGAGATGCATCATAGAAAGATGTAAAATTTTTAAAAATTAGAGTTCTTTATCTCAGATCTTCTCTTTCTCAGTTGCTTCAGTAGCTTTACAGTCAAACCTTCCAAGATCTTGGTCAGTGTCTCTTAATGGCAGTGTAGTAGCACCCAGCGAGGATAGATGAGGGGCTTTTTGCACCCACTAATAGGGGAACCCAGCATCCTACAATAAAAGACATAGTTCTGCCCAAGATAAATTATCCTGCCCAGAATGCCAATAGTATTCTCAACAAAGAATGCTGATTCTATCCCAGTTTTTCTAAATAATAATGTCTGTAGCCTCTAGGGGGTACTTTAGAAATTTATGGGATGTTTTTGATTTCTCATCATTAAGGGGTGATTTACTACTGTCATTTAGTGGGTGGAGCCAAGAATGCTCCAAGTCTTGCAATGTGTGGGGCAGTTGCCCACTAGGCAACAAGGAAATGAAAAACCCTATAATTATCAGAGCCTACAACCAACTCTATAAGCTAATTGGTGGGGGGTTTTTTGCACAATTTAAATGGATGGAGGTCACTATTTTGTATTCTTTGGGACCTTACCAGAAGTCATCTCCCACACTGGCACCATTACTTGTGGATCATAACTGGCTTATCAGTCTGCATGCGTTGCTGTTGCATTCATAGTGATTGCAATATAGGGCAAGGATCTGACCATTTCATTATGACTTCTCATGCCTGAAAATGTACATATTGTAATGTATATTATATAATTATAAGTTATTTTCCTTTTATTTCTCTTTTATAACACAGCGAGGTCATAACATTGATTTAGTAGAATTATATGTAGGTTAGGTTATATTATTTGTAATTTCCATTACAGGATTGTAAAGAGGGCATGGAGTCTGATGAGGTTGAAAACCTTCATTCTAACCTAATTTGACAGCCATATTTCTCACCAATTTTCTACATGAACTGTGTTTCAACCAAAGTGATTTTCTCTGTCTCACATTTCCTTTTCCTCGAAGAATGGCTTAAACTCAAACTACTTCTCCTCCATCAGTTTCCTTCCATCCCATCTTCTACAAATCCCACCCTTTTCTTTTCTCTCTTCTCTTCTCTTCTCTTCTCTTCTCTTCTCTTCTCTTCTCTTCTCTTCTCTTCTCTTCTCTTCTCTTCTCTTCCCTTCCCTTCCCTTCCCTTCCCTTCCCTTCCCTTCCCTTCCCTTCCCTTCCCTTCCCTTCCCTTCCCTTCCCTTCTCTTCTTTTCTTTCTCTCCTCTCCTCTGCTCTCCTCTCCTCTCCTCTGCTCTCCTCTCCTCTCCTCTCCTCTCCCCTCCCCTCCCCTCCCCTCCCCTCCCTTTCCCTTCTCTTCTTTTTCTTAAATACTGTAGCACTTATAAAGATTCCTCATTCATTACTTTGTCTACAGCCTGGTAGCATTAGGTATATTCTGTGTTGAAGTTATCTCTTCAAATACCTTGTAAGCTCCTTTAAGATGGTCAACTTGATTTAGTGTACTTTACTTTCCCCATGCAGTGTCTAGGAATGCTTTATGAATAGCCAGCTCACTCTCGTGGGCTAGATGATCTGGTCTTTTTTCCTTTCTTAAATAGAAATTCTAATTACAAAAGTAAATTTTGGTATGTTCATTGTTAAGACATTTTCAGATATAAGAAAGTAAGAGAAGAAATAATAATCATCATTGATCGGCCACCCAGAGCCACTCATTGCTTATCATTTTAGAGAATGTCCTTCCAGGCTATCTTCTCTGTGTATATGTGTGCTTTTAACAAATTTAGAATCATGTAATTTATATAGTTTATATTTTGCTTTCCCCACCATATTTCATTTGTTATATTATGAGCATTTTCCTGTGTCACTAGTCTTAGAAAACATGTTTTATGGAAAACTAGACACACAAAAAAATAGAATAATATAATAAACTCCTAGATACCCAATATTTAGCTTCAATAATTATCAGTATTCTGTCATTCTGAATATGTGATTTATAATAGATGCCTAACATTCCATTCTTTGAATGATATATAATTTATTTAGCCATTTCTTTGTTATTGAAAATTTAGATGATTTCTAGTTTCCTTTAATTATAGATGCTTTTGTTTTTGTCCTTCTGGTCATAAATATTATTCTTGCTTCCTGAAGAGCCTAACTAATATCTTCATGATTAGGTAATTCTAATTATTAGTTTTGTATTCTTGGATTTTATTGTATTTTATATCTGTGAAGGTTTCATTGTCATTTTTCTTTTCTCCATTTATAAAGTATTCCTTATATTAGCCAGAATGGATCTGAAATGAATTTCAATAATAAGTCATGTTTTTCTATTCATTTTTTAGAGGAAACTAACCAACCCCTGAAAACTGGCAATATAAGAGGATGGCATTTACTTTCTAAATAATTTAAGGGGCAAGTACAAGAAAGAAAGAGAAAATGGTTTCAGGAGAAAAAATATCTGGTAAATTATAATCTTTTCCCGATGGAAATTTATTTTTACAAATGCTTAATTTTGATTGAAACATGACCTCCTTTTAAAAAGTGACCATCTAAACTAAGGTGCACTCGAACCACCACTATGTACAAATGTTTTTCTCCAGCTGATTTAAATTTATATTTTAACAAGTACATTTGGTATTTTGAAAAATCCAGCATCTTTAAATGAAGAAGTCCTGTGGGAAGCTTCTCTTTTTAAGAGTTTTGTTCTCAGGCAGTGGCAAGAGATGGTTTCCTTAGATCTGGTCCATTGTCAGCCATGGGAGGACAAGCAAGTGAGGGAGAATCAGATGGGCTGTGGGATTTCTGGTTCCCTGTGAAAATGAAGGAAGATTTCTGTTGCACTAGTTCTGATGGGATTTCTTCTGCAGTACGTGCTGAAATTTCTAGACCAGATCATATACAGGAAGATGAGTCATGCGCCTACCTACTCTAAGAATATGTCTGTTTCTTCTGTTATGAAATAAAATATGGTTGTCGTAACAAAAAAAGAGTGGATTTTCAGAGATTTAAATAGTAATGTATAACATAGAAAGTAAAAGTCGCCTATAACCCATACCCCTCCCCACTAATGACTGCTGTTAGCGGTGCTGTATATGCTCATCTAGATTTCCTGTTGCCGTTTTAGCACATATTATCTGCATAATGTACAGAAAAAAAAATGCCACCTTCTAAAATGCTAGAATAATTAGTGACTGTTCAGACCATTAAAGTATAGAGACCACGTTCACTTTCACGTGGTTAGAGGTAAGATGATAAATACGAATAACAGGACAGAACTGGTTAGGTATGGAAAACTATAGCAGAAACAAAAGCTTAGGAAAAGGAAGGAGTAAGAGCTCAAATTTTTATTTTTATTCAGAGGTTAGATTTTTATCGCTGAATCAGATTTAATTGGTGGTTGTACTTTTTCCCTCGGGAACACATTAAAATAGTCACTATGACAAGATGACTAAATCATGAATGAATTTAAAATATTAAACTAGTCTCAGCCATACTAACATATCGGCAACTTGTTGGAGCTTAATTTTTGCGTTGGAATTTAAGTGACAGGAATGTATATTGCTAACATTAGGACTTTTCTCTTTAATTTTGGGAACACTGCTAGTAATGCATTTTACAAGGTCTATTTCTAGTTTAGGGCCAATCATAAGTTATTTATTATATTGCTACTATAACAGGTGTTTAAATAATGAAGACAGTAGAATTTTTGCATGTGAAATCCCACTTTATTCATTCATAAAAATACCTACTCTGTGGCATGAACTATACTCGGTGTTAGAGACACAAACTTGTAAAACTTACCCCTGTTACTCTTTGGTGTTTTGCACCTGCTTTCCCATCTATCTGAGACACCTTCCTGTCTTTCATCTGACAACATCTCTCTCATTCTTCATGTCCCAACACAAAGATTACTTCTGATGTCCAGCCTCTTCAGCTCTGTAGACTGACTTAGCCTATCCCTCCCTTATTGATGTCCTTCTCACATTTGAACACATGTCCACTAAAGCATTATCTCATTGTCTTATAAGTGACAATAAGAGACCAACATTCAGTTGCTTGAGTTCAAGGTCCTCATATTTTCATAGCCCGAGTTAAAATGGGTACATATTTGGTGCTAAATATATGGAGCTATAGATATATATTTGTCAAATAAATGATTACATGAACTAACAAATCTTGTAATGTTGACTAAAATCTTGACATTCCTATCTACAGTACAAGGTGTCAAGGAATAGTCATAAAAAGAGTAAAGAGACAGTCTAATTTCTCTTAATGTAGACTTTAAGATACTTGGACTGATACTTGGATATTTAGATAATTGGATTTAGCAAAATACCTAATAGTGTTTAATGGGGTTAAATGGGAGGAAAAGCTTTAATATAACATATCTTAATGACACATCTCATTTAAAATTATTAAAGAATTTGTTAACTACCTTATGCGGGTATTTCAGGAAAATGTAACAAAAAAGATCTTTGCTCCATGAAGCATACATGATTTCCAAATTGTATTTTTAGTGGGAGGAGGCTATTTTTCTGCCTTCCAGGTTAACTGTTCCAGAGTGGGATTGTTACTATAAAGATTTTAGTCACTTAGAACTGTGATTTAGATATTAGAGTTCATGTAAGGTTCAAGAAATAGTATCTCTTCTACCTAGAAAAAGTAGAGTCAAGATAGCCTCACCTAGTAGATCTCTCTCTTCTATGGAATTAGACTCCCAGGTCTGTAAGGGAGGGATCTTGATCTTGTCTATTTAGTATCATAACTATGTCATGGTAAGCGATGCAGAAAGATGTATCAGGTCCTGGCAAGAAATAAATGATTCCCTCAAAAGGGATAATGGAGAAAATAAAAGGACTACTAACAAAGATGTAGACAGGGTTCAAGGAAATCAATAAGACTAGGCAAAGCATCCTAGAGTTAACAACACAAAGCCATTACCACTCCTTAGTCCTAAGGAAACAAGAAAAGGGAGAATCTCTTGGAACATTTTAAGAGATTTAACTGTAGGAAAGGATCATCTGATGGGAGCTATGGCCTTTGGGGAAAGATTGCAGTCACTACCAAAGCAATCAGGCAGGGCAGGAGCCAAGGGATAAATACCCCACTTTATCCCCTCCCTTCAGTTTCCTGCAAGCCATTACATTGGATGACACGAGTGAACCCCAGGGAGCAGGGAGCCCAAAGATGTTTGAGACAGGTAGCCTCCTGGGACACAGAGCTGGATGAAGAGGGGGAGAGTAGATCTGGGAGAACAAATGGAGACTATCCAGCTAGGAGGTAAAATCTTCAAGTTATGAAAAATAGCTTCCTGTTCATAGCATTCCTGTGTTCATTAGAAGGATTAACTGGTGTACCTCATTTGTTAGGATTTCATGACATTCCTCTAAATCAGATGTCACAAAAGGGAACCTCATGCAGATGTGTTTTGTTTGGCTCACACAGCATTTTCTTAAACCAACTAACACCAAAAAACCTATATTGTCTTTAGGGAGATTTATATCAAAATCTGAATTTCATACTTCTTTTGACAAATGGAAAATTTGGCAGCCCTGAGCATACATTCCTACATGGGAACAATCTGCCAAATTTAGTAGGAGTTGCCCCTTTAGACAGATAAAAACTCTTCAATTTGCCTCAATCCCTACCACTCCCTATTGTAGTCTTAAACCCACATTGCTTCTGCCTGGTCCCTTTAGACATTTGGAAGATGCACTCTCCACAAAGGGAATAAAGAGACAGGGAGACTAATCTTATCCCTGGGGACACAATCTAAGTGTTTGTTAGACTAATTAGGAGAAGGTTTTGCAAAAATGAGTGAAGTTCAGTTTGATTCTTTAGGTCAGTTTCTAAGTTTACCTTTAAACTTTTCCACAGAACAAAGATCTTTGAATGGAATATGTTCCCAGCTTAGTCCTTATTTCAGTGCTGGGTCATGCTAGGGAAAGGAGACTGTGAACAAGAAAGAAGATGAGGAGACTAGAAGAGCAGCCTTTTCACTCTTTGGTCCCTCTTTACCAAAGGAGAATGCATTCTTTAAATTGCTGCTTTGTCCCTTCACGAGAGCTGGGTATAGGCTGGGGCCTGAATGAGTGACTTCAGACTTCTTCTATTGTTAAGCCTAATGGCTGTAGGGCTATAAGTTATTTTTTAAAATAGTGGTAAATATATATAACATAAAATTTAACATTTTAACCATTTTTAAGTGTACAGTTCAGTGGCATTAATTACATTCACATCGCTGTGCGACCATCACTACCTTCCATCTCCAGACCTTCTTATCTTCCTAGACTCAAACTCTGCATGCAGTAAACGCTGACTCACCATTTTCCCTCCCCCAGGCCCAGGCAACCAGCATTCTACTTTCTGTCTCTATGAATTTGACCACTCTAGGTACCTCATATAAGTGGAATCATACAATATTTTTCTTTTGTGTCTGACTTATTTCATTTAGCATAACGTTATAGCATGTATTAGGATTTCTTTCCCTTTTAAGGCTGAGTAATATTCCATTGTATGTTTATACCAGTTTGTTTATCCATTCATCTGTCAGAGATTTGGGTTGTTTCTGCCTTTTGATAATTGTGAATAATGCTGCTATGAACATAGGTATACAAATATTTGTTTGAGTCTATTATCAGTTATTTAAAAATATCCCATACACACTATGGAAAACTTGGATGATATAGATTAAAAAAAAAACACACACAGATGACTCTAGTATCAAGGATGATGATGATGATGATGGCACTTTTATGGCCCTCGCTATGTGCTAGGCACTAAGTAAGTGCTTTGCATGTTTATTTTTCATAATGGCCCTATGAGGTAGGCATGATTGTTCTTCCCATTACAAATGAGAAAAGTGAAGTACAAGCAAGGTTAAAATACATATGATTAGACAGCTAGAAAATGCCACAATTAGGATTCCAACTCAGGCAACCTGGTTCCAGAGTTCTTGCCTAACATAACTGTTATATTATCCTGTCCACTAAAGCTAATCCCAATATAGCCATAGCCTTCTAAAGCTTTTTCCTCTGCAAATATATATATGTTTGTGTATATATATGTTTTATATATATATATACATAAGTTATATATATATAGTTATATACATATACACATGAGGTAATACTATATACATTCTATTTTATAATTGGCTTTCTTTAGTAATAAAAGCAAGCATCAACAGTTTAAATAACTATGTAGTGGTCAATCTTATGAAGATATCATAATTGTTAGATATTGTTATGATAGAAAAAATCAGTTTCATCCTAGTTTTTCACTATTATAAAATAGTGCTATACCTCTTTTATATGTATATTTTAAAACGTTCATCTGATCTTTTCCTTAGGAAAAATAGATTTTCTGTGTCAAAAGTTATTCTTCCTCTCTCTTATATTCCTTTTATTAAAAATTGCTTTGTTTTTCCAATTTTAAAAGAAACACAGGCTCATGACAAAACAAACAAACAAATAAAGACAAAGTAAAGAGGAAAGTAGACAACCTGTAATTTATTAATACAAACAACTCTGTCAGGCACAGCCTGTCACTTACATTTTTGTGCATGTGTCCTGATTCTTTTAGCATAAATTTCTATAAGGGGACTTGCTGCAGTAATACACATTTACATCTTTGATAGATAGTCTGAAATAGTATGCCTGTTTTTATGACCTTTAATTTCTGTTGTCAAAGTGCCCTACATATCTGGAGTAATAGCCACTTTTTAAAGAAGTGAGGACAGAAATAAGGACATATATAACCAAACATAAAGGCAATTTGTTAAATGTTTATGACAGAGATAGATTACGTTTTTATCTGCTAGTGCTACCCATTATGAATAATCTCAGAACCTTAAGTTGTTTTTTAAAACTGTAGGTAGGATAATTGGAGCCCATGAATTTTGAATTAAAAAACATTTTTTTCTCTACACTATGAAAAAATTTTTAAATACCATACTTCTAGGATTGTTTCAAGAGGAATGGACTCTAATCTCTATGATTAAAGAGTTAGAGATAGAAGCACTGAGTTCTAATTCTGTCCCAGATGTTTCTCTGTTTATATGATCTTGGACAGGTTACTTGGCTTGTCTTAATCTTCTCATCTATTCAGTGGGGAGAATTCCATAATTGACTCACAGCAGCATTATAAATGTTAAATGAGATAACCTTATACCTGTTAGAATGGCTGTTATGGAAAAGATAAATAAGTGTTGAAGAGGATGTGGAGAAAAGAACCCTTGTACTGTTGGTGAGATTGTAATTTGTTGCAGCCACTGTGGAAAACAATATGGTATGTACTTTAAAAATTAAGAATAGAACTGTCATATGATCCAGCAATTCCCCTTCTGGGTATTTATCAAAAAATATGAAAACACTAATTCAAAAATATTTATGTACCTCTGTGTTCATTGTAGCATTATTTACAATAGCCAAGTTATGGAAACAACCTAAGTTTTCATTGATGGATGAATGGATAAAGATGTGAGACACACACACACACACACACACACACACACACACACACACACACACACTATTCAATCATAAAAAGATGAAACATTGCCATTTGTGACAACATGGTTGGATCCTGAGGGTTTTATACTAAGTGAAATAAGTCAGATGAAAAAGACAAAAACTATGCTTCTACTCTTATGTGGAATATAAAACAAAAAAGTAACAAGTTAGTAAAATAAAAACAAACTCATAGATGCAGACAACAGAATTGTGGTTATCACGGAGAAAGGGGGATGGGAGAGGGAAAATTGGGTCAAAGGGGTCAAATACAGGGTAATGGAAGGAAACTAGACTTTTGTTGGTGAGCACGCAACAGAATATATAGATATCAAATTATAATGTTGTACACCAGAAATTTATATGATGATGTTATTAACTATTGTTACCTTAATAAATAAATAAAAGAATTATATGAGATAATACCATAGGTGAAGATATAGAATACTTCATAATGTACAAAGCAATGTATAAATATGCTATCATTAATAGCTGTAGTAATAATCTAAATTTTTCAGGTTTAGCTCCTGATTATTTCTCAAATTACCGATCAACTACTTGGGCGGACATCCCCTTAAAACTTGGCGACTCTTTTCTTCTTAAAACACTGAGAGTTCTCTATCTGACATAAATATTTCAGGAGAATTTATGTACTTGCAGTCTTGAATCTTGGAGAGAAGAGACTCTATTCCTGCGTACTCTGAGATCATTAGTCCTACTTTTAATTCTACTCCAAACCTTGTACCACATCATTTCCTAATGCCAGACTGGAGTGAGTAATGACCTTTTGACAGATTGAATTTCACTTTTAAAATCCAGGAAGCAAAGCTGTGCCCTGGCCTTTCTTCTTTTAAAATTATAACTAAAAATCTCACTTCTGTTTTTAGGCAAGTTAGATGCCTGATTTCTGCCAGACTAAAGGGAAGCCAGGTCCCTCGTCTGTGCACATCACTGTCAGAAACCCAGGTGGTCTGGTGAGGCAGCTATTGTTGAAATCATATTCCAGTATTAAATGCTCCACACCTGAAACTAGAGTCTTTGGAAGACATTTTCCTGGGTTTTGTTGTTGTTACTGGTTTTGTTTTTCTTTTTATATTTGTTTCTCAAAGATCTTTATTAAGTGTACCCAGTACTTCCATTGACCCAGCTGCTTGGAATCTGCTGAGCTGTCAACAGGATCTAATTTCTCTCAGAATTTGTTATTCTTCTGGAACCATGCTGTGGTGTTTGTGTGACTGAGTTAGCCACCAGATAACCCTACCTTTAACTTTCTAGACTAAAATTGTTTCTCTCTGTTGTTCAGAACTTTGGGTTGATAGCTCTCAAGTAACTGTGTAGTGTGTAAAGCTTATTAAAAGCTTACTACTGAAAAAAATCATATGGGTCTTGCCTGTAGGAGCCATCGTAGAGCCCCTTTCCTGGTAAGATTTCAAGGCAGGGTCCTTCGTTTTACTAAGAGAAGAACATCAGCCAACAGTATCTACCCTCAGTGCTGAAAATGCCCACCAGCAACATTAATCCTTCCTTGAAGAAGACAGTTTTCAGAGCAGGTTAGTCCTTTGTTATTCCAGCTTCTCCAAGATCTACCGTTTAATCACATTAGTGCCAGAAAAAAACTTGCTCGGGCTACGTTAACTCAGCTATGAACAGATACGCCTTTACTGAGTTGTGTTTTAGCATCTGGGCTTCTGCGTCTAGCAACACGTGAAGGAAGAAATGGCCACCTGGCTTCAGCTGAAATCACCATTTCTTATTTCTCGGTTCATTTCAGGGAGAGACTATGCCATAAATTCCTCTTTGATGTCAGCAGTAGAATATGGACGAACTCTCCTGACAAATCCATCTGCTTCCACATTTATGAAATTGAGAATTCATAACCTATCATGTTTCCATTTTAGCTTTGGTTTCCTAAGCTCAGAGCCAAAATTAGTGCTTCGTTACAATAACTTTCATCTCTGTTTCCTGGTAATTATCTCCCCTTTCTTCCATGTGGATTAACTCTTCTTTTCTTTATTTCAATGATCCTGTACATGTGTTTATTTTAAGCCATTTTAAATTCTTTATGGAAGTAGGTAGAGTTCAGATTATAAATAAAATGGTATCACCCGTATTATTGTCACAGTAACCTTATTGATTTATCTTTGGTCTTAGTCTCCTGCTTCCCTCTCAATTTCCCCTTTGTCCTTTTTCATTCATTCATATTTGCATGGGGAGAAAAAACAGGAATGTGAAAAAAAAAGAATATACTCCTCAACAGAAACCTGGCAACACTTTTATTATTTAAATTAATAAAGCCTTACATTCTTGTCTTAGATACAGTATAAGGATTAGAGTAATTGGTTAGTGAACTTGGTTGAGGTTAAATAGTGGAATTCATGGCCAAAGACTTCCCTGGAGGCTTCAGTATCAGATTTGGTATCAGATTATAAAGCCCTTTTTAGTTGAATCTCATGTCTGGGTGTAGAGTTGCTGTTTTAAGCAGAAACCTAAGGCTGATAACTTGGAGAAAAGACTCTCACCTCTCTTATGTCACTATCCAGAAGGACTGATATGGATACTGGCTAGAGTGACTTAAAGACTTTAGGATAAGATGATGATCCCAGGTCATGGGAGAAAAATAAAATTCCAAAGGCATCTGACAATAATGGTGAAGAGAATATTAAGGAAAATGATATGGAAACAAAGGGAGAAAGCAACAGAGACAGTGGGATCCTGGGACACAGGTGGTACTAGTGACTTTCTCTCTTTTCTCAAGAATCTCCGCTGGATCCACAGAGATTTTGTGGTTTAGCAGTTCTGGTGTGAGACTTGTGGCCACTATTTAGGTAACAATTCTCTTTACTTAGACCCTCTATCCAAGTCTGGACCATTTCCTTAGAATTAAGTTGAAAATCACTGTTCAGAGGGGAAGCACATGCATTTGCTGCTGCTTTATTTTAAACCTAGAGTAATGCATTTGCCTATTGCTAGAAGACTACCCCCCACTGCCCTTTTTAAATCAGAATGACACATACAGTGGCTTTCAGAGATGAAGATACTTCCTTCTGTGTCCTAGCCAAGCATCTTGTGGTTGCATGGAACAGAAACCAGCACTAGGAAGCTTGAGGAAATGGGTGTATTGCAAGTATACTAATATGTTTTTGTGGGAGTGATACTTTTGGAACTACAGACAGCCACTTTCTCACTTTCTCTCAGTTCATCATGTCTGTCAGGCCAAATGTCTAGGTCTTTGTTTCTTAAAGTTCACACTGGAGACCAGCAGCATGAACATCACCTTTGATCTTGTTAGAAGTGCAGAATCTCATCCCCTTCCCCCATCTGAATCTGCATTTTAATAAGATACCCTGGTGCTTCGTTTGCATGTTAGAGTTTGAGGAACACTGATGTAGGTCCTTGGCTACTTACAGAGTTGTTCCCTCACTCAGGTGCCCACTTCAGTGTCATCACCCTGGATGAAGGGGTGGGTAGGGCCCTGTGACAAGCAAGAACACTGTTGGGGCTGTGGGAGGGAGTGATCAGGCCCAGCACACCTTATACAGTGTCTGAGACTGTTGGGCTTTCCTTAACTTGTAACATCTCTGTCAGGACCATGGTAGCTCCCAAATGCTGAGACAGAGTTGATAGAGAAATCTAGTGATTTATTTAAAAATAAGTGAAACTGGTTGTAGTGTCATTACTACTTCATTATTACTTTTTATTGTGCCATCTTTAATTTTTTTTCAATTATTTGGCATTCAATATTATATTAGTTTCAGGTGTGCAGCATAGTGGTTAGACATTTATATAACTTATAAAGTGGCCCCCCAATAAGTCTAGGACCCACCTGACACTGTAGTTACTATATTATTGACTATATTCTCTATGCTGTACTTTATATCTTGATGACTATTTTGTAACTGCCAATTTGTATTTCTTAATTCCTTCCTCTCTTTCACCCTACCCCTCCACATCCCCTCCCATCTGGCAACCCTCAGTATATTCTCTGCATTTATAAGGTTTTTTTTCTGTTTTGTTTTTTAATTTTTTTTATACTCTACATATAAGTGAAATAATATTGAATTTGTTGTTCTCTGACTCACGTCATTTAACATATTATCCTCTAGGTTCATCTGTGTTGTCACAAATGGTAAGATTTCATTGTTTTTATGGCCAAGTAATATTCCATTGCATATATGTACTACATCTTCTTTATCCAGTCATCTACTGATGGACACTTGGGTTGCTTTCATATCTTGGCTATTGTAAATAATGATGTCATGGACATGGGGATCTTTTCAAAAAGTTTTTGTGCAGCAAAGGAAACCATCAACAAAATGAAAAGACAACCTACTGAATGATAGAAAATATTTACCAATATATATTCATTAAGAGGTTAATATCTAAAGTATGTAAAGAACTCATGCAACTTAACACACTCACACACACACTCCAAATAAAAAATGGGCAGAAGACCTAAAAAGACATTTCTCCACAAAGTACATCCAGATGGTCAATAGACATATGAAAAGATTCTCAGTTTCCCTAATCATGAGAAAAATGCAAATTAAAACCACAATGAGATATTACCTCACACCTGTCAGAATGGCTAACATCAATAAATCAACAAACAGGTGTGGGTGAGGATGTGGAGAAAAGAGAACCCTTTTGGTGGGATTGCACATTGGTGCAGCCACTGTGGAATACAATATGGAGGTTCCTCAAAAAATTAAAAATATAACTACCATATGACCCAAAATCCTGTTTCTGGGTATTTATCTGAAGAAGTGTCATTATTATGTCATTGTTTTATTCCTATCTTACTTTTCATCAACTCAAAGATAATTAAACCTGAAAACACTCAGAATATGTACAATTTAGGCAGTTGTACAAATATGAGTTTTTAACTCTGACATAAATGAGCTCTCTGGTGATTTAGCAATAGCTATCCCTTGCTTTAAGCTAGCAGAAGCTGATCTGTCCTAGTGTTTACAAAGCTTGTGCTGCCCAACTCTGTCTGGAGTCCACTGTGTATAACTCTGGCTCCCATCATGCCCATTAGCCTGTGAAATTGATTTGTTTTTAATGATTATACAGGCATTTGGCCTATAGCCAACTCTATGATTGGACAAGTGAACCCTGTTTCAGTGCTACTCTATGAGTAAGCAGTTAGACTATTCAAGGACTGGTGTGTGTGGATCAGTCATTCCTAGGGACATTTAAGGTTCTTTTATAATTTAGTGCATTCTGCATCCTAGAAGGCATTTTTTAAAAAGGGAAAACTTTTTTTTACTTTTATTTTAAAGAGGTTTTAAAATTTATTTCTTTATTAAGACAGTTTTTAAGGCAGTTTAAAGTTCACAGGCAAATTGAAGAGAAAGTACAAAGATTTCTCATATACACTGTACCCACATAATAGTATTTTATTTGAATGCTTCGTTCCTGAGCTGGCCCTTCCTAACCATACTTGTGTAATGTATGATTAGCCATTTGCTCTTTGCTTGGCTGTTCCAGTTTTTGGTATTTAAGGGTGCTGATTTCTACCAATTCAGCAAGAATGATGGATTTCCACAATGCATTTTATTCTTTTATTTTTTTAACAATATCTTATCAAAGTATAGTTGGTATACAATAGTATATTAGTTTCAGGTGTACAACATAGTTATTTGATGTTTATCATTTATACACCTTACAAGGTGATCACCACACTAAGTAACCATCTTTCACCATGCCAAGTTATTACAATATTATTGACTATATTCCCTGTGCATCTCCATGGCTTATTTATTTTATAACTGGAAGTTTGTATCTTTTATTTCCTTTTGCCTTTTCCACCAATATCCCACCCTCTCCCCTCTGTCAACCATAAGTTTGTTCTCTGTTTCTGTGAGTCCGTTTTTGTTTTATTTGTTCATTTTTGTTTCTGTTTTTTAGATTTCACATGTAAATGAAATAATGTAGTATTTGTCTTTATCTTTTTTTACTTTGCATAAATAAATACCCTCTAGGTCCATGTGGTAGCAAATAGCAAAATTTCATTCTTTTTTATTTCTGAGTAATATTTCATTGTGTGTGTGTGTGTGTGTGTGTGTGTGTGTGTGTGTGTGTGTGTGTGTTTGCAAACGCACCACACTTTAATTCATTCATCTGTAGATAGACATATAGGTAGCTTCCGTATCTTGGCTATAGTAAATAGTGCTGCAGTGAATGTAGGGGTGCATCTATCTTTTCAAATTAGTGTTTTTGTTATCTTTGGATGACATGTGCTTTAAATAGAATGTTTCTGTAAGGCACATTGTATATTTCTCTCTGAATTTATTGAAGAAACACAACTTAAATCTGCATCTTTATTGAAGCAATTCAGGTGATGGGAAAGAGGCTCTTGAATCAAGAAAGAAAGAAAGAACCAGGGGTGATGTCAAATACAGAGAGACTTAGGGCCACTTCTGACATTTAAATGAACTTCCAGTGCTAAGAAAACTTCCAGCTCTGAATAGAGTTGGTATTTCAGGGTGCTGATTTCTCTCATTCCAGCAAGAATGGTAGATTTCCACAGTGCTTTTTATTTATTTTTATTTATTTAAAAGTATTTTATTAAAGTATAGTTGGCATTCAATAGTATATTAGTTTCAGGTGTACACATAGTGATTTGACATTTATTACTTATATACATTACAAGGTGATCATCACACTAAGTCTAGTAACTATCTGGTTGTCGATGCAAGATGAAATTTTATTTCTGGACATTGTTGGAAATCCATTAGATTAGATGGTCTTCAATCTTTTGTAGTCTGAAAATTTATGAACTCTTATAAGTGTTATTTATAAATTCTAAGTGAAGAGATAAAGGGCTCTCTGGTTTAAATTTTATGTTCTATCTAATATGCACTTTTAAAGTTTGAGTTCCCATTGTAATTCTGATCTTTTTTAAGGTATGGAATCTATCACACATACAAAAGAGTGTATCACACTTTATGTACTGTTAAAGATTAATAAGCTGAATGCTCCTATGCCTACCATCCAGCCTAAGAACTAAAACATCACCAGTGTCTTTGAAGCTGTCTCCGTTAATGTGCATTCCTAGACTGCCTTAAAGCGTTAGATTTGTGCACCACAGTGTTTTATTTGTCAGCACTAATATCAGTGAGTACCAACTGAGAGTGCATCAGCCATTTTTATATCATGCTCAAAAACTCTTTTTAGATTTCCAATTTGTCCAATACTGGACTTAAGAACAGTTAAATTTTGCCACTTAAAAACTGATCTAACAAGCTAATTATCCTGCTTAGAAATAATAGCATTGTTCATGATTTTAAATTTTCTGTTCACATGACAATTACAGCAGTGATAGCTTCCCTGAGCACAGGATGAGTATCTGTCAGCTTGAGCTTCTGCTGTTGAGAAGGCAAGGTGCCTATAAGTTGAAAATCTACCTAGGCCCTGAAGAAATTGAAACAATAGCTGAGCATAAATATGGAAACTATCTTTAAATTGTCAACATTAAATCAGATAGGGTGGCATTATTTCTTAGGTGCACAATAGGGACGTTGAAGTTCTGCCGTTTCATTTCTATATGGATATTTTTTTTGCCATCTACAATTTCAAGAGCCAAAATTGGATGCATACATTAAAAAAAAAATACATGCTTTGGTGAAGATGGGAGTTTTGAAGAAGTGAGACAAAGGACACTGGAGTAGCCATTAAATTGCTTCATTTCAAAATGGGCAGGGAACCTCACAGTGGTGCAGAAGCCTAATATGACAGTTCTCAGAAGGCTCTGTGGAATGCCCATCCTGCTGAAGGTTTGGGCTCATGGCCAGAGCTACTGGTTCTTTTTTAGCAATGATCAGAGTTGAGATTAATCACTTAATATCATTGCACCAGGCATTGTGTTGACTTTGTTTACATGCATGATCTCACAACAACTCTGTTCAGTAGGTATAAGAGAGGAAACTGAGACCCAGAGAAGCTCTGGCACCTGCTAGGGTTGCATTTGTTTAATCGCCATCTCTGCTAGTGTCTCAGAGAGAGAACATTGCACAGTGGCTAAGTGGTGAGCTCTGGGGCAGACCGTTTGAGTTCATGTAGCAGTCAGTCACTTACTAGCTCTGTGACCTTGGGCTTAACACTTAACCTTTGTGTGCCTGTTTCTTCATCTATAAAATAAAGATAATAGCATTGCCTTCCTCTTAGGGTGGTGCTTAAGGTTAAGAAGTAACCTTAAGGTTAAGAAGGTTAAGACCTTTGCATGTAGTAAATGCTTAGGAAAATCTAGCTAATTTGCAGAAAGTGGAGCATCAGTGTTGATCATTTCTCTAAGTCTGGGACTACTTAAATATTCTAATATTTTAGAAAATAATTCAGTTTTTATTATAGAAGCAATCATGTTTGTTATAGAGCAGCTAGAAAATATATAGAAATAAAATGGGAAAAATCTTTATCCCATTATCTGAACATCGTTTCTATTAATATTTTGCTCTGTTTTCTGTGCTGTTTTTAATATCATTGTGATCATAATTATACTATATAAACTATTTTGCATTCTTTTATACTTCAAATGATAATGTTATGTGTTATTGTAATATCTTCATAAATATTATTTTAATGACTATAATAATTTCTATTTTGCTCCATTTTTGGTATTTGACTATTATAATAATGTTTTCATAAACATCTTTGTGAATAAAGTATATTTTCTTAAAATAGATTTGGCCATAAACACACACACATATATATGCAACTTTAAAAAAGCTATTTTATAAAATAATCACTTTCCACTCTGACTGACTTTACATTTATAGACTTTTTAAGAAATCCATGTCTTTTACAACAATATTATTAAATAGTTTAAAGCAAGTTATTCCTCTGACTACTCTGGTGTAAGAAGACTACAGCTTAATTTAGAATAAAACAGTAATGAACTCATTTTAGCAGATATTTATTAGGTGCCCATTTTACCTCGGGACTGTTTTAAGTACTAGGAGAGTGAGGAAATTGTAAAAATAAGTTCAAAGATCAGTCCCATATTTTTTAGGAAATATGAAGCATGGCCTTTCTGCTGTAAGGAAAAGAGCTCAGACCTTTATATGCCTTAATTCTGGGGTGTGTGTGTGTTTGTTAAAGTTTTTGCTGCTTCAGTGCCATGGGCTCACATCATGTGGTTACCAATAGTGAGAGTTCAAGATTGGAGAGCACTTTGCCATCCTGATTGGCCATCACAAATTCCTGTGACATTCATGTTTACAAGCTGTTTGTGAAATGTTGCTTGGTGCTGCTTAATCTGTGGCATGTGCTTGCTTCTTACGCGTCCCTTTGTGGGAGGCAGAGCTGAGTCAGGGCAGAGAGAGCGCCCTGCACGGTCAGGCCAGGCATGAGGCGGCTTCCGAAGCAGGCACAGTCACCTCGAAAGATGAAGGGCACAGACCCTATTTGGTGTCTGTGTTCCAGAAATCATCACTTGTCTGTCAGCATTCACTCAACACATTTTTTTGTGGGTTTTCTGTGAAACACCTTTTCATAACGTCTGTTTTAAAGGTTTAGTTTTCAAAGTTTGGAGAGATTTAGTGACTCGGAAAGTTCTTAATTCAGTAAGCTACATGGTACTTGGCCCCATGTTTTTGATGCCTCCTTTGTTTAGTCCTTTAGTTTGGTGGTTGAAGAGAAGCTATGGCTTGACTATTTCCTTCACTGTGGAAATGGTGCAGAAGGTGTATTGGAGGTAAGCACACCTTTATGTATTTGCCAACGCTGTCTTTGGTGCTGTCCAAGAAGACAAAGGACCTGAGTCTACGTTATAAGGAAATTCCTATCTGGGCTGTATAATCTTTCTTGCCTGGTGGGGAAGCAGAGGTGGGCTGGAGAGGATGGGCTGTAGCCTGGCCAGTGGAGGTTCTACAGGAATTGTGGGCACCCTCTAGAAGCTGGAAAAGGCATGGAATGATTCTCCCTTAGAGCCTCCAGAAGGAACGCAGCCCTGTCGACACCTTGATTTTAGGCCAGTGAAACCCATTTTGGACTTAGACCTTGAGAACTGTAAAATAATAAATGTGTATTGTTTTGAACAACTAAGTTTATGATCATTTATTGTGGCAACCAACAAGAAACTAATATAGTTTCAATATGGTCCCCAAAGGTATGCTTTCTCCTGATGGTTCACACCTGGAGAATAATGTACTTTTTGACATCAGAATGCTTTTAGGGAGGGATAATTTATGTGCCCAGAGAGCAAGGTCAACTAAATAGGACACAGGTTTGAAAGAAAGCTGTAATTGACTAGTACATTATCACAGGTTTCTCTTGGCCACATTACTTCTTGTCCCTGTCTCATGATTATTCTGAGAAGACTCTTCTTGACTATCAAAGAAAGTGAAGTTAACTAAGCACAATCATTCAGAATATCTTATTGGAAGGTTTAAACTTACTTGCAAGATCTAAGGCATTATTTAGTCTTTGAAATAAAAGCAGAATTACCATTTCTTTGTGGTTTTATTTTCCCAGTAAAGGATTTATATATATTTGCTTTCTGAAAAATGGGGGCCCATTATGACCTTTGAAATGTTCTTCTTTTGTTGATATTAAGTTGAAGCATCTCAGTTGATTTAACTATGCATGCTGTTTCTAACTTTCAACTAGTCAGTGCATTCCTAATGTCTTTTGATCTTTCTGCAACCTGGTTTCTGTTTTTAACTATAAGCATGACCCGTCTCTTCCAGAACTAGATCACTTTCATTTTGTTCTGAATATTTAATAATAATTTCAAAAGGAAACAACAGTTTTTGTAGCATTTTCTCTCCCAAACAAGCTAGGGCACATTTCTTCAATTTAGGATGAAATGGAAATGTGGCCAAATCAGCATCTTTATTTGAAATGATAGGAATGCATTTCTACAAAAAATATAAACTGAACTTTACAATGTAAAGAAGGAACAAAGTCATCTATAGAGAAGCAAATCCAGGCCCCACAGCTCACAGAGTATCCATTATAGTCATCCCAGAAAAGCGTTTTCTTTACCAGAGAACTTAACAGCTAGCTCAGCCTGGCACTGCAATGGGCTGACACTAGCTCTTACTATTCTCTCTACTCTGTGTCTCAAAAGTATTTATTTTTTAACACATTTTTCTGATCTTTGGTTCTGTGCCTATACAGCTAGATATTGCTTACAGCTAAATGTTTTCTGTGATAAATTTAATTTCTAAAGCTTTCGATTTTTTTTTTGAGCCAAGTTGCATGTAACACTCAGTCACTGTCGATAAAGTCTTGCTACTATAAAAGTCCATTCTGATTTTTAAAAAAGTCAGACAGTTCAAGTCTCCTGTGAAATAGCTGATAGTCAGTGATATAATAGTTTGACTCTGACACAATCTTACAATAGCTCAGCTCCAGTACATTTTTTAGTGATGAATGTGGAAAAAATAAGCTATTAAAAGCACTTGTAGCCAAATGGAAAAAGAGAAAGTTTTGGCTTGATCTCCCTTTCTTTCTCTCTCCCTCTCTCTCCCCCCCCTCTCTCTTCCTCTCTCTTTCTCTCTCTCATTCTCTCTCTCTTTCCTTTGTAGATATGCCTCAAAATGTAGAATTAAAATAAGAATTTTTTAAAGTCCTTGATAGATTTAAATTTTTTCTACGGTTTTACCTAATAATAATGATTGAAAACCAGCACTTGTAATTTGTGCAATAAAAATCATATTAACTGTGATTTTTTGAAGGCTATATATAATAATGGCATAGAAATATAGTGTACTTTAGTTTATAAAAGAAAGCCTTTGAACCTTGGCTGGGCATGAGTCCTAAAGGAAAAAAAACTACAATATTCAAAGAAAAATTAATGAAGAAGAATTAATGTTAATAATGTTATAACTCACTTCTATTTTTTTTATCCAGAAAGCCCCATATATTAATAGTAATAGTATCAACAATAATGAGCCTATTACTTCTTTACTCTACAAGTGGCCTTTGAGGTTTTACAGAGCTCTTCATTCTGCTTGGTGAGTGAGTAATGCTCAGAACACCAGTTGCCATCCAGAGTGAGCAAAAATTCTCTGGGAAGCCCCAGGCCCCAGCAAACCACTTGATCAACCTTTACATAGAAATCATAGTTTATAGAAGATATTTGAAGAAACCTTTTCTGATGCTAGCCTTTTGCTCTCTGATTTTGACTTCAGGGTTCCTATGAGGTGACAAAGGGACAGGTTGATGGGAAATAAACCAGCAATACCTGCTTTTATAGCCAGTGACAGTGTAGACAGATCTACTTCACCTGTGAATAGAAACCCTTGGATTGGGTCTTCCCTTGGTTGACCCTGATGTGCAGACCCCTCTGCTGATGTGAGCTGGGTGGGTGGGTGGAAGGGTTTTGATTGGCTTCCAAATTACGTTTCTGGATAACACGGGATTTAAATTATTCTTTTAAAAGTTGGTTGTTTATGCTTGGAAAGTAATAGCTATAATTTTTCTGGGAAAAAATTCTTTACAAAGAAAAACCTTTCCATTTTGGCTTAGGTTGCATATAGTTGGCTACTTACAATTTTTCCATTTCTTTTAGCCTATCACTCAATGCCTATATTTTCACGATAGGATACCATCATTTTGTATTCACGTCAATATGGTGGACTAATCTACATGTCTCTAAGTCGTCTTTGAGTCATTAGAAGCTCTTTCCTGCACAGTCTGAGTTTGGGCTGCTATTAATGTTTACCCCTCATTTAAAAATCTTATCTTTCTTTGAATGTGAATGTCTTCATTTCCCCTAATGCCTATTCAGTAGTCAACTCTAATTGCTGTTTCTTCAGTCTAGGGGCATCTTCGTTAGTTTAATTACTGAGGGAGCCTGTTTCCTAAATGTGCTAATAGCATGAAAATGACTTATTTTCATGTTCCGTTGTGCTATGCTACCAAACAGACAAAAAGAAAAATTTGTACAAGACTGAAAAACATCAGTTTTCTCCAACAGCCCATACAAAGGAGCTGCACCTACCCTTCTCTACCTGAGCATCAGAATCTGAGTGTGAGAGGCTAAAATGTCTGCAGAGGGTAAAGCTGGGGGCTGCCTGAGGCAGGAAGTAGCAAAAAGAGCCACAGTCCTTATAAAGAGTAAAAGCCAAGGAAAGCAAATATATTTGCCAATTCTAACAATAAGACTAGGGATGCATACAGGAGCAGAAAGCCTGGGTCATGAACTGGGTGGAGATCCAAGGGAGATGGGAGCAGATTAGTATGAAGTGAAGCAGATAGCAAGCATTGCCACCATCAAAACTGGGTGTTCTGGATTGTCTCTGTAGGTAGGTAGGTTCATGGTGTGTACATGCTTATCTGGTTTATAGGGCTATGGCTGGCTGTGACCAGTCATGATGTAATAAAAGTGTCTTTGCAGTGTACCCAAGGATTCTCACAAATTTTTGGAAAAAATCACCATGTGTGAGATATTTGGACCATTATGTTACAACTACTACTTCTAGGCTTCCACTGGGGCCATCTCTCTGCATTCCTGCCTCATGGTGCCTGATTTCTGGTTGCCATGCCCAAAATGAAGATGAACCGTGAGATGAGTGGTTTGTTTGCACTTGATCTTTTTTCTACTCCTTTGTAAGCTTATTTCACCCTTTTCTGTAAATTTTACGTAATATTTCCCTCACTCTACCAATTATACATAAGACGATTTGTATCTTTAAAGTGGAGGTTCTCACAGTATGGTCTGGGCAACCCAAAGGTCCCCTTTCAGAGAATCTGCAAGATCAAACCTATTTTCACAGGCATATCAAAGGATTGTTTGCCTTCTTTTCTTGAATTATTTTATGACTGTAAAGAGTACAAGTTTGTCAACAAGGATTCAGATTCCATGTCACAAGTAACCTTTAAAGAAGCAACCAGTTGTCAGGTTTTATTGTATATCAAAGAGGAATATCACAATTATCTGAAAAGGCTATTAAAATGCCTCTTACTTTTCTAATTACATTTCTGTGACGCCAGATTTTCTTCATATACTTTAACTGAAAGAGCATATCACAACAGACTTAATGCAAAAGGAGATATGAAAATAGCTGACCTCAGTTAAGACAGACATTAAAGAGATTTGCAAAAATGTAAAAACTGTGGCCCTTCTTCCTAAAGGTTTTTTTTTTCCTGGAACATAGTTATTTTTCATAAAAACATATTATTTATTTTAACATAATAAGTTTAATGTTATTTAAAAGTGATAAATACTTGAAAAGTTTCTTTAATTTGTAATACAGTTAATCTGGATAGATATACACCACATAAGCAAAATTTTGGGGGGTTCTCAATGATTTTTAAGAGTGGAAATGGATCCTAAGACTAAAAAGTTTGAGAACCATAGCTTTAAAGTAACATTTGTGAAAATAAACAATAAATAAATAAAGTAAGCATTTGTTTGGATAATGCCAAAATTCAGTTGTTTAATGACGTAAATGTATACCATGAAATCACATACTATAGCAAAAGTGGCTTTTAAAAAACACTTAGTCTGGGTCTTTTCTGTCTTCTGTACATTTCCCTCTTTCTTCCCCAAATACCCAAAGTTGTAAAACCCAATGTAAGCCTTGTATAAATATATGGGAAACATTTAGCTACTATTTATTCTCTTTTCATAAAATGTTTCAAGTTGCCAATAATTCTTTAATAAAAACAAGCAGTTTCGCCCTTTTTGCCTAAGGGACACAGAGCTTTACAGCAAAATTTCATTGATTCTCAGATATTTATTTGTTAAATAAAAGCCAAAGAACAGCTTTGTAAGAAAAAAACTGAAGAAACCACAGTATTTCTCTTGTGAAATGGAAAGTGGCTGTGTGATTGTCTAATAAAGTCCTAGAGTCAGAGTGAGGACAGGGTTGGGTCCTGTTTCTCTTGAGTTCAGCTCAGTCATCTAAAAATGTACCATTATTACTGTCACCTATCTTTGGTACTCTGCCCAGTATATGTTCGATAAAGATTAACTACTGAAAGAGTTTGTTAGATACTACTTCTAGTGCAAAGGGAGATGGACCAGAAGTCAAAGGCCCTGGCTTCTTCTCTTGGCTTCTCATGAGCTTGCCCTGCAATTTTGGACAAGTCACCCAACCTCTCCATTGCTTCTGGGTCATCTGTCAAATGAAGACTTACCCACCAAAACAGGAGTGAGGCACCTTTATAATGTATAATGTTAACTCATTTGTTCTCTATCTCTGTACTGTATTTAGTGCTCAGAGCAAAGTCTGAAGTAAATAGAACAGGTATCATACTTTCATTCTGCAGTTGAGGAAATATCTGAGATTATGTGATTAGTGAGTGATGACACTTGATTCTATTCGTTTTGCTGACAATACTAAACTTCTTCCAATGTTTACATGAACCAGTCTCTTGGCCCTTAAGAAATACCTGTTCAGAGCACAGGAGATATATTTGATTCTTCAAGTTGGAACTCTGAGTTATTTCATATAGAAATATAGTTACCTGTGGTTCTTTAGTACTGGAGCCTGTAAGAATGACATATTAGTAAGACCATGGGCTAAGTGATATCTATGGTTGACCTAGGTACCTAATCACCTCTTATAGTATTGTTTCTTGGAAAAGGTGTTCCAAGGTCCACACAACTTATTTATAAATGAGTTTTAGAACACAAAGCATTTTATAATTGGGTACTGTCTGTACTCTATTTTAATGTTTATTGTTTTTATTTTGTGACATTTGAAATCGTACTATGGTATTACTAATAAGTAAGAATATTATATCTGAAAGTGATAGTTTTAAAAGTATAATGTTTTAAAAAGCTTTACTTCCTTATTTTATTATAGAGATTGAGCCTCTCTTGCCTCCACAAAAGTTAGATTTAATTATACGATAGAAGTAAGGGCAGAAATTCTCTTATCAGAAATATCCTATGTAAAAATAAATTTTTGTCATACTCTATTCTCTTTTCAATCAAATTTATTTGTATCTATTGGTGGCTATACAGTTTGTGGTATATCCTATGTGATTGTATAAAACCACACAGTATTTCCAGAGAAGATAGCTACAGGCAAATAGCTGCCTTTGTTTAAGTGTATCCCAAATAGGGAATGAAGATATAAACCTTCTCATAGAAAAAATTATAAATTACCTTGACCCCTCTTTTATGCACATTTTATATTAGTCTTTATTATTCTTTTTAGAACTATTTAGAGTTACTCCATGCTTTCTTATGTTCTGGGGGAAAACATTTTCATAACTCTCTATTGAATTATGTGACAATGCCTCTGTTTTCTTTTAGATTCTTTAGAGCTTCTTAAGTCTTTTATGAACAAGTACATCCACAAAAAAAGACCACATATTGATATATCACTCCTATTTGCTTTTCTTATTGAATTAGAAGCTTTCTTTGCCAGTTAGGGCTTCGTGTCATTGTATGAAGCTGCATATGTGTTTGTGGTCGTGTCAGTACCCTCTAAAGCACAGGATTTGAAAATGGGAAGGCTCCCTCCTGGTTGAGGCCCCAAGCTCCTGACAAGGTAATATCCCAAATCATCCAAAACAAATTACTCTGTCTTTAGATACCCAGATATCATAAACATAATCTCTCTTATTGGCTCATTCTAGAATTTGATAATATGAAACTTTACTGTTGTGAATTCCTTTGGTTAAGTGTTTACAGCGTTAAAGTTAGTATCGTTGATTTATTATTGCTAAATTGATGTAATTATTTTGTTTTAACAGATTTAGAGACTTTAAATGCCTGTCTGGTCATCAACCTTGTAGTTGTTTTCTAAAGTAATAATACACTTCAAAAATTCTGAAAAGCATAAAATTTTATTTTATAAGGTAGCAGTAGAGACATAATATCATTTAATAGCACAAGGAGAGTTTTGAATATGAGCTTGTGAAAGCTGAAGCCAGAACTGGAATTTGTTTCCCATTAGTTCCTCTTTGAGTAAAAGTTATCCTTGTTTTACTTGTGTCAAACAATTTCTTTAAGACCCTGATGAATAGCAAATATATGTTTATAAACCATAGGATTTTTAAAAGTACTAAAATTAAATATTTCATAGATGTGGAGATGTTTAGATATGGTACTATTCTTTGCAATTTGATGAAAATAAGGGAGAGAAGATAAAAAGGTCATTCATTTTTTTGAGATATTTCATAGGATGTATAGGGTATTTCTATTTCAACTGTACATGAAAAGATTGTGGTTCCCCAAACACAATGGGCTCTTTCAACAAAAATATGTATACAACTGTGCTGTTGTTGTACATAAATGATTAAAAAGTTATAGCATAACAACATGCAAATATGAATTAGTATATCAGTAATTTCACTGAAAGCACTAACCCATCTTCTTTACTCAGATGGTTTGTTAAAATTCAGAAGAAAGTGGTATAGGAAGATATTTTAGGTTTAGGTTTAGGTTTCACATTTTGTCTTCTTTAAGGCTGAGAAAGTGAACAAATGTCTGGTAGTCCATGTACAGATACTGCGTGCAGTCATTCTGATGAGTCATTGGATTTTATGATTAATTTTAAGAAGTTATCTAACTTCTTTTCTATCAGAGCTCTGACTACCACTACTTGCACAGACTTAATCTTCTACACACTTAATAGTCAGGCTCTACTGATGACAACTTTAAACTGGACCTAGATCATCACTCAATAAGTGTACCCAGGATATTTTTTTTTTCATAACTATGCCTAGCTTGTAAATTTCTTGAAAGTTAGGTACCTAATTTTAACCACAATATAAAACTATGTTTTCATAAGTTTATCAATGACTACATTGTGTGGGAAAGACTTAAAACCTTCCTGACATCAAGATAGATGATACCTTTTAGGTCTGGCTCTGAGTTATTGGAGATTAGTATGATAGGATGTGTTCTTTAAGGAGCCATTCCATTTGTTACCCTGTTTTTCCTTCAGGGGAGTTGCAATTGATTGTGCCCAAACATTATTAGTCTTTTGCTGACAAAAATTGTAAGAATAAAAAATTAAATGCTTTCAACTTGAATGAAGTGGTTTCTGGTGCAACCCAGATTAAAATTGGCCTAGAGCTACATGGTATTGCAGATGTAGTTCTTTATTTCCAGTTGTGTGCTAAAGCCAGCTCAGAGCAGTTCCCACAAGCCAATAGTGCATAACTCTTTCCAACTGCACTTTCAGTGATTTCACCTAGGGAGCCTGAAATCAGCTATGTTGGGTGTATTTACACCAAGGAAATTGGCATATGCTGCAAATCCTCCCTTCTCCCCCTGCCCGAGAACCAATTGTTAATATATGTACTAACACATTACTGGTTCAAAACTAAGAAAAACTAAATTTGTAGTTTTGCGATTTAAAAAAATTTATTTTTATTTTAAAATTATAGTTTACTTTCAATATGATATTAGTTTCAGGTGTACAGTGCAGTGGTTAGTCATTTATACAACTTGCAAAGTGATCTCCCTAAGTCTAGTACCCAAGTGACAATATTAGTAATTACAATATTAGTAATTACAATATTAGTAACTATATTCCTTGTGCTGTGCTTTACATCCCCATGATTATTTTGTAACTACTGCAGTTTTGAGATCTTAAACAGTATCTACTGAGGATCGACCACAAAAGAAATGTCAAATAAGGTTGAAATATCAAATAAGAAATCACAGGTTTAGCTCAAGGTCAGTTTCTGGTATTCAGATATAGTTCTTAGCAAGACTGAAAATGATAACTTTCTTCTCACCATATCCTAAATTGTATTTAAAATTCTTTACTCCTTCCAGCAGCAGGAGGGGTAATCTTGAGCCCCCGCCTTCTCATTTACATTTTTCTTTTCTGGCTATGTCTATAAGACCTATTTTAGCATTCAGTGCATTTTACATAACAGGTGTTCTTTCCCTACGTAACATACTTGGAGAAATGACTAGAACAGATTTAATATAGAACACAGTAAGAAATCAGGAAGGGGACTGTGCTTGTGGCTAGGGATAACCTTTTTTGTTCTGGCTGGAAGACAAAAACAAAGAAGGTGAGTCAACTAACTTTTCTGAAAATTGTGTTTTTTTGGTCTTGGGAGATGTTTACTGTTTTTCATTGTTCTGAAGAGAAGTTCTATCATCTGAATGACCTTAAATAGTGCCACACTAAGCACTGCCAGCATCTCTCTAATTTAGCCTCAGCTGTGATGTGAGGTGATGCTAAGTCATGAGATTGTGGTGAGCAGCTTTTGCACCAGGCATTCAACTAGTATTGACAGCTACCCGTTGGTGGGCACTGCGTATATGCCAGACTGTGTGGAGAGTCTTGTTATATCATCTCGTGAGTTTGGCATTATCGTAACCCTCATTTTTCAGATGTTGAAATGAAGAGTTCGGGAGTTTAACTATCTTGCCCTAGGTCTCATGGTTAGCAGCTATAGAGCCGAAACTCATCTGCAAAGGGACCTAATGGAGTGCCCATTCCATAGAGTTGTTCTGAAGATTAAAAGAATTAGCAAATGAAAACTGCCTAGAATGATGCCTGAATCAAAAATGGACACTGGGTAAGTCTTAGCCACCACCATCGTCATCATCAAAACTAGGTCAATCTGATCCCCAAATCAGTACAAACAGCCCTTCCTGAAATGCCAGGTGAATAGAATAGAAAAGTAGTGACATTCCCACCCCTTCATGAGACTGTGGTCTATGCAAATGAGGCAACTGATGAAAACCGGTGCGCATATATATACCTTCTCGGCTTAGAAACAGCTTCTCTCTGTATAAGACTGAGTGATTTTGACTGTTTTTAGGTCTGAGCTCTTTTTCTCTAAATTGGAATTAAACCAGGTAGGAAAGCAGTCTTAAGGAACACATGCCAAAACTATGGTATTTTCTAAGCAAACTTATGTATGATTTTAAAATTGAATCTAGGAAAAAAAAATATTGTTCTATTCCTTTTCCCTTATGTGCAACAGAAGTTTCCTATCAGATCAGGTGACAAAAGGAGAAAAAAGAGCTGACATCTGAGAGCTGTTTTGAAGGTGTGTCCTCTAGGTAAAGGTTTGGTGCATTTCAACTCCTAGATTTCCTGTTTGAATTTTTAAAACTATCTCTTGAACTCAATCAGCGCAATCACAGAATAGACTTCCCTTGCTAGCACTTACTACAGAGGGCCCAAGAAAGCCACCATGAAGCAGAGCCCCCACATGGTTAAGTTGTGTTCATTTTCAGAATGTCATTTTGAAGTACATAACCATGCCCAGATTCTTGACCAGATCTTTTCTTTCTAGTCTCTACCCAAAGAAAACAAATTCATCCCATAAAATTTACAGTATATTGATGCTTTCTAATGCATTGCCTAAGAGAAAAAAAAAAGGAAAATCTTCTAATTTTGAAATTGTGCAACTAGACTCATTCCAGTATGCCAACGAAGCAAAGAAGAATGGGATTTTTTTGGCAGGGGTGGGGAGCAATTAATCTTTTTAAAATGATTTTTAAATTTATTTTTCAATTATAGTTGACATACATTATATTAGTTTCAAGTGTACAACATAGTGATTAGACATGTATATACTTTATGAAATGATCACTCTAATAAGTCTAGTACCCACCTGACAGCATACATAGTTATTTTAATATTAGGAATTATATTTCCTGCTGCACTTTACATTCCTGTGATTATTAGAAATGATTCTTATTCATTTGATTCTTTTGTGTTACTCGTGATATATGAAATTTAGGATAGAATAATGAGTATTTTTATTTTATAAGAGTTTTTCTCTGAAGGAAGGGAAAGATTTTATTGGTTTTTCATATATAAACATGTATTATCTATGCACAATCTTTGTGATTTTGACTTAAAAAATCATTTTCTTACATGAGGATAGTTTTGTGATAATGACATTAGGATACAGCTTGTTAATGGAATATTTTTTTCTTCATATTAATATTGTTTTTGTTTAAATTAGAAATTAATAATTTAAGGCTTATTTTGTTACTTCAATTTTGAGGTTTCACTGCAAAAGCAATAGTTCTATTGTCTCTTTTCCAGTTTGGATTCTCATTATCTAGTTCTCACAGAAAAATTTTATGAAATAACCAGGCAACTAATGGAGGCAGTGTTCAGGACCTGTCAAGGGAGGCAGGATGTAGGATTATGATGGGCCTCAGATGTACCCTTGTGATGTTATCTTCAAATGAGCTTATATGTAAAGTTGTACTTTGTGTTAAAGGCATTAACTTGATAAATGTAAACACTCAAACTATGCCACAATTGGGGTGATTCTACCTTGGCATCGAGGAACTTCAAAAAATGAAAGTAGCCCAGGCCTCTGCAGACAGGGCTTTGTTGGTTTGTTCTTGAGAGCAAAGAGCAGACATCTGGGCTAACAGAAGGCTCCTGGGCCTGGGAAGGCATCTAGGCTCGTGAGTCTCAACCTCGACTGGCCATAGGATCATCCAGCGGCTCAAAGCATTACTGGTTTCTGGTCTCAGCTCCTGAGACTCTAATTACATTGGTCTGTCATGTAGCCTGAGTATTGGGATTTTTGCTCCTCAAAGTGTATTCCACAGGTCAGCAGCATCAGCATTAATTGGGAGTTTGTTACAAATCAGAATCTCAGGCCCTACCCCAGACCTACTGAATTGGAGTCTCCATTTCAACAAGTGGTCCAAGGGTAAAAACAAGCCATGGAGAATTTACAGTGAGAAATATGACTGCCAGGGAGCAATGCTTTCCCTCCCTGCAAACAGATCTAGGTGAAAAGGAAAATCATAATAATCAGAAGGTTCTTGATAAGTATGGGGTCGAACAAAGGGAACTGGGTGGATGGAAAGGGTTTGGTTTTCTCTCCTCCACTAAACTGTCAGTGCTGTGAGGGCAGAAACTTGTTCTGTTCACTCCCACCTCCAAGAGAGGGCTTTGCATGGCTTCTGCCCATGCTTCCCAGTGAATTTCCTTGCTCTCTGTTCCCATGGCAGGCCAGCTTCTTTCCTTTTGAGATCCTGATGGCCTGGTTGCTCTTTAGTCCCAGTACACATCTTTGCTGGTCTGTATACCTATCCCAGGTATTGCTCCTATGTTTTTTCTCTCTCAACAGGGCCTTCTTCTGTTTTCATTTCCTCAGTAGAACCTCAGCATAGCCCTTGTATACTTTCCAAATTGTTTTTAGTATCATAAAGGCCAATTCCATGTTTTAAAAACCCTGGTTAGGTAGTAGAGCACTTATATTCACAGCTAAATCTAGTTCATATCAGTAAATTTTGGAGCATGGGTAGGGGCCCAGATCTGTTACTATAAGTGATAACTATGACAACTCTGTTAAGAAATAGCCTCAAGATTAGTGAAAAAGGAGAATATGAGCAAAAGATTATTCCAAAGTATTAATCTTTGGCGCCTGGCAAAATGATGAATAATTCCATTGGTGGAGGTAGAGAAATCAAGAAAGGGATCTATTTGAGAGGGGGTGGGGATGAGGTTGAGCTCTATTTGGACTTGCTGAACTTAAGGTAAGGGTGGGTCTCAGTGTAGAAACGTACTGAACAAGTCGGGGATAATAGCATGGGAGGTCCTGGTTATTACAGCAAAACCTTCTTTAGAATCTCTTGACCTGGAATGTTCTCATTCTTTCCACTTTCCCTGAAACGTTGGAAGAAAATGGACTATGGCTCACTTAACAACTGGGAAGAAAATATTTGAGACGGATATTTCATAATAAGTTTTGTAAGAATCCAGCATAAGGAGACAGTCTAATGGATGGTATTTAGGGGAACTGGTTTGATTTCATTCATTCCTATTTAATTTCTATTGTGTTCCTTCCAATCACGTGCTAACTTACAGGTCAGTGTGCGATGTGGAAAGGAAAAAGACATCAAATGTTACTGAATGACCCTGCAAGTCTCTTCAGGAACCACTTTCATTGACTCTTATTATACAAACTCTCATTGAGCCAGGGAGCCCAAGCATTACCAATCTAAGACCTTTTAGAGACCACCTGCTTTGACATCTATTTCAATGCTAGCAGGAAATTTCAGAAACAACCAATTTAATGGAGTGCAAATGATTCAATCACCAAGGTTTGGTAAAAAGTCTATAGCTGAGACCTAGAAAGTAAATTCTCTCTTTCTCTGAGTTTCTTGTGACTTTTAATCATCTGAGAACTGACAGAACTGTCAAGAAAGCAAATAGTTTTATTCATATGGCAATATAGTTATTCTCAATTAATAAGTCCAATTGATGAGCACTACAATTACTTTGTAATAGAAAGGGCAACCTGGGAAAAGAGATTATTTTTGTGGGTAAAATTGACCATAAATGACGAAAATTTGAAGGTTACAGTAAAGATTAAAAGTATTAGAGATTTAAAATATTAGAAAAATAAACACAATCTTTCAAGGTATTTTCCAAACGTAAGGATTTTGTTGGCTAATAAAAATCTGTGGAACACCTATGTGATGTTGACAGCAATAGTCAGTTTGTTTGTTCTTTAGGATGAATTATGGCATAGGTTTGATTTCCATGCCTTCTCGAAACACTACAGTAGTACAGCAAAAAGCCCAATCAGTTCTTTTTTCACACCTAGCATTTTTTGGAGGCTTGCTTCCCTCCTTCTTCCTTCCCTAGCTTCACCTCTCTCCTTCCCCAACAACAACAACAACAAAAAGCTTTTAGGAAATTAGACAACCTAAAGAAACTATCAATGACAGTTTTTTGTTAATTCTATAAATATTTCTGTAAACTTAACTCCACTGAGACACAATTTCGGCAGTTGGAGTAATGGGCTTTCCTGCTGTTGCATACATCCAGATTGCAAGCACTCCGACTGGCTTAGCAATTATTCCCACGTTTCTGCCTCACAACACTGTCATTAGTCTTTTCTCCACTAGGTGTGAGGTTATAGGAAACATAAGGTAAACGTTGCTATTCTGAGGTTGCCGGCCCCACAGTTCAGCAGTGAAAATAGCAAGAAAACGTTTCCGTGCAGAACCTGGAAAAGCCGTTTTGATTTATTTGTGAACCCAGGTGGGTCTTGTTTATTGACAAACTGTTATTATTCTGATCACCAGGTGATGTTTATACAAGGAGATGTTAAGTTCCTTCATGCTTCTTTAAAAATCTGTTCCCATATTTGCAACTCATCTTGTAGAAAGGGCCCATAGTAAGCGGTTGCCAGTTTGAAATGTAAAGTACTCAAGAAGTACCTAAAGAATAGAACTTTGTAATACGATGTTTTTTAAAAACTAATTTCCCTGAATCCTCCAGTGCAGCTTTGTCCATTGGGCATGTTCAGTTCATGACCAATGATCTCCTTTGCCTTACTTTCCCTATTTTTTATCCCTGTTTCTTTCATACATTGAGCCTCTAAATGATCCCACTAAAATTTGATATCTCTTTGACTTCTGCTTAAAACCTTCTACTTGTTTCTGAAGCATGCTAAGCAAAATCTGTGTTGTGCATCTGACAAAGTTTTGGTATTGACTTTGTGTCACTGGATAGCAGCACTATTGTTACATGTGCATGTATGCACGTGCATGCGTGTGTGTCTGAGTTACCTTGTTCTTTTAGACCGCAGGTTCCAAGAGGTCAGGAAAGGTAGTAGCTCTGCTTTAACATCCTATTTTAGCACCTGATACAGGATCATTAACACAGTAAATGTTAGATGTTAGAATTTATCTCCTCTCCATCAGAATTGCACTTTCTATGGGATACTATATTTCTTTCATGCTAATCTGTTTTAAGGGCCTCTAAATTGCCAATTGAGAGGGTGATTAGTTCTAATTTAGTGTTAATGCTCTGAACATAGAGTAAGAAGCTAATTGACGTGGCATTCTACCAACTAGATTTTATGAACTAAAACTTTTTATCTCTGCACAACAGTGAGTGATCTCATTATGGAGGTGCCATTTAGGAAGAAGAGCTGCTTTGCCTACAGGTGTTCTGTACCTTGTGAATGCATCACTGATTGCTCGGTGATGGCCGACTGCTTTGATTTTTCCAATTCGAAAAGCTCTCCTTTAAACCTATGTTTGAAAAATTGATCTAAAATTATATGCATATTTGGATAGCACATTTTTGTTTTCAATTGCATTTTTTTCCCTACTGAATATAGGGAACTCATATGGAGGCCGAAGGATATATAAAGCAGGAAAACATTTATTCTTTACATCCAACAGATCTAGATTTTAGTTGAAATAGCAGTATATTCAGTGAGCAGTAGTTAATAGTTTACAAAAGCCTTTTATGTATATGACTTTATATACATACAATAATTGAGGTCAGGGCAGATATTATTATACACATTTAATAGTTGAAACAAATGAAGTTTAGAGAGTTTAAATAACTTGTCTGTGATCATGTATCTAGTTAAATGGCAGAGCCAAGCCAAGGACTTGAACCTTTTGATTTCTTTTCCAGGGTTGCCATATTCTACTTCTCTGATTTGTTTATCAAGATTCAGTTTATATTCTTATTGTATAATTTTAAGCAATGACTGTTCCCTTAAAAATTTAGAAAAGTGACATAATCATAACCCAACTAACTCATCACCATTTTGCCTCTCCACTGAGTTAACAAATTCTCCTTCAGTACTTACTCTGTCCTCACTCAAGCTCAGAAAAACTATCTTGGAAAAGAGGTAAAAAGGCCAGAAAGTAAAGAGAATCAGGTTGAAGGTGCTTCTGACTAAATTTTCCTTTAAAAAAAATTTTCAGCTCTTGCTCTAAGATGGTAGTTCTCAGTTAAACCTAGAACAATTTTTCAAAGACGAAGCCTGTCAGTTACACTTGCGGCTTCTTGGCTGGCCTACCAGAGCTATCCTGGGCTAGCCTACCAGAGCTTTCTTGGGTCCATTTTAGATTGTTTAGTGCTTGCATATCTGGCACATAACCTTCATCCTTGTTTGTGTTCATGTGTTTGTTTGACTGTTACGTTTTAGATAATTTACAACTATTTCTTAAATGCTCCACTGGAATGTAGACAGGAAAACAAAGACATGAAAATCTGCTGTGCTGTGTGTGAGCAGCTCTGTTACAGTGTGGGCAGGATAGTAGTCACTGTTGAAGATGAGGTGTCTGGGTTACCTTTCATCTTTCTCTGCCCTCCTCCAGCTCCTCTCAACCACTGGGAGATGAGAGGGCTGAAGTTCTATTTGTGTGCCTCTGTTAGTTTATTTGTATACTGCAGGTCAAAAAGTAATATTATGTATAAAATCCAGACTGGACAATTGTTTGTTTCATGCAGAGAGAGAGCTTTAAAGGAAATCAGCTGACTTCCTGACTTGCTGAATGAAGTGTGAGTTTTAGTTTCTATCCAGTTAGGAAATGACATGTGAATAGAATACTTGTATAAGCAGGCTTTTATTTTTGTCAATGGCTGGAAACTTGTAAAAAAGGAGAAGAGGGGTCTGTTTACGGTAGCATATCAAGCTTCATTTCTGTAAAACAGAAATGGGTATTTCTGAATCCTTTGGTGGTCTCAGTCCTAAAATTTCATTTCTTCTGTCCTTCTGCCCAGAGTTGTTAGGTTGCCATAGCAGCTTGACTCCTCCTCCACAACCCTGTAAGATTAACTGGATACAGATTTAGCAGCAAGTGAGGCCAAGACTAAAATCCAAATTTAGGGCGCTGATCGCAGAAAGTGGGAGGTCTGATCAGGGCCATGGACTGCTCAGTGTCCCTCGGTGGGCTGCAGGTAAAGTGATAGGTGTTTTGCCCTGATGGTTTAGGTGGCACTGCTCTGAGACCTGATCAGCATCAAGAGACTGGCTGCCACACTGCAGACGGGACTGTACCCTGGGGTTGGCTGGTATGTGTAAAGACTATGTGATGCAGCAGTGTAAGCCTGTATGGGCTAAAATTGCTGGTGCTCTGAAAGTCAGTTGATTAAGGACTATAGAGAAAGGTGTTGAGGAGGCATTACCAAAATAAAGGGTCTCTGTCCCCAAGAATGCTTTCTAGGGGAGTTTTAGGGATTCTATAAGTGATGATAATCACAACATAGTTGTTCGTGTTAATTGAGCACTAATGATATGCTAAGCACTTTGTAATTTGTTTAATCCTCATAACAACAATTTAATCCTCCTCCTTTGAGCTAGGCACCATTATTTTGAAGATAAGGAAACTAAGGCAAGGACAAGTTGATGAACTTCCCCAAGGGTCTGTGGTTTGTAAGTGGCTAACTGGGATTTGGACGTTTTCAGTGTGACTTCTGACTCCAGGCTCTTAGGATCTTTACTTATCCTCTTGAGGACTCATAAGTAGAGTGTTTGAGGAACCTAATTGTCATTGATTTTAATATGCATACTTCTATTGCTTGAATTGTGTCCCCTCAAAAATGTTGAAGTCCTAACTCCTAGAGATTGTGAATGTGACCTTTTTTGGAATTAGGATCTTTGCAGATGTAATCAAGTGAAGATGAGGTCACTAAGGTAAGCCTTAATCTAATAGAAATAGTGTCCTTAAAAGAAGATGAAAATGCCAAGCAAAGAGAGACACACAGGGAGAAAACATGTTATGACAGAGGCAGAGATGGGAGTGATGCAACTGCAAACCAGGGAACGCCAAGCAAGGATTGATGGCCATCACCAGAAGTTAGTAAAGATTCTACCCAGAGTTTCAGAGGGATTATGAGCCTACTGTCACCTGATTTCAGACTTCTAGTCTCCAAAACTTGGAGGGAATAAATTTCTTTTGTTTAAGCCACTCATTTTTTGGTACTTTGTTACAGCCACCCTAGGAAGCAAATACAAATATATTCTTACTGTACTAGATTCAGTCAACACAGAGGCACACAGAGTGATATATGAACATTCCCATTCTGCTTTATCTCCCCCTTCTCATCTCATTGGTAACTGCTAATGATAATTTGTCTCCTTTCTATGCATATATATTTACATTCGTTTTTATATAATGAGACTATATTATATATATTTTGTTGCAACATTTTTAAAAAAGCTTACTTGTGTATCTTGGAGATCTCTAAGTCTCTAGATTTACTTTTAAATTGTAAAATACATGTAGCATAAAATTTACCATCGTAACCATTTTTAAGTTTACAGTTCAATGGTATTAAGTGCATTTATATTGTTGTACAACCATTACCACTATTTATCTGTAAAACTCTTTTCATCTTATAAAACTGAAACTTCATATACATTAACAAAAAATTCCCTATCCCTGGGCAACTACCATTTCGATTTCTGTATCTATGAATTGAACTATTGTAGGTACCTCCTATAAGTGGAGTCAAATGGTATTTGTCCTTTAGTGACTGGCTTATTTCATTTAACAGATCTTTAAAGTTTATCCATGTTGTATAGCATGTGTCAGAATTTTCTTCCTTTTTAAGGCTGAGTAATATTCCATTGCATGTATATACTACATTTTGTTTATCCATTCATCTGTCAGTGGACACTTGGGTTGCTTCCACCTTTTGGCTATTGTGAATAATGCTGATATGAATATCTTCAAAGTCCTACTTTCAATTCTTTTGGGTATATACCCAGAAGTGGAATCGTTAGATCATATGGTAATTCTATTTTTAATTTTTTGAAGACTTGCCATACTGTTCTCCATAGCAGCTGTATCATTTTACATTTCTGCCAGCAGTCTACAAAGATTCCAGTATCTCTGCATCTTTGCCAACACTTATTTTTTTTATAATAGCCATCGTAATGGGTATGAGGTAATATCTCATTCTGGTTTTGATGTGCATTTCCTTAATGATTAGTGATGTCGAATGTATTTTTATGTGCTTTTTAGCCATTTGTATGTCTTCTCTGGAGAAATGTCTATTCAAGTCCTTTGCCCATTTTTATAATTGGGTTGTCTGTTGTTGAGTTATAGGAGTTTTTTATATATTCTGGATATCAATTCCTTATCAGGTATATGTGTATAAGGCTTTAGATTTTAAATGGTTAATTCTCTCTGCACCAGTTGAGAATGTGCTCATGCATCCTCATGAATGGGGTATGTGTTGGGGGAAACACTGTATTCCCATCTCAGGCTTCCAGTAGTAGATGGCACCAAGTAGCGGGTATTTCACTCTGACAAGTTTCCTAACAGAGGAAACAGAACCAGTATGCGTATTATACTTATTATAAAGAATTGGTTGACATGATTATGGAGGTTGACAAGTCCGAAGATCTGCAAGATGAGTCAACAAGTTTGAGATCCAAGAGAGCCAATGATTTAGTTCCAATCCTAGGCCAGAGGCCTGAGAACCAGAGAACCAGAAGAGCTGATGTTTCACTTTGAGCCCAAAGTCAGAATAAAACTGCTGTTTTAGCTTGAAGGCCGTCCAGCAGGAGGAATTCTCTTGTGCTCAGAGAAAATGTCACCTTTGTGTTTGGGTTAGGCCTTCAAGTGATTGGACAAGACACACCCATGTAAGGGAGAACAATCTGCTTTACTTAGTCTACTGATTTTAATGTTCATCTCATCCAGAAGTATTGTCACGGACCACTTGGAATAATATTGATCAAATATCTGGGCACCCTGTGGTCCAGTCAAGTTGACACATAATATTAACCATTTCATAGCACTAATAAATGATGAACGTGTTCTCCTTTGCCTTGTTAATTAGTTTGAAAATGAAGAACAGTCTCAGGACCATCATTTTCCTGTAGGTTTTTTGGTTTAGGTCTGTTATGGAACTCATTCCTTTACATATAAAGATATAACCAGCCAGGCCACTCTGAAGGGCTCTTGGGGGCTGTTTCTAGGGCAGATGTTCTCCTTAGCATTATGCAGCTTTGAAAACTCAAAGAGGGAGTTTTCCCATTACTGAATCAACAATAATTTTTATGACCCAAAATTGCTTAAATGACTGAAGCATTTTAGATCCTGTATGGCTTTTCTAAATTGTTCCTGTTTTTTAAGACTTGAGTTATTTTCTTTTTCTTTCATAACCTCACCATTTCTTGCTCATTATCAGTATTTTCTCACCCTGTATGAGCCCACGTGAAATTCTGTGAGACCTAGGGTTTATTGAGATTGCTTATTTAAAATCTCTACTTTGAGTACTAATAGTATAGTAGATATTTTGAGGATCTTAATTTTTTAAACTGAGATACTTGCTGATCTAAAAAGCATTAAGAATTTTTGTGCACTTTTGGCAAAAGTTCTTGCTATTTTTTACTCTGGTTGTCTAAAGCTTAGACTCTTGGGCACTAATTATCATTTATTCAGTTATTCATACATTCAATTATTCATGGTTACTATACACAAGGTAGGATGCTAATCGATGGAACTCTGGCACTGAACTTTATACTCACAGTTCCTGCCTTCATGGAGCTTACATTTTAATGGGGTCTAGTGAGCTTATATGCCTAGTGTAATAAACATGCACTGCCCCACCACTGCAATGAAAAACCAGATGATTTTAGGTATTGACTCTAGTGAAGTCATAAGATAACCATGTATTAATAAACCATTTAATAGTCGATATACTCTTTTCTTCTTTTGGAAAAATATCAACCTAGTGATCTGTTTGTTTTTAATTATTTAGTTTTTTTGAATAGGCAATGTGTATATGGACATACACACAAAAACAAAAAGGCAAAAAAGAGTGTGAAGTGAAATATAAGTCTTCTCTCACTCCTGCTTCTAGCCACTTAGTTTCCCTTTCCAGAGTAGCCACTGTTTCTTATGTCTCATGTCATTCTTTAAAAAGAAAAAATCTACATGAGATTAAACTCTACCTACTAGTTTATACTTTTTTCACTTAACAGCATATCTTTGAGATCAGTCCATATCAGTATGTATATAATGCCTCATTCCTTTTGATGGCTGCATAGTATTTCACCGTAGGGATGTGTATAGAGGGAAGCATTATAGTGCAGAGACTAAGAAGCTGGGATCTGAATTTGTTTTACCACTTATTAGCTATGCATCTTTGGTTAGTTAACTAGGCTCTTTATGCCTTAGATTTCTCCTTTAATATAGGGCATATTCAGGCATACCTCATTTTAATATGTTTCACTTTAGTGTGCTTTGCAGATATTTATTTTCATCAGCATTGAGGCAGGATTATGACTTGCTGAAGGCTCAAATGATGGTTCGCATTTTTCAGCAATAAAGTATTTTTAAATTAAGTTATATACATTGTTTATTTAGGTATAACATTATTGCACACTTAATAAACTACAGTATGGTGTAAACATAACTTTTATATGCACTGGGAGACCAAAAAATTAATGTGACCCACTTTATTGTGACATTTGCTTTATTGTGGTAATCTGAAATGGAACCTGCAATATTTCCAAGGTATGCCTGTAATAATAGCTCATAAGGTTGTTGTTAGGTACTTAATGCATTTTATGTTATTTTGTACAATAATTTATTTAAGAAGCTCCTACTGATGGCAGTTAGGTGTTGTCAGCATTTTGCCATTAGAAGCAACATAGCAATAAATAATACTGTAATATATACCATTTCACATATGTACAAGTTTATATTTAGAATGAATTCTTAGAAGTAGAATTACTGGGTCAAATGACTACATATGTTGATGGATATTGCCAGCTGGCCATATGAAGAGGTTAACTAATCCATATCCTAACTAAAGTGTATAAGAGTGGGTATATGGGGTAGAGGCAGGGGTTACTTTAGATTGGATGTCAAGGAAGGTCACTCTATAGACATGACATTGAAATTAAATCTCAGATGATGAGACAGAGCCAGCCATGTAAGATCTGGCATCATAACAGCTGATGCTAAGCTACAAGGCAGAAATGGACCTCGTGTGTTCAAAGCTCTCAAAGCAGGCCAGTGTGGATAAAGGCTGATGGGTGAGGTGTAGGGTGCAGGCTGTGAGTTGGACAGGGAGACAGGTTTTGTATAGACTCTGCCTAGAAGTATATTCTAAGTGCAATGGAAGCCATTCAGAGTCTAAAGGCTGGTTTTATAGAATCACTCTGGTGGTACTGTAGAGAGTAGACAGTTGGGGACGGTAGAGGCAGGGAGATTAATTAGGAGCTATTTTAGTAACCCATGCGAGAGAGAGCATGGTCCTTGGGTGCATGGGGTGCTAGTAAAGATGAGGAGGTGGAGCCTGCAGGTTTTTCTGATGGCAGGATACTGGAGAAACAGAGAGAGAGGGAGGACTCTGGGATGATGATGTCCTCTTTTCTATTCACTTACTAGAGGTATGACCTTGGGAAATAATCTCACTTCTCTGTGTTTCACTGTCCTTTATAAAATGAGAATATTCTCACTATTCTTATATAGTAGTTATGAATAAATTACTTAATATGTGTAAAATGCTTTCTGTTTGGGGCATGTTGAATTTGAGATGTTTATTATACCTCCAAGTCCAATGATGAATAAGCAGTTGGATATATAAGTCTAGAATTTAAGAGAGTGATCAAAGGTGGGGATATATATTTGGGAGTTATTTGCTTAAAATACCATTTATACAACATGACACTGAGTACATGAGATCATCAAGGGAGTGAGGGTATATAGAGAAGAGGCAAGGACTAGGAACTGAGTCATTTCAGCATAAAGAGTCTGGGAGAAGTGTAGGAACTAGCAAAAGAAGATGAATAGGAGCCACCAGTGAGGTTGGCTGAAAGCCAGGAGAGCATGAAGCCCTTAAAGCCAACCAAAGAAGGAGCATCAAGGAAGAGAAGATGGTGAACAGTGTCCAAAGCTGCTTATAGGTCAAGTAAGAGTCTTCCCTCTTTCACATGGAGAAGAGATGTAGCAGTTGGCATTTGTTGTCAGTACAGAAAAGTAATGAAAGAGAGGCCTAGTGGATGCAGAGCTATCAACAGTATCCTCAGAAGAAAAGGGAAATCTCTTCCTCCATCACATCTGGCTTCTCAAGATGGAGAGAAATGAGCAGGGGCAGAAGGTGGCTTTGTATGTGACACCGTGATATACTTCCTGACCCTTTTTTGACATTGGTTATGTTGAATTGGTTCTAAATGGGTCTTTAGGGGCCCCAGTAGATAAAATTTCTCTACTTTTTGTTTTATGTGCCACTCAGGATCTCTTGAATTCTTGGAATTTTTATGAAGAATTCCTCATACACTGACAAACAATGCCCAGACTCTATAGCCTCTCTGCTAACACATTGCTCTTACACTTAAGGAAAGTCTCAGGCAACACAACTGGTCAGTTATTGCACCAAGACCTAACCTCAGTAGCTTTTTGCCAAATGGTCACAATCCGTACATCCTTCCTTCCTGGAATCAATATAAATCTCCAAGGCTATTTTTGCTATAGGGAGATTATGGCACAACATATAGAGTCTTCTTCTTCAGGAGGAGGAGAAAAGTCTTGTCTTTGTTTAAGCAAGACACTTAGTGAATGCCACTGGCTTAGGGCAACTGTGATTCACAGGGACTGTACCAGGGGGCTGCAGCACGAAGCAGCTGGTCCTAGGAGCGTAATAACCTAACATTTCCCACAACATCGTGTGTGGAATGTGCCCCATTTGTCATGCTGAGTTTGCTCTGTTAATTTTATACACATTTTTGTGTACATTAATATTGTACCTAAAAACAAGGGAATAGAATCCTAAAATATTAGCATTCTGAGGGTGAATATTTAGTGGTGGATATTAGGCATTTTTAGTATTATAGATTCTCTCTCTCTCTTAAACAGAATAAACATGAAAGAAAAGGGGGAGTTATCAAAGAGGCCATTTGTTAAATTCTTGGGTTTGAAAACATACTCATCTATATAAGTCCTTGTTAAAAGCTGATTCATCTATAGGTAAAACAGTTTCTATTACTAGTCTTTTTGCAACAAGAGAGGTTTCAGTAGGAGATTAAGCCAGCCACTCTCTATATTGTTTCAGGGTAGGTTATACTCTGAGTTAGACTCCTAAAATTAATTGCTATTATGGAAAACATTTATAATAATTTCTAGCTGGGCTAGAAATTGAAAAGTTAGTTTTAGTTTTATTATCTGGATCTAGTGTCTATTGACATTCTAAGAGATTAGACATGTGGCAGTTCTATTTTAAATGCTGGTGTTGAAAAATCATCTCCCTAAATTAAACAGGGTTGATTTTGCCTTTTGGCATCAATTTTTTTAAAACCAGAGTAAGTTTATGTTTATTAACTTTAGGACACACAATCTCATTTTTTTCTCTTGATGGTTAAGCAAGGTTGGCATGCTAGGGGGAAGGGATATGGTTTAGCAGGTCTGTGGACCATGCCACTTGGTACATATTGAGCTCAACAAATTAATCTCTCTAAGCCTCTGTTCCTTCATCTCTGTTATGGGGGAAAGAACCTGCATCAAAAAAGTATTGTGAAAATAAGTAACATATTTTATGTAAGTTTCTTGGCACAGTGATGCATGGGGGCATGGAATAAGTGGCAGCTATTATTATTGTTGTTATTGCTGCTGTGATCTCCTCTAGTCTGCACTGTTGAAGATGTAAGAAAAGAAACAGTGGTTGAGCTTTGGTGCAATATCTTTGCTTCTCACTTGTGTGCCCTGCTTTTATCTAAAACATCTTGCCCTCATCTAACCCTACCTTCTATTTCAACTTAGGCATGAGGGTTAAGGGTGAGAGGACATAGGAGGAAGTCATGAGGTAGCCTCACCAGTGGGGGCCACACCTCACAGCAACCAACAGTTGGGCCACATGAAACAAGGCAGCCACGGTGGCCTGTTAGGGAGGCATCGGTGGTTCCTTTCCTTGAGGGCTTCTTTCATGCTCCGAGTCTCAGCACTTGTATGCAGACCTGCTTTCCCATGTTCAAACCTGGAGTATTTAGGTTGTTTCTTTTTTGTATTGGGGTTTTAGACAGGCCAGTTCATATCACTCTGCTTCCATTTGCTCTGGATGCCAGTGGTGCCTGCTTCTTGCCTACTTGATTAGATGTTTAGAATGTCGAATAAAACACATACATACACCTATATGCAAGTACACACACTTCCATGCTACCAGTTACTAGTTCTAACACATCTGGCTCATTGATGAGCTTATAAAGAGGCCTAACATTCTGCAGCTGACAACATACTCTTTTTTAAAATGCCAAATCCTCACAATTCTGTTTATTTTCAATAGAACCTGTTTCACCAAAAAGTCTACATGAATTGGTTCAATCAAAGCAAAATATATCTATTTGATAAAAAATAACTTTGGTATTTTGTCTTCTGTGTACTTTAAAATCACCATACACAAACCTGTCACCACAAGCAAGTCAAGGAAGAGAGTGACTTCTCTTGGCCTTTCCCCCAATTAAACAAAACAAATATAACCACTGCCTTTACTCTTTCCTTGGAAACGTTTTCTCTTTCCCTCTCTCCCTTTCTTCCTTTCTCTGCCTCTCTGTGTCTTTCTCTCTTTCTCATAACAGTAACTGGAAGTTTTCGTGCCATGCGATTTCTGTGTTTTCCTTTGGTTTTGTAAATTTGTTTCATGACCATCAAGATCTGTAGCTAATCTCTGAAATCTCTTACGTGTGTTTAAGATGTAAAAGGTCCCCATTGACACCGAATTGATTATTGAGTTAGAAGAAGAAAAATACAGAATGGCAAGGACATTGTCAGAATTTATATATCGCATTGTGGTCGACTGCCTATTTTGGGACTTGCCACTGAGGAAACCTGTTCCCAGTGGAAGAGGCTCCTTTTCCAAATTTATACTATTCTTGGTGGTCACTTAATTGTGAAGAAGCTGGCAGTTTTGTTTGCAGACTTTTAGGTTTTCATTAATAGTCTGGTGGTGACAGCTAGCTTTAGCTATTTCCTCCTGTCATTGCTCACAGGAATGGTGCTGAATACTCAGAGGTGGCACGGAGCATTGGAGATGGCAGCAGCTTCATCAGCATGCCCTCACCCCAGCCTTCAATTGTCACAGCAGCAGGTCATGCCACCGAGAATGAGAACATTGCTGATTAGTGTGCCTGGTACATTGTGCAGGCTATGGGGAAAATGCCATGGTGTGATCTCTGTTGATTTCCCAACAATTACATTCTCCTTGCTTCCTACTGGCCTTCTCCTTACACACAGACTATATTTTGTCTTCTATTATAAAGAATGCCCTTTTGGTCTTTCCACTAGGATTCTTGCAGGTTTCTTCTCAGTGTCAGTAACTTCGTTCCACCCCTGCTCTTGAACTTCACCTCTCTCTCAGTTTCAACATTTCAGTTGCCCTGAATAAAAGCATGGCTTTCACTTCCTGATGCTTTTATCCTCTCATACAACAATCCATTGAAAAGAAAAGTATGTGTTTGAAGGGAATTGTACTTAATGATGAATTCAACTCTCTGGGCTTTAGTTTGTTTTCTTATCTGTAAAATGGGGATAATAGTATTACCTCATAAGATTATTGTCAGCATGAACAAGATAAAACATATAAAGAATATTGCCAGGTATATGGTCAATAAAGGCATCATCATCATTATCTCCTTCATCACCAGCACTCTAGGAATATACTGGATCTATAAGCAGCAACCACTTGTAATCTTGATACTGTGGTTATGTGTTAGGCCCTACAAATCACAACCCAAATCTCCTCTAAACTCATTTCATGTGGTGCCAATTGCCACTTCTATCATATATTCTGGATTTTCAAGAAATAGTCTTCTTGTCCATTCTTTTCTATGTGGTTTCATTCTTTCATTTACTACTTTAGATTTGACAAAGCAGTATTAGAAATGCTGCATTTAATCCCTGTAACAGCACTACGAGACAGGACCATTACGCTTTGTTTTACATATGATAACATTTGAGATTAGAGAGAGTATGTACCTGTTTGGCTTAAGATAACCAGCCAATCGGAGGCAGACCCAAGACTCAAACCCAAGTCTTCTGACTCCAAGTCCAGTGCAACTTCCATGTGCAGCCATCTGTGTGTGTGTAAGAACAATGACATTTAATTTTCTAGATGGGCTTTAAACAAAATGTCAATACACTTTAAGCTCTTAGAAGGTAGATATTAGTCCTAAGTCTCTAAAGTACATCTATCTCATCTTCTCCCAGCACTACGGCTTGAACTTATTTACCAAGTGTCTTTCCTGACATCTCACTGAGGGCAGAGAGTTAAGGCCACGATAATATGGAGGCTGCTTTGTCTAGGCTGGGAAAGGAGTCCTAGAGAAATATAACACAAAGGGACTTCAATCAATGAGGGGGTACCAGGTATATCCAGGAAGTTGGCGTAATAGGTGATTGGGTAGAGGTGACATAAAGACAATAGCTGATTTTGCACACCTGACATGAACTACTGTCCTCAAATTGATCTGACATTGACTATCTATAGAAGAATCCTTTTTGAATCCATTTGGCTCTGACTCTGGCCCAAAATCCAGGCAAATCTGTGTTCTACTGCTTGGGTAGAGTACCAATGGGTAACAAGTTCACATATTTATTTGTTTGTTCGTTCGTTCATTCACTCATTCATTCATTCAGCAGACACTCACTCAATACCAGCTGTGCAATTGGTGCTGTGTTAATCACTGAAATAACATAAATGAAAGATCCTGTGATAATGGTGATACAGCTTCCTGGTTTCTGGTTGAGATGTGTGGGAAGAGGGAGAGAAAGGGGAAGGGTCAGAGAGTCAGATGAAGAGAAAAACATTCTGAATCAAGGGGAAGTAAGTCTACTTTAACCAAACCTACACACCCTGCATTTTTTCACATGGTGTCATAAGCCTGTGAGCATTAATAAATATTAGGAGATGCATCACATGGTGTCACTAACCCGCCAGAACATCTGAATGATGGAGAACCCAGCAGAGAGCCCAGTATGTGGCTGGCAAGCCCTGGACTGAAAGGGAAATGACTCCCTTTTTTCAAAGGTCTCAAGGCGATTTACCAATTCAACTGCATCTTTAGTTCCTCCAATATCTGGATAGCAAGGCAGATATTTGGTAAGGATAAAGTATTGAATCAACAAAGAATTGGGTAAACATCATTAAGAAAACAGTCAAGAGCAGGGGAGTTAGAACCCCACTCCAAAAACTCTATCCCTTATGTGGTAGATATAAACAGTTAAATCATTATTCAGCCATAAAAAGGAAGTCCTGCCATTTATAACAACATAGATGGAATTTGAGGACTAAATGAAATAAGTCAGACAGAGAAAGATAAATACTACATGATCTTACTTTTTTGTGGAATCTAAAAGAATTGAACACATAGATAAAGAGAACAAATTAATGGTTGCCAGAGGTGGAGGAAGTGGGATATATGGGTAAAGGTAGTCAAAAGATGCAAATTCCTAATTATGAGATAAGTGAGTCCTTTTTATGGATTACAGCCTAAAGGGGCATATATGTACAGCATGCTGACTTAGTTAACAATGTTATATGTTGGAAAGACGCTAAGAGAGTAGGTCTTAAAAGTACTGAACACAAGAAAAAAATTATAGGTATGTGTGGTGATGGATGTTAACTAAACTTATTGTGGTGACCACTTCTCAGTATTACATATATTAAATCATTATGGTGTACACTTAAAACTAATTAAATGTTATATGTCTGTTGTATCTCAATTTTTTTAATAAAAGAACTCCATCCCCTTCTCTACTCACTTTACTTCTGCTCCCCTTCAGCAGATCTGATTTTGAAAAAGAACTATAAGAAAGAGAAAAAAATGAATACACTCTTTAGAAATGTTTGCCCTAATTGTGAATCTCACTGAGTAATTTAATTGTTGGTCTAACTCCATGCAAATGAATTGATTGTGAAACTTCTCAACACCTGTCATTGGTAACAGCAAGTGCAGGCCTTACACTCTTGATTGTTTGGTTTCAAAATCCAAAGCTGTTCTTTTGATTTTGTCACTAAACCAGATATTGGCAAATGTCTGCCCTTTTATGGAAGTACCAGCCTCCAGCTAAGAAGTCTCCTAGGCCAACATGTAAGCTCTCAATAAATTGTTGTTAACGTCTCCAGTGAGCGTTTGAAAATATCCTGGAAATGCCTTGACAATGAGTTTAGAAGGTTTGATTTCCATTTAAGCCGGTAGGCAGGGGTTGGCATGCTGCTTGAATTTTGCATGGGGAAGCATTCCAGGTATGTTTAAATTGTCAGTTATTGCTTATTCTGTTGCACCTTCAAAGAATGTTTTTGTTAAAGTCAAGGGATTTAACTGACTTCTTTCTCTTTCACTGAAGAAAACAGTGGAAACTACTTTCTCCAGATTTGAAAAGAAATTGGTCACAAGGTTTTGTTTTGTTTTGTTTTGTTTTTGTTTTTGCACCCTTGGTGCAGAGAAGAGAGGACTCTCCACTGGTAGAATTGAGAAAAGAAAGGCTCTGGTGGAAGGGCAGGCCCAGGGGAGGGGCTTCACCGTGGGCTGGGAAGGCAGGCAGAGCCAGGAGAGACCCATTAGAACAAGTTCTCATTGGAAGCATCTAGCTGGGGAGACAGTCAAAGGTCATTTGGGTGATCTGGAGATTTGAGAACAAATGACTACCAGCCATGATTCAGGGTAAGCTAAAAATAAACTGTATCTCTTGTTTAGGAAGCTTTGCCGTTCTCCAGTGTTTTCACACACGTTTATTTAATCCTACCTTTTCAGCCTTTCCTGCTAGTGAGAATGAGGTAAGGTAGCTGTGTCTTTTCTAAGGTTATTAACTTGTAGTAAATGCTGATCTTATCAAAGGTGAGCACTTATAATCAAATTTAGGGGAGGAGACCATGGTAACAATAGATTAAAAACAGCCAGGAATTAGTGAAGAAGGTACTAAATTGTACGTATTTTTAAAAGTTAAATTTTGATTGGTAATAGCTAACTTTATTGACCACTTACTCTGTACCAGGCATTTGGCTATGTACTTGACATATATGATTTCATTAATCTTCACAGTTCTATTAAGTAGATAGAGATCGGCTTAATTGTGATATTGCAGATGACAAAAGGAAGGCATAAAGAGGTTACATGCAGTTAGTCACACAATTAGTAAATGGAGGAGTCAAAATGAGGAAGAAAACTGCTGAATGAATCCCTGACCTTAAACCTGCCCAATCTCTGCCTCAGTACAGGTCCTTTGCAAGAACCATCGTTAAGTGCAGTATTTAATTATAGTGATCAACTTGAGTTCTAATGTAGTTATGTTTTGTAACACTGTAGTAATTTCATGATTATGATTCAGATCTTAGACTAACACATGAATGGTGTTGTAGAACATGTGATGGGCAACATGATGTGATTTTTAAAAAGCATAAACCAAGAAGCCCAAGAACTAAGGGTGAGACTTGCTTCCGGTATCAGTAAGTTTGATGACATGGGCAAATCCTTTAGCCTCTCTGTCTGGGCTTCACTTTCTTCATCTGAAGTTTGACTGAGTTGTACCACATGAAAACCTACTGTCATCTGGTGATAGCATACTCAAATTGTAGGAAAAGGTAGCCAAAACTGCCACCTATAGTTTTTTAAGTGACATTCAACAAAATAGATACTGAAGATTAATGGTCCAATAGTATGGATTTATTATTTAAGTCAGTTTATTTTATTTCTAACTAGTACAGTTAAATGAATTTTACAAAATATGGACAAAAATCAATTTGAATAAGATTCAAGGATTTAAAATGAAAAAAAGAAAGTTGTATTTCCCCCTGCCCAGTCCCACTGTCCGGACATAACCACTGTTAAGTTTTCTCTTTTCAGAAATTAGCCATACATATACAACTATATAATACATTTTTGAACTTACAAGTTTAAAGACTCAGCTAGTTTCTTTAAATCATCTTAATTACAAAAACAGTATGTGACTATAAGTACCTTATAAAAAATATTTAAACAAAACCTGTTTTTAAAAAGCATAAGACTTTAAATTTACGTATATTGAATTTTATTTTCTTCCACTCAAGAATAAATAAGGTACTCTCCTGAAGAATATATTTGAATTGAGAAGATATAACTGTCAACATTATGGAAGCATCAGAATATTAAAATAAGCTTTCATTTTTTGTTTTAGATCTTTTAAAAAATGACAACAAAAGTCGGGTAAGGCTTTCTTGCTTAGAAGTACATTCACACAATGATTCTAGTTTTGAGATCCAGAATACTTCTATGTTTCTCTCTAAATGAGTTTTGACTGTTTAAGAAGTGTTATATTTTTAAAAGCCTCTGAAGAGAATTTTCTATATATTTCCTTTTTGATTGTTTTTCATATAGTTGGTGAGATTTTGTTATATAATTATGTGATTCTTTTGTTTTCCAAAGTGAATTTTAAAAAGAAGTATTAGGGGTTTTCCTAAAGTAGCCGCAATGCTTCGCCCTTTGTATTGTTACTCCATGTCTCACTGTAGATCAACCCTTCCTAGAGAGGCCAAGTGAATTAAACTGTATGATTTGGGGCCACATGATTTTGATTCCATTCTACATGATAAACAAAACGCGTGGTTCCAGGATTAGCTTCCTCCACATAGCCCAGCTTGTTGGTGCTGTACAGCCACAAGGGTCCCTTTCTGGGCTCTGCTTAGCAAATAATTAATTATTCTATTAATTTTCACATCAGGGAATCAAGTCTTGGTGAGGGAGGGGGAATCCATATCATGTGTCTGTACAGTCAAGAGCCAGTTGAAGATATTTTTGATACAGCCTGTCTAAGAGGAGACCTAGTGGCTTCTCTGCAGGAGCTGCCTCAGATAGAGGGCCCAGATGCAGCCTAGGTATACTGCCCAGACTCTGGCCCTGCAAACATCAGGAGAGCTTGTTCAAACATGTGGGTGGGCCTCACCCCCAAAGTTTCTTATGCAGTAGGTCTAGGGTGGGGCCCAAGAATATGCAAGTTCTCAGGTGATGCTGCTGCTATTGGTCCAAGGTGCACACTTTGAGAAACACTAGCCTAGCACCTTCAGAAGCCATAGCAAGAGAAGAATGGATGACTAGTTTGACGGAATTAATATTCTGGCTTTGACTACTGAATATACACAGCTACCTCTGAAGTTTAGCTCCCAAAGGCTGGGGGAGTTAACTTATGCTCTGACTGAGTTGAATATGTGCACCTATTTTATTTGTTCACTAAGATAGTGAACCTTTAAGCACTTGATGCAAAATAATGTCCACATGTGCTTTGAATTATAAGTCTTTCTTCTATTATTGTTTTGTTTTTCAGATTCTTAAAAAGACTAGTATGATTAGTTATATCCTGCCCATTTAACCACTTTCCACATTTCACTTTTAAAATGAAATCATCCTTGCATTTAACTAATGGAAAGTTCTTCAACTTGCCAAGCAAGGTTCCACTGTCCCTGAAATAAATTTTCCAAAGAACTGGAAACACTATGCAGCTTTTATACAAGCAACAAAATGGAAATGTTCAAATTTATGTTATTCTGATACATATTTTCCACGGTCTAATATTTAAGTAATATCTATTATATTGTATCTGAAGACATTCATTTGACTCTGTAAGACAAGCAATTGCATTTAGGATTTTTTTTTCAACTTGCTTTTAACCTCCTCAAATATTATTTACATTTATTTTGTTTATAACTATTTAAAATAATTGATATATTCATCATCAGCTTATATTATTGAGTGGTCATTATGTATCAATCATTACTAAGCAATTTACAGATCTGATTTATCACAACCCTTAAGAAAGAGAGTTATCATTTTCTCTTAAACTGAGAATGATAAGGGATTAAATAATTGGTCCAGAGTCCCTGGCTGAAAAGTGGCAGAACAGTAACTCAGATACAGAGTAATTTCAGAGCCTAAGTGCTTTCCCACTGTGCTATCACCCTTGTTAAAACATACTTATTAAAGAGCTTTCTATGCTTGGAATTATTAAATATTGGCCCTGCTCCTGAGAGCATTCAGTCTAAAATAGTGTACCTTATTGAGCAGATAGTAAAGGCATAACAGCTGAGCAAGCATTGAAAAAGGTACAAATTGAATATTAATATGGAAATATTTACTCTGCACAAAAAAGTTTTATGAAAGGAAAGTGATGTTTATGTGGGTTAGGGTGAAGAATGTGTAATTTGTCTTTCTGTTAAAATCAGGGTGGATCTTAGGGAAGAATGTTTCAGGAGCTCCCTAATATTGAAATGTGAGGTCTTGGTAAAAATTGAGTTGACAGGGCTTGGTGAGTATGGAATATATTTTCACAGAAGATTTTGTTATAGGAGTTGAGTAAATATTCCAGAGAGGATAGGTACCAGCATTGCCCAATTAACCTTTTGTGATGATGGAACTATTCTGTAGCTGGGCTGTTCAGTAGGGTACTCTCATTCACAGGTGGCCACTGAGAGCTTGAAGTGTGGCTAGTGCAGCTGAGGAAGTGAATTTTTAGTTTTATTAAATTTTAATTAATTGAACTTTAAATAGCCGCATGTGGCTACTAGCTATCATTTTGGACAGCATGGGGACAAGAGAAGGCACTAGAAGGAATGCAAGTAGTAGGAGGCAGGAATGGAGGCTGACATGTGTGGACGTGAACTTGTATGTAGAAAGAAGCCCTTGTCAGGCCTCTGGAAGGACACTTGTTACAGCAATCTGAGGAAGCTAAGGGACAACTGGAGGAGGTGTGGGATTTCAGGCATGAGTTGAGCAGGACAGACACAAGAGTCTGAATAGAGAGAAAAAGAGGAAAGGGCAAATTAAGACTTCTGTGCTGGGGAACGTGGCAGGATTTGGCAGCTTACCGATTGTGAGTTGAAGAACAGTGGAGGTTGGCAGCTACTTCGAAGCTGGTGATGGGAAAACAGCTCCTTTTTGCCATGTCTAATTGTTCCTGGCATAGGGACTTCTAACCTGAGATGCCTTATAGACACAGTGTGTATCCTGAGGCTATTTCAAAGAAACAAGTGGGTAGGTAGATAAATAGATTTAAGATTTGCATAGAGATAATATTTAATCTATGTGTACAGATAATAACCAGAGCTGTCATGTGTTTAAAAAATAGTAGGAAAGTCAGTGTGATTGAAATGGGGTGAACAAAGCAAAGTGTGGTAGGAAATGATGTTGGAGAGGTGGCTTTGTAGGCTATGGGGCTACCAGGAGCCAAACAGTCCATGTAAAACTTTGGACTATATTTTAAGTGTGATGGGAAGCCTTTGGAAAGTTTGGGTAGGAGAATGATTTTCATTGGACTTTGTAAATAACCACACTGAATACAGAGAACAGACTTTAGTGAAAGGGTAAGAATAGGAGCTGGGAGCTGTTAGGCTATTCCAATATTCCAGGTAAGGGGTGGTGATGGCTTGGACCAGCATAGAATGGTGGATGTGGAGACAAGTGGTTGACTTCCAGGGATATATTCTCAAGGCAGAGTCAGCCAAATTTATTGTTGGATGAAATGTGTGGTGTGAAGGATAGAGAGGATTCGGAGATGATTCTAATTTTTGTGCTGGTTGAGTGGTACTGTTCATTAAAATGAGGAACACTGAAGGAGGACCAGGTTACAACCAAAATCTGGAATTCTGTTTTGGACATATTAAGCTAGAGATGCCTATTACACATCCTAGAGGGGCTGATAAATAGGCAGTTGAACATGTGGTGCTAGAATTTTCTCATGATTTGATGAGTTGTGGTACATCAAGGTTTTTAGGGGAAAGGAGGAGCCAGAAGCGAAAGAGAAGTTGAAGACCAAGAGTATTCAAGAGTGGGACAGATCTTTCAGGAAATGGGAAGTCACAGGATTCTGTTTTGGAATGGAGTCATTGACTCGGGAGGACCATGCCATTATGGTGCTGTTGAAACAAAAAAGGTGTCCTTTTTTTTTTAATAGACTAGTATAGTATGGTGGTTATGACTGGTAGAAAGCCCATACTGGGAGCCTTTGCTATAGTTCTCAATGAAGGGAGAACTATAGGGTAGGGAAAGAAAGAGTGGAAGATGTAGAAGTGGAGGTTTAGTAGGATACCAACACAGCAGTTGGGTAGAAGTCATACTACAACATGATATGTCATGATATGTCAGTTGTTGCCTGCTGCTTTTGCATAAAAGTACTCTTAGTCTACTTAATCAAATTTTTATGCCTCAGAGTTGGATAACAGAGTGGGAAGTATAAACTTAAATAGTTTTTTTTTTCAAGCAAGCATACATGTTAGAATTTATGAGAACTATATGCTGAGAAAAAAATAATTTTAAAAGGGGGAACTTTTTCCTACTTTTTCTTGTTTGCCATATACAATCATCTTGCTTGCTTTTACAAATGTAGGATTTCCATTTACACAGAAATATGTGTTTTATGTTTTTTCCAATTAAAATGGCCAGCATTGATATATTTGGTATTTGTTTTTAGTCTAGTTAGACTTTTAGCCATTAGAATGTTTACTGTAAAAAAAAAAAACACAAGATTTTTTAATATAGTTACTAACTTTTAATGTACCAATAAGGAAATGGAAGGGGTTATTGAAAACTCTTATTTAATGGATGATTATTTCAGAAAGAAGTCTCTTGTCTTTCCACTTATCTCACCTGACAAAATCAACAGAAGAGTCTGAAAGTGAATTACATCAATCAAACACAACTTTTACCAGAGAAAATACTTGGAATAGAGGGTTTACATATTGTTTGCAGATGACCTTTGCATCATTTATTGATTTACCAGTCCATCCTATTCCAACCTGTGTAAGTAATTAATAGTTGCTTAAATAGATAAAATTAGAATTCCTTCCATGAGTCATATTTATAGATGAGGATCCCCATGTTATTGGCGAGTGCTTTTTTCCTTCTTGCATTTGTTGAAATAGTCCCATCGTCAAAGATCTCGGGGCATTAATTGGCAGTGACTTGATCTTGTCTCCTTTTGTCTCATTATAGTAGCTCCTGTGACTAGGTTACAGTTATGTCTTGTGGGTTGGCAGTAGGGGAGAGGACTTCCTTCCGACACTTGTGCTCAAGCAGCTGTTTCTCTTTCTCCAGAAACACCAGTTTCCCCAGCCCCCAGCTGGTTTTTCCCTGCTGAGAAGCCAAATATGCCAAAGTCACTGCTAGACCAAGTTCATCCTGTGACAGTGCAAATGACTCCAATGCCTTTTTCTCCCACCAAGCTTTTCCAACGTAAGCTTTTATCCTCTTTGTCAAGAGCTTATTTTGTCTTCTTGCTTCTCTTCTCCTATAAATAATCCATTTTCCCCCACTAGACTCACAGAACAGAGGCGTGCCCCATGTCATATGCTTGCTCTGAGCATTCTTTCAGCGTTTTTTACTTGCTTAACCCTTTAGTTCTTTTCTTTCATTCCTATCAGGATCTCCAAACTGAGTTCATGAAAGGTCAGAGTTAAAAAAATGATATTGACTGAATGCTTTTCATCAGAAAACCAAACACCACGCTTTCTGAATATTCACAGAAGTTTTACCCTGTCTGCAGTGACCCTTGCCACACTTTTGCTTCTCTATTTTCATTTCAAGGTTTAGAGGCCCCGGTGATAGGGAAGAACTATAAATAAGAACAACTCCGAGAATGATAGGATGAGCTCAGATGATCCTTAACTTTTTGGCCTTTCTCTTGGTTTAGAATTCCTCAACACCTATTATAGTGACTTATTTCACTTGACTCAGAATACCAGGGGTTTGGAGCTCCTTAAGTCACTTACAGGAAAGACTCATGGTTATGGCGTCTGTCAACTAGCAGAGTATTGGAATACTTTTTATTATAGTACTCAAAGTAAAGAGGGGGTGAAGTGGGCACTAACAATGATATTTTACAAACACACTTAATTACACTTAGGGAACTCAGCATTACATGAGTTGTAACACAACATGCCTAAGTTCTCTACTTCTCTTTTGTTTTAGTTGTCATTTAACAGGTTTTCTTCATAAGAGGTAAGCTTATGGTTTCTAAGGATAAATGAATGCCTTGCAACTAATGGTAGGGATGTTGGAATTTAAGCATATTAAAGAGTTAATTATTTTTTAAAGCTTACTAGTAAATAGGTACTACCCACAATAAGATTTTGAAAATAATCTATTCCAAATAATTAATACGTATATGTATATGTAGTCATACTGATATCTTATTCTGAAGATTTCTGTGATATATTGATGCCATCTCCTTTAATAAGAAATACTGTGTATATATATATATTTGTGTATATGTGTGTGTGTATTTATGTATGCATATAATACAGTTTCTTAAATATAAACATATATATTCTAAAGTGATGATGCATCCATCATAGGGTAATTCCTTAATCTTTATTTGACCCCTGAAGGCATCCCAGGTTTCAAGAGCCATTGATAGTTTCTTAAAAACAGACTCCTACCTTGGCTTTTACATTGACATCCGAAGAAATGCCACAGCAATCTCTGTTCATGGTAGTAACTGTAGTCTCCATTCAGAAAAATTTTCCTCATATCTAATTCATCTTGTTCCTCTTCGACTTCCTCTTCCTTGTGAGGGTTTGGAAGATAAATGACACTCAAGAGTTAGAGCTTCTCCACAAGGTCACACCACAAGTTGTAGAAAGAAAACCAGAAATTTGCAGTTCTGCCCTTCATCTCAATTCCTAGCCTATGCTAAACCTCTTAGGATCTATATGATGGGTCAGAATTCTCCTTTTTTTTCCAGTGGATCAGAGAGAACTGTGGCAGTTATAAATCTATTTGCATGTTTCCTGGCCACATAGTAAAAAAATGGTAAAAGTATGAAATGGTCAGATCCTTAACCTTTCCATTTCTTTGCTTTATAAATGAATAACAGTGATCTACAAGTGAAAGAATGTAGCTAACCAGTGTCATTTGGGATCTTCTAAAGTAGTACGGAAACTCTGCATTCTTCAGACCAACTTGTGGCGTGCCAGCACATTCCTCTCCGATGAGGTGGAGGAATACTGGTGGCCGGGCTGGGATTTGTAGGGTTGGGGTGGGGAGCTGCTGTTTAAAAATACATTTAATTATATTCCTTCTCTGCAGTAATATTGATACCATTTTTAGCCCATTACAAATACTGTGATTTTCATTTAAATCACGTCCATTATCTTATTGACCTAGTTTTTATTTTGTAATCAAAATATTCTATTTCTGGATAGCTTAGCCCCAGAATATTTTTCTTATTAAAGGTTATGGACACTTTTTAGGATTTTTTCTTCCATCTCTGTGTACAGATGGGCTGTCTCTGAGTTCACTGTGTTATAGAACATGGTACTATATAGTTCTCTTTAAGAATGTGGAATTTCTCTAATTTGGCAAAATGCCATGAGACCTCACATCTGGTGACTTTTTTGATGGATGGTGGGAGAATTAAGAAATTCTATTTCTATTTAAAACGAGAGGGAGAGGTCTTGATTCTCTTCCCCTGCCCCTTTATTCCTTTGCTCTTCCTCTATTCTTCTGCCTTTTCCCTCTTTAGCTTTCTCTTCTTTCCTCCCTTCCACTCTCCCATATGTTATAAAGCTCATGCAGAGTTGTCTTCATTCATCTTGATACTCATAGGATTCACTTATTTTAGGCCTTTGCTTTTTCCATGCTTCTTTACCTCCTGTTTCCTTCCCATTCTCTTCCTTACCTTCTCTTTCTTGCTTTCAAGGAAGGCTCACTTCATTTTTCTCACTCTGGCTGGAAGCTCACCCTGGAGAGAAACCCACTGGAGATGTTCCTGGGGCTCTGTTTCATCAGCTCATTCTTCATCAGTGTCTAATCAGGACCTTGAGACCCCTGACACACCATCCACTTTTCCTTCTAAGTTTTCTTTCAGTGTATTTCTCACCATCCTTACCATATAAAGGTACCTTGCCCTTTTCTTCAGACAATAGATTCAGAGAATTTTATGATTTAGGGGGACCAGCTATCTTATTTTGCAGGTGAGAAAATAGACCTGCGAATGGTTTCTCCTAAGATTCTAAGGCAATTTAATTGGCAGAACCAAGTCAGCTACCCCATCACCTGACTCCTGTTATGGGGGCTTTCATTACCATCTTTCTTAGCCAGGATGTCATATAGATATGTGTCTAGTTTCTGCTGGCACTCATTTCTCTCAATCTCCATCAGCCTTCTCAAATGTTGTTTGGTTTACATGTATTTTAGAGTAACTGAGTCTTAGGAGTGACATTTTCCTGTCAGAAGAAGGCACAGAAGATAAAGTACACTGGCAAGAGTCTGGCTGAATTGTTGGGGATTTTCTCAGGAATGCTGTTTTACCCCAGGTCATTTCTGTTGAAGTATTCATTCCTCAGAACCGGTAGATGACTATGACATAGAATATGTGAGTTTGAGCTCCTTCCTGCCTAACTGGAGTCTCCCTGTTAATCAGGAAACCACATTTAAAGCTGTGTCCTGAACTCTGCCAAGCATGTCAGCTTGGCCAGGAAGGATAGGGAATTCCTATTGGTAATAGCCACTGGGGACTAAGGGAGCAACGGGAGGTCAGATAGGAGCTTAGTAAAGAAGGCATCAGCAGCACAGGGTATATTTCAGCCAGTGGGATTGTCTCTTTGTTTCCTAAATTCCCTTTGTGGTTGAGGTCAGGCGAAACCCAAGATATCGGCTCCCTAGACCAGTGACTCTGTGCCTTGGGATTTTATGACCTAACAACAGTTTTTTTTTAATTGAGGAGGTGCAACATAAAGTTGTTAGCTGTTATCTTCAGAAGTAAGGATATTACAAATAGCAATAGTAAAATCATCATATGATGTTACGTCTCTTTCACAAAAGAAAAGACACTTCAACACCAGGAATGGGAAGAATATAATCTCAGAATACAGGATAGTGCTCTATACCACACACATATAGCTTCCAGAAAATCTCAGATTGTTTTGTCCAGATTTTCCTTATTTAGCCACATGCTGACATAAATTGCATCCCAGAAATAGTGTTGATCTGTGATACCTGGGAACCACCAGGCTTCACTCCATGGCTGGTGAGCTCCTGCTCCTCTCTGTAGAAAGAGCACCAAGAATGCATGAAGAAGATGGCATATGGAACAACTCATCAGTGTATAGCACATACATTGTAAGTGCTCAGTAAATTATGTTTCTTTTTATTCTATCTTAGAAAGTGAATTAGGCTGGATGACTATTTTAGGTTAGACTTTAAGGGACACTTTGGCTTTTTTTATTGTAGGCTAGGGTCTGATCTTCAGGTTTTCAGATCTGAAGCTTGATTTGATCAGCTACCTTGTGGATGGTCTGGAAAGACTTAACACTTTGCAAGCTCACTGGAGAATAATCTATAAGCAAGAATGCCAGCTCATTATTTTGCAAAGGGAAGATATGCTTTTTCAGTGACAATATCAATGGATCAGTCTGCCCAAATTTATGTCCTCCCCACAGTAGGGGAGGTGGGATGGATGCTGGGGTAGCAGTTATGGTGTAGACTTTCCTTGGGGAACACAGAAGCAAAAGAGTAGGAATTGGTTGACTGAATTTATTCCAGCAAGCTTAGGGTAGAGCCCATTTTATTTCACTGGCTTTGTTTTCTCTCTCTTTCCTTCAAACATTCCTCTTCACTGAGAGACAGTAAAACATAGTGGTTAAGAGCCAAACTGTCCAGGTGCGAACCCAGGCTTTTCCTCTTACTAGTTGTGTGACACAGGGCAGTTTATTTGACCTCTCTCTGCTTTAAGTTGTCATCTGTAAAATGGAGATAATAATAGAATTTGCCATAGAGGTTTGCTTTGCTAAGGAAAGAAGTTGATACATATAAAGTACTTACGAGTGTTTGGCATATAATAAATGATCAACAAATATGATGATGATGATGATGATGATGATGATGATGATGATGATGATGATGAAAATTTTGTCATAGGCATGGAAAAATGAATAAAATCAGATGGGTAGACTCAGATTCTTGTTCTTTAACTTTCCTCACTGTAGAATTCAGCTCTACAGTAACCTTTGGTTTCTGTTTTTACTCTTCATCAATTCAATAGATTTTCATATCATGTCTTTCTATATTGTTTTTCATTGATTACATATTTGGTTGACACATAGAGAGATATTTTCATCTGAAACTGTCAAAGCCTTCCTTCCCAAGGTTCACTTTTAGAGAGGCTTCTGTTCTTGGTGTGGTTGACCCCATCAGGGTCTCTTTCCCAGGTCACCCCTTCCTAGATTTCTCCCTTGACTTGACTTATTCAGTAGTGGTAGGAGAAGCCTTCTAGCTCTTGATATACCAAACACAAACCTATCTGCTAAAATACTGAGAGATACTGAGATACTTATACAGGTGTCCTTCAAAATAAGGAGCAAGATTAGTAGTAAAGCTGATTCTGTGACTAGTTTTTTATGTGCTTTCTCCTATTTTGTCAAGTCTGTAAAGCAAGGTGACAAATAACCTGATTTTTTTCCATTTCTCCTTCCTCTGGAGAAACTTAACAACTATTTTCCAGTGGAAGCCAGTGCCAACTTGACTGGTATTCAGGATGCCTTTTATAGGAATGCATTCCATCTAATCTATATAAGTGTCTAATGCCTGTAGTGTGATCATTTTTCAATTTCCTCACTAAATGTACAGTGATAAATTACAGTTAATAATGACCGTTAAAATATTTTACTATAAAATATTCCAGGTACATTGACTACTGAAGCAAATTAATCCACCCACCATTTATCTGTAGTATAATGAGAAACAAGCTGATAGTTAAAATGTTCCTTCTGTAACACTATTGGTTCGCATATTAACGACTTTTCCTCACTGCTCTGTTGTGCTCCAGTTCCTTTAAATACAGCTTTCCCCCTGACTTCTTTCTCACTTCCCAAGGCAGCTAGAATTAACAGTGTGATTGGGCCATTGGTCTTGCTTGTTTGTTGCTAGTCGAGAAGTCAGAGAGACACTAGGTTTTTGGAGGAGAAGAGGAGAGGGTGGATAGAAGTACTTTTTTTTACCTTTGTAGTCAGGGCTTTCTGCTGAAAGTTTGCAACCCTCTGTCAAAGTTGTGTTGTGTTCTCTGCTCAGTTTTTGTACCTATGAATTGGGAATGCCTTGCTCACAGAGTGCTTGTGAGGGCCTGATATCATACATGCGGTATCAGGCAAGGAAATAAGTGACACTTTCAATCCAACTATTCGTTTTATCTTTGGCTCTCTGTACAATAAAGAGGAGATGTATGAGATTGCTGTTCCACATTTCTATGGCTGTTTCTCAGTCCTTTACATTCCCAGGCACATGGAGAATGCTAACATTTGTTCAGCACACAGGTGTCACCCAGCCACCCAAGGTCATGCCCAAGGTCTGAGGGGATTGATATCTCTACAGGTCTGTGACACATAATGAGACATGTCATGGTTGGGAACGCAGTCTCACAGTTCGCAAGAGACCTACCAATATTCCCTGGTGGTGTCTATTCTTATAAGGGCTATTTAAAATAATTTTTATGTATAGATTCTTTGTAGGGGGAGAGGGCATTTGGCTCTTTTGTAACCCTTCCTTTGTCTGGACCATGACTAATTAGTATTCCTATTCTCTTCTTCAGCAAACGTTTCCTGCGATGCTCTACCTGGTGCTTTGGGAAAACAAAGATGGATGGATATCTCCCTCCCTCTAAACTCAAGGTCTAGTGTTCATGAGGTAGAACATGACACCTAAAAACAAATAGTTAGGGAGCCCAGCTGGTAGAGTGCTGTCTGACTCTGGGTTCTGGAAATTTTGTTTGGAAACTACCTATGCTAGCATCATCTTCTGGTACTATACTTTGGATTACCTTAGAACCCAGTATAACAGAGTTTATACTCTGTGGCCTGGAGTCATCATTGGTGTGTACATGGGGCTGGGAAGAAGAAGTGGAAAAGCCAGCCAGGACCACTCTAGAGGTCCCTTGTCAGTCTCACTCCCCTTGTTCTAGGGTCTTGGAGAATCTAATTTTCCAGAATTCACTGATATCTAAACCCTTCTTTGTATGCTGCTGTGCTGTTCTCAAATCCCTTTATTTCCTTTTATCCTCTAGGAACATGGGAAGTAGATATTAGTTTTATTTTCCCCATATTTTAATGGAAGAAACAAAGAATCTTCTGAGAAGCTGGATATCTTGTTCCAAGAAATGATGGGCTGGGCAGTTGTCACTTGATCATCCACTTCCCTCTAGGTACACTTGCCCCAGCACAAATTTTTCCACAAGTGTCTTTTGTTTCTAAAGAACAGGAGGAAGTTCTTTCTAATGCTGTGAAGTGTTCCTAGATATTGTGTGGAAACAGGAGTCCAGGGGGCTGTAAGTCTCCAGGACTGGAGTAGTGCTGCCCAGGAGGACAGCAGCCCAGCAAAGGCAGGAGACAGACGACTTTGATTTTGCCAATTGTGGAGAGCAATCCAGTCACCACAACTCACTTTCCAGCTTGGCTAACTTAGACACTCAGTGTGCTCTGGGTGGAATGACTGGATAAAACATTAACTTTAACTTAAGACTTCTTTTAAAAGTTTAGAATCTCATGATGTCTTTCAACAGCACCCTCCTTGAACTGCATTTATATAGCCATTGTATAAAGTGAGATCCATGAACAATTTTTCACCAGTGACTCTGAATATCTTATATTAAACTTGAAATTCAAGCATATACCTCCAGTGCTTTTTAAAATTTTTTTCATCTTACTTAAATATAATAGACAATCAGTTGCTTGTATTTCATTGTACAATTTAATTACCTCCAGTGCTTTTACTGCAGAATTGTTTGCCTATTAAAATCTGATTTTCTGTGGACAGACATTGAGAGCTCAGGTAAGCCAATCAATGACAAACTCTTGATATGTCATTTTAGTTCTGTTAAGGATCCAGTGGTGGATATAATCAGCAAGTTTCTGTCTCTTCAATGATGGGAACAAGATAGAATGAGAGACGTAGCTGACTTTGAGGCAAAATATCAGAGTTCTAGATTTCAGGCAAATTGCTTGTTTTTTTCCAAGTTTCAGTTTCATTTGTTGAGCAAGGTTGTTATGATGATACCAGACATGGGTAGCATTTGGAAGTGCTTTATTAAAAGAAAAGTGAGATTCAGATCTTATCTCTTGGTCTACATGTCTTTTTATCCCTAGGACAAGGATATGCATTCATTTATTTGCCTTCACATTATTAAATTAAAATAATATAGAAGAAAAATTCTTTTACATATATATACTTAAGATACTTAATATGGAGTCTATAGATTTCTTTGTTGCCATTTTATTACTGAAGAGTTGAAAGCCCTGCCCCTGGTGTTTCTGCCATATTTGTAAGTCTGTGATTGGTTAGTCAGGTGGCTTGAAGAATGCTAATTAGCAGATATGTACAGACCACTGAGAGGGACCCCTGGAGAATGTAGTCCAGAGTTTCCTATTCTGTGAGGACAGCTCCCATCCTTTTGAAGTCCAGCATTTGGATCTTCTGTCTATGCACTAACCTCAGTCCTTAGTGACTCTATTTGTGTAAGTCATGGATTCATTTGTCGTGCATGCAGGTTACCTTCATACTACCCCACAGTCACAGATCGCGCCCAAAGAATCAGCCCGCTGTTCCCAGATGTCTTCTATTGGTTGCCAAAGTTGATGGGAGAGTGTGGATGATGCATATCAAATCTGTCCCCACTAATGGAAAAACATCTTCAGGTGGTCTGAGGCATCTCTGTTCTGTCTGAGGTCATTCCCTTATGTTAACAACCGTGTACCAGGTGCTGAATGCAGTTTATCCTCTCGGAGAACAGAATTACTAGGAATCCAGGATAACTAACAGGAGAATATGGTTGAATGTAGTGCTTTATCCACTCTCTGGAAAAAGTAATAGTCATTGAGATAGGCAGCCACTATTCTCACAAGGAAAAGCCATGAGCAAAGGGTTGGAAGCATAAGAAGGTGATCAGATTCAGTCGATAGGAGTGACACTCAGGCATAAGGATCATGGGGCTTTGCTACAGCCACATGTGGCAGCCTTCACCCTGTGGTTCATCAAGCATGCCTCTGATGGGTGTTTTCATCACTAAGGTATAGATGGAAAAACCACACATAGTAAAGTTCAGTGACCTATTCAGCACAGAGAAATCAAAGGCAGATTGAAATTACACCTGTTGATGCTTTGCTCCATTTAGTTAGAGTCTTGTCAAGGGTGGAGATCCATGGGAGCTGAGGTCAAAGCTTTTTTTGCCCTTTCTCTCCTGTCACACAAAAGAGCCTGATTATCAAACATATTGGTGGAGACCCCTACTGGATGGGACACTTATTGATGCCCTATACCCTCACCAGGGAGAGTCCTGGAGACTACTCACTCTTCAGCTCCCTGGGCACAGGGTGTGCAGCTGCTGACGACTCTTGAGTCTCCATACCCACGCCATCCCCTGGTGAGGTCCTGGACACCAAAGGGGATGCCCTGGGAAGTTCTGCCAGGATTTCCTGTGCCGGGGCAGCTCCCTGCATCGGGCAGCATACCAAAGGTCACAGTCTGCAAAGTATTGCCTTTGTTTCTCAGTGGAATGCTGGGACCACAGGAGTCCGAGTTAATTGATCACACTGGGAAAACTACTCGATTGAAGTTGGACTAGCAGGATGAGGGAGAAGTGACTGAACTGATTAAAAATGAGCTTAATTGAAGAACTAAGCTGCCTCAAATCCTTCATGGAAGTCGACAGGATGTAAATAATAAATCATAAATAAATAAAACTCAAGAGCTAAATAAAGGCGCTTTAAATATACCATCCTTCACAGCTGCAAGTGTTGCAAAGTGAAATCAACCAGTATGTACAATTATGAGCTTTCAGTCCTGACGCTGAGACTGGATTCAGCCTCAGATACTTTTCATCCACAATATTTTTATCCAAACTTTATATGGTAGCAAGGATGAGTAAAATGATCGACTGAGGTCTAAAGTACTGAACCAAGGCAACTAAGCCAATTTTTCAATCTAGCTGGAATTTGGGGGATTAAAATTCTTAGTCAAAGAATCTTAAACTACAACATAAACCTCTACACCTCATGAAGCACTGTCAGATAATAGTACATATCACACATATATTTATGCCATAGATGTGTATATGTACACGTATGCACATATATACATTTGTATATATAATTAAAGACAGAATATATATTATATATAATATGTATACCTTAAAATATGTTACATATAAAACATTAAAATATATAATATATATTTAAAGTATGCATATTCTTTGATAATACATATTTATATATAGCTATATAATACATTATATGCTTATATATATTTTGCTTTTAAGTTTTTCTCTCTTTAGCCAAAAGCGTGACTACTTTTTCTTTCTGTCCTGTTTACAGCAGTATTATTCACTTACTTATGAGGAGGTTTATCCAATAGTCTGTAAGATAAAAATTGAGCAGATGAAATTACTTTTCAAAGCCTTAGAAAGGCATCAGGTTAGAGACCAACATACAGTCCCTCCCTAAGTCCAACCTGGTCATTTTCCTGCTCCAGCACTGGGCTAGATCAGTAGCTGTTTCTTTAGTTGGGCCTCAGGTGAGGTGAAGAGGAGTTCATTGGATCCACTCACCAGTCAAGCTGTGCTATCAACCCTCTGGCAAGAGTACCAGATGCCTGTGGCATGCTGCTCTCTGCTGGGTCCTCCCATTTCTCCAATCAGTTCAGTTGGGAGGCAACTGTGAGTTGTTTGTTCCCAAATCTTTTTATGCTGGTTGTACTTTTTTTACTTTAGACATGTAACTAAATACTATGTATACAGGTGATATCTGAGTGTGAAAGGGGGAGATGTTTCTATGAAAACTACACTATTGCCTTGGAGAAACTCATCAATGATGAATTTTCTTAAAAAAAATTGTGGCTAAATTACTTAAATTTAAACAAGATAACTCTAAATTCATAAAAATCCTGGCATATTCCACAGTCAAATTAATTTTCAGCTGTCTTGAGTTTTTTCTCTTCTATAAGGAAATTGAAAATCATAGCAGATTTCTGGTTTATACAAGATAGATAATTGAGAATTCCATCTTGATGGCATGTTGTGTAAAATGCATGTGTCTACTGAGCAAGTCAAGATGCTTATACTTTGTAAGTTACAAGAGAACTTTGCCAGGCTGGAGAGAGAGCAGACACACATCTTCCCTACTGGGCTCATCAAGGACACATGCTTTGAGGGAAACTGTGGGCAGAATCATCTGTGTGAGATCTCATGAGAGCACTCACTTTGTCTCTTTCCCACTCACTCCCTCTTCTTTCTCTTCTCCTTTCTTCCTCTCTCCCCTCTCCCACCTCTCTTTTTCTTTCTATGTCTCTCCCCTTCTTGCTCCCTAAGTAATACAGCTTAGTTCAGAGACGTCTAAATTAAATACAGGAGGAAGCATTTGGAGTTAAAACAGTATATTTTAAAGTACTCGTTCCAAGAAAGATATGATCTTTGGCTTTAAAAGTTTTGAAATATATGTTTATTTATATGAACCCAATACAAATATACACAACACACACACACATAGAATATTCCTTTAAACAATCTTTGATTTATTAAAATGTGACTTACGTTAGATAGTTCAGGAACATACCTATTTCTCATAAACCGAGATCAAGATACAGTGAAGAAAACTTTCTAGAAGTGCCTTAAAATTCAGAGTGTTTTAGATCATCTTTTATTCTCTTTGGTCTAAAAACATTTTGGAAAGAAATTCCTCTGACACAGAGGCCAGACAACTGCAGGAAAAATGTGAGAATGCTTGTAGATCCTGAGACATGTTAACAGACATATCTGAGAACCCTCAGGAAGAATAATATTTTACAGTGAAGTATTGTTGTCTTGAACAATAAAAAGCCCTATGAATGTGCTTTAATTTATGCTAATGTGGAATGCTTAAAATCATAAAACAGGTATGATTATTTGGTTCCAATTCACCCAGAGAATGCAGATCCCAAAGATAAGAATGCTAGAACATGAATTTCATGGGAAAGCATGAATCCACCCACCTCTAACAAATAAACCATCCTTCGTTTCAGTAATAGCTCTTAGGGGTTTAATTTTGATAGATAGTGAGTTATTTTATTCTAGAGCATAAACCAGATACTTCTCTTAAGTTAATGGGAAACAAACTGATGAATGCCAGATTAACTAGAAAAGAAATGTTTCTCCCTGCAGTTCTGGACAATAACGCAATTTAATGGCATTTCACCTGGGTGGACTTTTAAGATGGATGGATTTGTCTTTTGCCTCTCAGGGCATAGGTCCAAATTTGAAGCAGATGGCGGAAAAGATGAATGACCACAGAGATCTCCCAGTAAAATTGGTTAGATTTTCTCAATCCTCATTAATTCCTGGTTGATCATCATCCATCTTCAGCTCTCTGACCCTATCTAATGAACTCTGATTTCTGAGGATTTTCTGGATCTAGAATAACCAAAATGTACTGACTGAACTATGAACAGATTGAAGGAACTAGTTGCCAGATATTTCAGGCTTTTCGAAGATGGGAGGAGTCTCAACCTGAACTCTTGTTTTCCTTACTTTGAGTCATAGTAGACTGTTTCTGAGCAGCAAGGAGACAGAACTGGGCAAAGTGTGAACTCTACAGCTCAAGGAGTGAGTTTAAGAGACAAATTGCATCCCCTGTTGTTCAGGTAAAACCTAGTAAAAGAGAGACTTTGGTTCTTAGATTAAGTCTGATGAGGTAACTCGAAACCACCCATGACTAAGCAAGACTGACAGTGAGGGGTCACCCCAGCTCTGGAATAGGCATGAGAAGAAGCAGAGGATTGTGAGAAAACCCCAGAAGTGTCATCATTCCAGGCCACTGAGACGAAGAGGAGATTCCATAGACCTGCAGAAAGAGGAGCCCATGGGAAGAAGTGGGGACAGCAACACTATGGATTTCATTAAAACGATGCCAATGTGCTTCTTTATCCATGGCCTGATAGACTCATTTACTTCCATGTTAGGGAAGGCTCATTGACATAACTGTTTCACTCCTGCTAGCCAATTTGTGTTATTATTATTTTTACTGAGGTTGTATTAGTGTATTTGTCCCCATTCTGAGCCAGATGCCTTTGTTTTATTAATAGCATATATTTTCAGAGACACCTAACAAAGAGGACAAATGATTTCCACTTAAGATGAGACTTTATGTGTTATTGACAGGGAGCATTAACCCTCTGGATGCCATAGGCCAATAGACACATACGTACCCCACATGTTGGAAGAATGGAACTTACCAGTAAACTAAAAACTGGCAAATGCTTAGGACCCTAGGAGAAAGTGCCCAGGAGGTTTACACTTAGTTTTAGGAAAAGATAAATAACTGTGACATTTTTGATGGCCCTTTTCTTCACTTGAACAGAATGACTATATTTTACTAGTCAACCAAGAGATAGATCAAGCTAAAACCAACTTCCCACCTTTCATGTAAAGTTATTACATGAATTACAGTAGTTATTAAAACTACATGAAATTAAAATAGTCGTAGAAGCACCTAGTTTATTTCCAATTTCATGCGCTTGTATTTTGTAAAGCAGTTTTAGATCTGTCTGCGAAGACCAGTTGGGGTGAAAACAGCCCTGAGAGACAGCTGGGAGAAGAACAGGTTTTCAGGTCTGAGACAAAGTCCTAGGCTCTGGATTCAGCTGTTACAAACTCACCAAGTGACCTCAGCCAAATTTCCTCACCTTAAAAATGGAAATGATAATGCTGACCATCTTTTTATGGGATACAGTAATACTGTGATCAGCACCATTTGTGGCTTTGGGCTGAGAGTTTGAGGGAATAAATTCTCCTCTCTTGCTCAGGGACCATGTGTGTTGGTCAGGGTTCCATTCAGGGACAGCACTAGCTTTATTCTCTCTCTGGTCTATACCTTTGTTAACATGACAACTGCAACATCTAGTTACCCCATACTGATTGAGTGGTCATTCCAATTGAGTGGTCAAGGAGTGGTGCACACCATTTCTCCACATCCTGAAATTCTCCTGAATTCTCTCTGTCATCCAGTGACTCAGGGAAAGACACCGTATCCCCCTCTCTTGCTGCCACCTGCTAGTTATTTCACCAATAACTGACTCCCAGGTGAATAGTAATTCTTCATGTACAACATCACTCACGTCCATTCCTTTATTTTCTAGGTAATATTTACTGAGTGTTTACCAGGCACTGTGCTTATACTTTGCTGTGTTATCTTCTTGTTAACTTGAGAGAGCTATGAATAAAAGAGGTTAACAGAGACCCCTAGACCAGACAGCTGTTCCGTGGTGGGGCCCACCTCCCTTCTCCCTTCTGAGCCCACAGACCATCCCCCTCACACTTTGTGTATTCATGTCTTCCTCGTGCAGTTGTCTTCCAACTGTTCTCTGTCCACCCGGGTCCTTCCTGCAGGCCACCACCAGAAGTAGCTCCCCACGCTGCCATTCTAATATTATTTCCTCTAGAAAGACTTTTTTTTAAGATTGAGATTATAGTTTTAGTACAGTGCAATGTGACACAACATTATATAGTTTCAGTACAGTACAATGTGACAATTTTGTATTTGTACATATTTACTATAGCTTTTTACTTTCTGTCCTTTCTATATACTATCCTGTCTATATCTGAAGCTCACATAGCATCCAGTGTAGAGTCTTGTGTCTAGTGGATATTCAATAAATATTTGTTGAAAGAAATCAAAGGAAAGAAGATAGAAAGGAATAAGTAATAATATTAATAATAATAATGGTGAACATTCACATGGCATTTGTTTTAATTTAATCTCCCTTGCTAGTTTGCTTCCTATAACATCCCTGTGAAATAGGGACTATTATTTATCAGCCAAGAGAGGCAAGAGAACTTAGGTAACTTGCCCAAGGTCAAGGAGTTGGTAAGTGACAGTCAGGATCTGAACCCAAGGAGTCTGGCTCTTGAGTCTGTCCTCTTATTCTCCTACCATGTTACACCACAGGGTCATGGAGGATGAACAGACAGGGGAAGATACAGAAAGAAGAAAGAATTTTAAATCAGTGCCCAAGACAACAGAGCAAAGGAAACTTAAGAGTAGCTGCTCTATTTTGTCTTCTTTTAATTTAAATGGAGGAGAAGTACCACTGATGAGCTGGAGCATTGGCCAAGCTGCTGAATTTGTGGCTACTGCCTGGATTACTGTTAGAAATTGATTACTATGAGACTTCCCGAATACTGTGCCCACGTTTTATTCCTCATATTCTATTCATTATGGGAGGCTTTGCCAAGAGACTGTTAAACAGTCCACATGCCCCCAGCTCAGAGTCCCTGGGAGATGAGAAGGTTACTGCTTTCTCCTTGGAAGCACCCTCCATAACATGTGCTTTCCGTTTGAAAGGCTCCCTTAAAGGAGAAAGTCACAGACATAAAATCACCATGACTGGAAATGAGTAGCAAATATGTCAAGTTTGGCTGAAACAAGCTGATCAAGAATATTTAATGAGGTATTTCTCTTTAGAAGTGTGACTCTCTTATTTAATCCACTGTTGCTGTGATTGGTTTTTAACGGGGCCCCCAGGAACTACTGGTATTTCTGCTGATGATAGCATCGATTTTCTGTCACATACAGAAAAGTCCATCTTAAGCGTATTGTGAGTTTAGAGCATGTTAGAGGAAGGGGTCTCTCATTTAGGAGCAGGGAAAGACTATTTTGCCAGCTGAATTTACGGAACACTTTGCACCAAGAATCCTAGATTCCAGATTCGATGAATCAGAGCTGAATCATATTTAAGTGTGTGCTGCATTTTGAGGGATTCCCTCTGCCCACCACCCTGTGGGGTGAAAAGCACTGCTTTTCCTGTGCAAAGAAAAACCATTGTTTCTACCCAGACCACTAAAATCTCTTTGTGGTGATGTTGTGAACACACTGAGTGTTTGTTGTGGCCCAGCCAAGACAACTTTATAGATTAATGAAAAGTGGTTTATTCTTTCTAATAAACAGAGCATTTAGTTCTATCTCTGCCTCTTAGAGTCCAAGTAGATCTGTCCCCATCCCCCACCCCCAGCCCCATCTGCACCACCCTCTTGTAGACCTCATGGTATATTTTTGTACCACTGCCCTATCTATTCCTAGTAGTTAAGGATTCTGAGCAATATGAAAGTAGGTTACTCTTCATCTGGTTTCTTGGAAGAACTGTGCATGTGTGAGGGTAGCTTTTCACCTAAAAGACTAAACCACAGAGAGAGTCCAGGAAGTAGAGAATGAAAGGATCAGGCGACTCGCTTTTCTTAGCTTTATGGGACTGTAGGCACTGCTGGGTAGTAGCTGGAACCCAGACAGACTCTAAGCAAAGCAGAACAGAGATCCTGCCTCCATGCCGTGTTTTACCAGCTTTACCTTGGTGGAATGAATTAGCCTTCCTGAATCTCAGTTCCCATCTACACAATAAGGATGATAAGGCCTGGCTTTAGGATTATTGAAAAGACTGCAAACGCTGGCTATAAGTGCCTAACACTAGTATGCAGTAATTGATAGCTGTTTCTGTTGTTGTTACTGCTATTGCTGTCACTGTCATTACCACTGTCTCTATAAGTAGCTCTTGGATATGCGAAGAACAAAGAGGAACTCGATTGCTGTTGCCTCATGCACATAGGACACAGTTTTAATCTTCAAGACTTCAGTCTCAACCTGAAATCTTGTTTTCCTTACTTTGAGTAAGAGTGGATTTAGTTTCCTGATAATAAGGAGACACAATTGGGCAATGTGTGAACTCTACAGCTCGAGGAGTGCGTTTAAGAGACAAATTACTTCCACTCTTGTTCAAGTAAAACCTTTCTTACTATAGCAGTTAAAATTGCTTCTAAAACAGTAAAAGTGAACATAAAAATTCTCAGCTACATAGAGATAAAAACAAAGAATAAAGTATTTCTTTACTCTAGCAGGAGATCCCTTAACTAAATGAGTTCCTTCTTCCTTCCTTGTTTGCATTCTTCCACCTATAAATATCGACACATACCCATTGAGCATACACAAGGCTCAAGGGAACCATAGGGGTCAAAGTTGAATTAGGAATGGATTCTGTCCTCAAAGAACATAATTACCATCTACCAAGAAGGAGGAAATTCCCATAAATGACTCAAAAGTTAGGTGGAAAATGGTAGGACCAAAAAGAGATACCACTAAAGGACTATGGAATTTAGGAGGAATTTTGGCTGGAATGGAGCATGCAGGTTTTATGAAACAAGCAGCCCAGCACCATCATTAAGAATACAGATTCTGAGGTCGGACCACCAAATGGGAACTTTGGCCTTGCTACTTACTTGTTGTGGTTCCTTGAGCAGGCTAGGTCCCATCTCTGTGTCTCTGCTTCCTCAACTTTAAAATGAGGATAATAATAGTACCTACCTCTCAGGATTGTTGTATAGACTGAGATATGTAAACTGCTTAGAACAGTGCTGGCACAAGGTTAGTGCTATGTTAGTGTTCGTTAGATGAACTTGCTGAAGGACAGATATGGATTGACCATTCAAGCAAAGGTGGACAATGTTCTTCCAGATGGGAGTTAGCGAGAGCCTAGGCAGCGTCTGCATGAGGCGTTGGGCTGAGGAAGGCGAGAGAGGGAAAGGCAGCTTGGGACAAGATTGTGGAGGGTCTAGAATGTCAGGCCAGGAGTCGTGGACTCTACAGAAATGTGGAATGAACTCCGTCTTCTAGAATTTCTCGGTCAATGAGTATGCAGTTAGACTCTGAACCTACCTCAGGGTAGGTCTCTACTTTAGTTCCAGTGAACAAGGAAATGAACCAGATGCCAGCGGGCATGAAGTCGAATCTTGGATTATCAAGGCTCAACACATAGGCCTGAGTTGACACCTCAGGGAAGATGTGAAGCAGAGCCCTAGCAGGAAGTTAAACTGGGGCGGTGCGGGGTGAGGATGGGGGGAGGGGACAAAGGGAGGGGAGGTGGAGAGGCTAGGTGGTGGGTAGGAAATATCACACCATCACCCACATTTACTGCTTTTCAGATTACAAAGTTTTTAATTTAGGATATAGTCAGCTGTTTTGTTTTTCTTTTTGGTTTATTTCTTTTGAGCCTTGGGATGTGTGCAGTCTTATTCTGTGTACTAGGGGATGATTTAAACCCATCACAGGAGACTTTGTTTTCAGTCATCTATAGACAGGGTGCTTTGTCAGGATGTGGACTCTGTCATTCTCTACCCGCTTCTTTACACACCTATAACTGGATTAAGAAGGACTTCAGAAAGGCCTGCACACAGTTCATAAGGCCCCTGAGACAATGCCGTGTCATCTTGGAATTTGTTTTTAAATGAAAATTTGGAGAGTTGGAATGCCATAGGTTTGATTGCTTGCCACTTTAGTTGTATAAAGGCTACCTTTAATGTTTAAAAAATCATCTAAGGTATTGTAAGAGGATAATATTGTTTTATAAGTGTTATGGGAATGGGGGGGGGCAGTTCCTAAGATCACATGTGAGTCATTTAAAATTCTTTTGGGAACAAGGTAGTACACAACAAATCTATATTCATACTAAATCAGGATCAATTACCATAAAATGTCTGTCAATAACACAGGAACAATGAAATGATAAAGTGCAACTATAAAGTAATCTGTTGCTCTGAAACCTGCTATGTGTCTTCCCACAGAGAGGACTGAGTGTGAAATATCACCATGTTAACCGCTTGGAAGAGTGATCTTCTGGGTCATGCTGCATTTTGCCTGAAGTAGAGGTTTGCCTGAAGGGATCTCAAATGATCTCCAGAGAGGTGCCTGGGACCCTTCTCAAAGGTTACCTTGCCAGCCAGGAAGGTAGATAAGCACATTTATAAATGATGGCAAGTATTTGCTGATTTGAGCTTTAAAGGCACTTTTTTCATACTCATCCAGTGGCTCTTTATCAGAGCATTATATTCATGTCTGGGAAACCATTACTTATCCATCACATCCTCTCTGAAGAGTGAAGTTTGCCCTCACTCACCTGCCTGACAGCCAAGTCACACCAGTTTTAACAGGAGTGGCAGAATTTGGTTCTTTCAAACTTGGGCCTAAAGGGCCTGTTTAATATATTATGTAAGAAAGAGTGAGGTCATATAAACAGTCATGGCTTCTACCTTGAACCAAAAGTTGTCCTTATTTGGTGCTTCCAAAGTTAGAAAACAATACAGGCAACAGAAGCTCTCTGGGGATTGGTGAAGAAATAATGGCTGCCTTGTTCTCCACCGTGGGTTTTGTGACAGTGTCAGCAAAGCAGACTACCTGCTGCTTTTAGCATTCGACGTTTGGATTGGTTTCTTTCACCCTCCCAGCCCATTTAGAAGGAACATTTTGGAAGTCTACTGAATTCTCACCTGCTTTCAGGATGCCCAGTCATCATTGTGGGGAAGCTCTACACCAGAGCCTTAGGCCGTGGGTCGGTAGGGGTCCCTGCAGCCCTTGGGAGGGAGCAGCGCCCCTGCCTGAGAGCTCCACCACTCTGCAGGGCTCTTCAGCAACTGAGTCTCAGAAGAAATAGCGTAACACTTCTCTCTATCATTGTTTTTGGCTGAGCTAAAGGTAGATCATATTTCACCCTTAAATAACTGTCTTCTGTCTGTGTAAACAGACACGACAATTAGTCTTAAACTTCAAACCTCAGCCCACAGATCTCGATTGTTTTTTTTTTCAGACCTTAACTCTGGGGGCCACTCTTCTCTGTTTTCTGAAGCCTCTGAGAAAACCTCTATCTGAGCATGCAGCCTACTTTCTGAATCTAAAAAAGCCATGCTTGGGGCACATACAATTAAGGGGGCAGGGAGCGAAGAAAATTCATTTACTTCTTCCCTTGGGACCTAAATCCATTTTAGTATCCTACTTACATCAAACAAGAGATGCCAGAATATTAAAACATGGCATTCTTATTATTTTCAATGGGAAGAAGTTATGAAAAGGAAGCCTCTGTCTCGCAGAGTGGGTAAGAAGCCTGGCCAGAGGTTTGTCTCATTTAAGAAGTAAATATATTCAGTGAGAGCAAAGAGGCTGCCAAGTAAATTTATTCCAATTTTAAGGACAGAAGGGCAGGAGTTTTGCTGCTCCTTTAAGTTGCTTTTTGGATGTAAATTTCTGCACGCGAGTCTCTAAACTAAGAATGTAATTGCAACTTGTTTAAAATTTGACCTCTTCAGCGTGGCCAAGAATCTGAGAAACAAAGAATGCAGTGGATTATTGAATCTGTTCTCCAAAGGCCCATCCTGACACAGAATGGATCCTGCCTTGGTTTTTACCATACAGGTGTTTAGTCTCTGCCAGCAAGAGGACACAGATAGAGTCAGACTTTCTGCTGATATATTTAAATGTCAAAAACATGAGAAGGAAATTCAGTGACACTCTTGTCATTGTGGCAATGCAACATAACCCCTCCCATTTATGTAGCTATGCACCCAAAGACACTCTAATCAGTGGGATGGGGAGAAATGTTCAAAGAAGGCAAAGAATCCCCTACCATGGAGAGCAGCTCATTTTATAGCCAGGAAGCCGCGGAGTCGAGCTAAAATTTTTGCTTGAGGGCTAAACTTTAAATCGACTCCTTAGCCACACCTTATATCAGACTCAAAACCTAGTCCAATCTCCTGTCTGCCACTTAAGAATTCATGTTCCAGCAGCGGAGAGCTTCGAAGTCTTTAGTTTGTTACTAAATGTAAGATTTAGGAACTCTGTGATTTAATCAAAGCGATTGCTTCTGGTAGCAATTCAATGGAGTTGTTGTATCAAATTAAGTTTTATCAGGTTTTGTCTGATAGGGGTATTCACTAGCCTGGTTCTCAACACAGTGTACCCTCACTACATTTATGAAAGTGAGGCTGGAGTCATTCCATAATATAAATGAGGTCACCTTAATTGGCCTGTTTTAATGGTCTGTGGCCAAGGAGACATCAGAGCCCCAGTGAACAAGCAAGTAGCCTGTTAGGAGAAAGATCTCATGGTAGAAATTCCTTGCCTGCAAGGTTTAGAAAATTCAGTTCTTCTAACCACTATGCTTGTACATCTAAAAATTATATAATATTGAATGTCAACTATAACTGAAAATTTCTTTAAAGAAAATTCAGTTCTTCAGTAAGTGTCTTGCACAGGCACAAACCTTAACTTAAATATAGGGATCTCAAAAAGAATTGTTTCATGGTACAGCTTCCTTAAATGAGCTCAGCTAATCTATTCTTCTGTGTGTGCTGACTTGTGCCTAAATGTTGGAGGCCAAATTCAAAAGAAAAAGCAAGCCTGTGGCTCAATCCTAGGAAAGATGTAAAAGGACTAAATATAACTGTGGACCAACGAGCCACTGACTACCACAGCAGGTCCATATTAGAAAAGAGATATGCTGATTCCTGGTAATCACCCTTATTAATTAACTTCATATTTTGGCTTTTCAAGTGCCTTTGGCATAATTGGATTTCTTTATTTATTATGATTCTTCTCAGTTTTGAAATCGTTTTATGGTCCAGGCTTCAACTTCAGATAAGATCAGAAGATCTGAAAAGATGTTAGCCGTTGATGTTTTTAAGTACCTTCAGTATTTCTACTTTGCCAAGCTTCCCAAAATATGCTCAAATAAAATTTTTTTAATAGATGCCCAGGATGATAATGGTTTAGGACTTACATCTCTTACCCATAGGAAGCAATTCTCAAGAAAGAAGAAGGCTAAAGAGATTTGGATTCCAGTTGTCATAACTAGAATGGGAAAAGGGAACATGACAGGATGGATGCAAACAGGATTCCCATAGTCTAGAGCCTTGCATTGTGCACTTTGCTTCCCGCCGAAACCAGAGGTCCATTTGTACAGTCAAGTTTGTCGTGCATGCTGAACACTGCACATGCCCTGCCTAAATTCTGGCCTTGCATTTACCTCATTTTGTTATCTAAAGTGCAATCCAGTGGTGGCTTTCCATTTCCATTTGTGGAAGCCAGCTAATGGAAGACACCTGAAGAAGGAATTCGGACATTGTTTGGAAGTTGCCCCAAAAGTAGCATTCTGTGTTAAAGGGGCTATGGAATTGTCCTTGAAAAGCTATCATAGATCCTAGCAGTTTTACCACACTACGTAGTGTTTGGGTAACGTATTTGTTAGAATCTTTATAATTGGTTGGATCTATGCTTTTTACTATCTTCAGAGAAATGAATTTTATGAATGTGTTTATTTAAAGAGAACAAAACAATAACAACAACAAAAAAAAACCAATTCCTATTACCCTACCTCTTCCACTCACATAGTATTCTAATGTGGTTTGTTCCTGAAACTGACTCATTCAGCTTTCCTTCTGGAAGTTGTCAGTATGTACGCCTGGTTAATGGAGAAAATCAGTGCAGTGTCCAGGCACAATGCCATGACTCATTCCTGGCATTTCAGGGGCTTTGTAATGGAAATTATAGTTCCAAGCTACAGTTCTTACCAAGTGAATATGTGAATGCTAACGAAACAAAGCACAGTCTACACAGCTTCTGCATAACTCTCACCATAGATTCAGTGTCTGCTTATGAAGTTATAACCCACGCAGGCTTGAATACCACAATATTGTTTTAATTAGTCTTATAAAACACTGTAAAATATTTGGCTTTGGTGTTTGGTTAAAAGGGCATTTTTGTCTACTGAATTAGTCTCCTGGGGTTTATACTAGTATCTGAATGCTTTTTAAGTAGTCTCTAATGATCTTCAGCCAATTCTCATTCATTCATTCTATCTATCTCATTTATCTATCTATCTTATCTATCCATCAATCTATCTATCATCATCATCTATCCCTCTACCTACCTATGTATGTACACAACACACACACACACACACACACACACACACACACACACACACACACACTGGATAATCCCTGCCTTTTATTTTAACTTCTGCTTGATCCAGCCTTGTCCCCAAACTTCTTTTAAGTGTCATTTCTCTTTCTTTGTAGTATGTAAGATTTAAAAGTAGTAAAATAGACAAAAATAGACAGCAGGAAGAAGTGCGGGAACAAATAAGACAAATATTTTAAACCCTTATTTTTTATTGACTCAGGTTTGAATCCTGACAGACTGGTAGGATTTTGTGGAAATGTACAGAAAAGCCAGTTTCCCATTATTCTTGGAGACTGGAACAGAAGATCAAATGTTTAGTTGGTTTTTGGTGATTCTTATATGTCTATAGTCCAATGGACCAGGAATATTTTGGAGCTGCTAATTGGAAAGTAGACATTTAGAGAAATTTTCAGCAAAAGAAGAAAATGAGCAATATACTTTATCACTTGGCCACTTTATTCTAATTGTGTCTTCTCTAACAATAGCTCCCTGCTACGTGCTCTTAAAACACAAATGCTAATATTTTGAGAAATGAATTACATGAAAAACAGTCTAATTTTTTCTAAATATGCTAAAAATACCAATCTGCAACCAAGAACGTTTAAACTTTCTTCCCTTTCCAGATGATGCAAGATTCTAGGCAAAGACAATTCTGGAAGACACTCTGAAGCCTCAGCATAAGTGGAGGTTTTAGCTTATAGCAGTAAAGATGTTTAGACAAGGACACGCAAAGTGAATGCCTTATCATTGCACTAGTGCTATCTTCAGATGCATAAACTGTTGTTTTCTATGTTATTCTGTGGAAGTAGCTGGTGATGAAAGGATATTATGTTTATTTATTTTTTTCTTATGAGGAAATTGAGGCACAAGAGATTACATTCACAGACTTAGAACCTAGTCTATGTTACTGAGATTGCATCTGCAATTGGAAGACAATTCTGAATCAACAGTTTTTGTATTGCTGGTTTCCGCCTGTTAACTCTTCCATGGCTTATCCTTAGCAGATTCATCTTTTAAAATATGTGAAGGGAAATATTTCTGTTCGATAGCGTTCAAGATTTGACTAGAGGTTTTTATATGAGACCTGAGATAGAGAGGGCAGGATGGGATAATGACTAGAATGGTTTAGAGGCAAAATTATGATGGGTCAGGCATGTGTGTGTGTGTGTGTGTGTGTGTGTGTGTGTGTGTGTGTGTGTCCAGAGAAGATAGAGTCTGTGTGCTCAGAGTCCCAGAGGGGCCACACTCCCTTATCTTCTGATCATGGATGGCTCAGTCCTCTGCCATCATTCATTCCTGTGTTGTGTCTGCTAGGAAATTTCACAAGCATGTCTGAGGTCACTGTATTTTTTTAATACAGAAATCTTTTCTTAGCCCTCACATAGTTGTAGAGCAAGAAATATGCAAGTGAAAAGTAACAATATTGGTCTTGATACAACTGCCAGATTTTCTGTTGGAAAAAAAAGTTACTTCTCAAAAAATAAAAATAAGATAATGCATGGCGAATTGAGCATCAAATAGTTGCCACTCATTTTTTAATGCATCTGCCATGCAGTTGCTTCTTGCCAAAGGGGTGTAATTTTAAGGTCTGTGACTGGGAGATTTGGATTGTGAATGTCTCTGTACTGTGAGCAGAGATAATGTTTAGGGTTGTAATGTGAATATTGAGGCCTTTTTAGGGTATGATTAATGTTAGATATGGTTATTTTAAGGGAAGTTAACTAAACTTAAGTTACTGACATTTAGCCACATTTGTTACATCTTCATTTCTGGAAAATTGAAAAGTGACTTAGTTGAAACAAGATCCAGAAACCTCCGTTTCAGCACATTCTTCAATTTATAATATTAAGGTTTAAAAAAAAACTTCAAGTAACCAATGCCACTGAGACCTAATGAAGCACTTTATATTTTTACTTAGAAGACTGTTGCCATGTAGAATAAAAGAAACCTCATGCTTTTAATCTTTTCAGTTGACATTGCCAGTGAGAGTGTTATTATTGTTAGATAATCATAATGGTATGTTCTGGAGGCTCTTCTCCCCTCACCCGACACACCCAATTCCCTCACACCCCGCCAGCGGAGCCAGAGAAAGAAGAATAAAGCAATGTCTTATTTGCTTTCAGAATTTGATTCTCTATTGCTTTGGAGACCTGCTGGGATTTGCTCTTAAACTATTATTAAATTTCTAATGTCCATCCAGGTTTAGATTCATTCGTAGGAAGAACCAAGAAAACATAAGTGAACCGGTCAGGCTGAGCTGTGCTGAACTTTCTTCCAGAGAGCCTCAGCCTCACAGAGAGAGGACAGTGGGCTGGGTGTAGAGGAGTTAGGGTCGCATGCAAGGCCTCAGCAGGTCGTTTCACGAGCCTCAGTTTCCTTACCACCTGCCCAGTAGTGCTTGTTTTCAAGACTAGGTATGATACTGTTTAGAAAGAGATTTTTGCAAACTTAAGAAAAAAATACTTCACAGATGTTAGATATTAGTAAGTTAGAAACTAAATCAGAGCTTAAGTAGGTAAATGTAATTATGTGTGTGTATTGTATTGGGGACACCAGTAATTCTGGAAAAGCTTTTAGTCACTTCTTGATTGGGTCTCAAGTGAAAAATATGCAGGGAGACCAGTCCAGCAGTTTCTTTAGATTTAAACAAAGTGGGAATTGGACATCTCCCAAAAGACAGGCAGTGGAAGTAAGCTGTAACAGACCACTGCTCCAGATGATGGAAAGATTCATGGCTGATAACAATGTTCCGCTTAAAGAAGAAACACAGAGCTATTGAAGACGGCTGTCCTAACAGAATAATGTGTGGTTCCATGACTAGCATTATGGGGAGTAATGAAATACCCTTTAATGAAATACCACCTCAAGTGTGTGAGTCAGGAATCCCTGGATGAAGAAGGAGCCGTTTTCATCCCACAATATGGCCTTTAGTGTTCTGGGTCATGGGGATACTACTGCACACGGGGAAGAATTTTGAGGTATCAGTTTACAGGATAAAAGTCTGAAAGTTGTACTTATTCTCAGGACTCAGCAACAGAAGTAGCTGGGGCTTGCTCATTTCCATGTCGGCCTCCTGTCTCTGCTGTTTTATTCCATTTGCTCTCTTCTGTGGCCCCTCTATCTCCCTAGGCCAGGCCTGGACAGGAGAAAGTCACAGAAAAGTCAAATAAGGTGGTTTCCTGGGGGCTGTTGAGTGCTGGGGCCATTGGTAGCCAAGTGACAAACACATACCATATCTGGGTCCCTAGGTCTCAAGCAGCACCCCTCCCAGTACACATCCCATTGAAAGTTCATCTTGTGAATCTCTCTGGCATTTCCCAATTCCTGGCAACCCTGTTGATATTAATACTTACTGATCATCAGTTATATTTTAAGCATTTATTCTTGTTCCAGAAAATATTTAAGATGGAACTTCTCAGCACATAATTGAGTTCCCAAGATATTTTGCTCACGGCTTGTACCCTGACTGTGGCTGCATTCTTGCAATGATAAATGGAAAAGATAATGCAATGCAGAATAAACATGTACCAAATTAAAACATAAAAGGAAATACACTAAGGCCAAATTCACTCTACTAACAATTTAGGCCAGCCTTGTTTTTCAGGCATTCAGTGACTTCTGTTTAAGCAATGCTACTTTATATATAGGCCTGTTGAAAAGGAAGGAAATGAATGAAGAAGAAAAAACATCGTTTCCAAAGTTCCTGGCTACCTGGATAACTAACCCTGTGTTCTTGGCAGCCAGCATATTGTTTTTCCATTGCCAGCCGCTATGCAGTGCTATTAAATAGGGGGGCCTCCTCAGAAAAGCTGTGTACCCAGCAGGCACTCTGTCTGCCTTGTTCTTGAGGGACACAAGTGTGTGCTGATGCTCTGGCCATCCCAGGCTCAGCCTCCAGAACATGAAGAGAGGGCTGTCACTTAGAGTCACAGAGTCATCTTCCTTCCAGAGTACCCTGATGGGGATGGACTTGCAGGTAGATGGCATCTGATTACAGGATATCCTATAAGGTTTGCCTAAAGCCCAGGCAAAAGTGGTTTTGAGGAAAGACAGAGTCCATGAGGCATAGGGCCATGCACAGGTTCAGAGAAAGTCAGGGAAGTCAGTCATTTCTGTCTAGAAAGACCCACATGGGTGGTGGAGATGCCAGAGCCCAACACAGTGAGATATGTTCTAAGTGAGTGTCACCTAAGTTCTCATGCTAAGAGAGGATGAGAAGAGTGTCGGAGGGAGGCTTAGCATGACTGAGAATCTAGAATGAACTTTGCTCTATTAAATCCATAAACTTCCATGATTTGTCCATTGACAGTTACTTCTTAGCTTGATTTATTCCTACATCGGAGCCCACCACACACACAAACTCATCTTCTTCCCAACAGAGCTCTGAAAATACTCATCTACCTGCATATTTTTAATCAAAAAATTTAGATTACTTTCTGCAGATTGCCTATTTCATGAGGGAGGAGAAAAAGATGAAACAGGAGTCTTTTTGAAAGGATTGTTTAAGTAATCATTTCAGCCAAAAAGAAATCACATTTTTTATTCTTCAAAACAAAAGTCTTTTTCAAGCCAGCTGATTAAAGTCTAAATTGTTGCACACAGGAAAATGGGAGACAGGTCTCAAGGAATATCCAGTTGGGCACAGTCTTCTAGTGAGTGGTGGATATATGAGATTTTCTGTATGGAATCCCTGAGGCTCACAGAGAAAGGATTTTTCAAATCCCATCATTTCAAACTCCAGGCAAAATATGGCTTAGAAAAACAGCATTTTCCAAAGTCAACTATTAATAGAAAATCAGGATTCAAGAAAAGTTAAAAGATAGAGATTTTAAAGTCAGTCCTGGTTTTAATTTATATGTGGTTATTCTAACTAGTCAGAGAAACACCCCCACCAACCCCAAACCTCATCCTAGGCTTAAAATGCTCACGTGTTGGAGATGAATTAACCGTTTTTAAGGGTGCCACCTGAAGGGTTATTAATTTAGCAAATTAAATGACATTCCTAGAAAAGCTCCATGGCTCGCTTGTGCCAGTAAATGTTTTCCCAGTTAGTGACACTTCAAATGATACCCCAGGATCACTGATCCACTTCCAAAGGGTGAGCAGTTTACTTTCAGGAAATGCATTGCGCACTTGTAGAGTCAGACCAACAACCAGGCTGCTAAGTTTTAGCATACTTTAAAATGCAAAAGGGAACTTTCCTGCCTCAGACCTTCAAACCTTTTCCAGATGGACCAAGAAAGGCGCATGGGTCGAAGCTCAGCGAAGCTGGTTCAGCCTGAGTGACTGAGCGCCATAATGGTGGCTTCAGGCTGGCGGTGGGTGGCCAATAAGAGGCATCCCCAAGTGACTGGAAAGAGATGCTTCCCATGCCCACCCCATTTCCATTTGCCAAACACCCATGAGAAACGACGGAAATCTGCGAAAAAGACCAGAGTGTGCTCAGCTGAGATGCTGTATCCCCACTCCACCCCAACCCAGTCACCTCTGCTGTTTCACTTCTAGGCTGCAGCTGCCCACAGCTGTCTGGGAAATGGATCTAAGCCTGGGGAAGCAGCAGCAGGGGGTGGGAGTGGAATATGGCATGTTTTTTGAACTTGGACCTTTTTGCCCTAGTAGCCAAAACAGGCAGACAGTAAGCCCCCTCTGTGCAGCTTTTGACTAGAGATTCGGCTAAGGCCTCAGAGGGAAACACTGGGGAGGAGGTTTCTGAACATGGTTTGCCTCTGGGCACCAGGTTTTCAAAGAAGCATTGAGTAGACCCAGAGGAGAGCGGCCAGGAGGTCATGGGGGTCTACAGATCATCTTATTCAAAGATTATTAGAAGGAACTGAGAATTTTTAGCCTGAAAAATAAAATTTAGGGGGATGGCTAATCTTGTGAAAGAGCGGGTAGATTTTTAAAATATTTTTTATTGTAGTGAAATATACATAAATTTGCAAATTTAATCATTTTTAAATATACAGTTCTGTTACATTAATATGTTCACAGTATTGTGCTACCATCACCACTGTCCATTTCCAGAACATTTTTTATCATCCCAAATAGACACTCTACACATTAAACAATAACTCCCCCTCCCACCTCAACCCTTGGCAACCACTAATCTATCTTATGTCTCTATGAATTTAACTATTCTAGGTACCTCATATATGTGAAATCATATAATATTTATCCTTCTGTGTCTGGCTTCTTTCACTTAGCATAATGTTTTCACATTCCTCCATTCCTTTTAAAGGCTGAATGATATTCCATTGTATGTATATACCACGCTTTGTTTATCCATTCAGCTGCTGATGGATGTCTGCCTTTGGTTATTGTGAATGATGATGCTGGGAACATGGGTGCACAGGTATTTGTAGATTTATTCTTTGCAGAAAAGCTGGCCTTTGTCGAATGGGAAGAAGTTACAGAAAAGCTGATTATGGCTTCAGTAATTGTAGCTCTCGTTGATGGTGGAAAGGGGCTTCCTGTGGCTAGGGAGTAGCTCAGCTTGGGTGACTATCAGGGAGGAATCAGGTGGTGGGACCCCACAACAAGTAAAGAAAGTGCCAGAAATACTCTGAGGGCCTTTCTGTCTATAGAGTTCTGTGATTCTCAGGCTGATGGAGTGTGCATCCTAAGGGGACAAGCTAGGGAAAAAGAAACCTTCCTATGAGGAGAAAAAAAGGATTGGGATGGTAAATTATCTACCAGTCAGGAGAATTGACTTGCTAAACTATTTCTGGCCTGGACTCGAGATCAGTCTGATGGTGCTGTGAAGCTCATACAGAGGCTCTGTCTAGCTTGAGGAGATCTTCCCCAAGCTCCTTAGAGAGCTTTCTTGCACACTGGCATACTGGGGTGGGGGCCTGGGGGTGAGGCCCAGGGTCCTCAGCACAATCCCCTCACTTCTGCCCAGAAAGGAGGGCTGCTCCCTGGGAGACCTGTCTGAGCCCCATGTCTGTGTAGTTACACCGAGTCTAGGTCAGGAGGTGAGAGAAGGTAGAGAATGCTGGATTGGGGCATGTTCAGAAGTGAATGCCAGCTGAGGTGGGGATGCCCTGGGATCCAACACAATTAGCTTCATTTTGTTACAGTTGGGGGTTTTCTTATCATTAGCTGGGGAGGCCTAGCCAGAGAATTCCAGTATTCCAGAGTGAGTTTAATTGTGGGTGATTTCATTCTGCCCTTTTTATGTTGAAGCCAGGGGCTTGCGTCATGTAATAGTGAATTCAGGGAGATTTTTATTTGCATGTGAATCATAGCTTTTCCAGCTGAATGTCACTTACTTGGAATTTTCGTCTGATTTTGTTTTTGTTTTTGTCTCTTGGTGTTTTTCCATCAGGCTCTTTGGCTAACCAGAAAAAAAAAAAATGGAGGAAGGGCTCATTCTGACTAGAGCAGGGTTTGAGTTGGCAACTCAAAAAGGAGAGTATTATGAATGTGAAAAAAAAAAAAGAAAACGGATGCTTTATTTTGCTTTGAGGGAGGGACCTAGGCCAAGTCAAATTGAGAGCTCTAATTTGGGAATGGTGTTATTACAGGTCATTGGGAGTTGGTTACGCTCTAAATTGGGAGGCCAGTCACATGAGGAGGCAGCAAAGTCGGATCACATGGGGGTCAGTCAGGGCTCTTTTACAATGAAGTTTTATCTTTTTTACTACACAGTTGAAATGTACATCTGTCACGTTGAGAAACCAAACCACCTTATTGGCTGGTGAGCGCTCCCTGCTTTGGCCCATTGGTTGTTTTATAATTGAGCCAGTTCTTCCAATATGTGTGCTTTCCGGGGCTTTATTTAGGTACTGGAATCTGTTCAGTGATTAGTGGAGCAAGCCATGTGCTAAAGGTTATTTATCTGTTCTTCACCTTCACCTTCAGATCTTATTCTGAGGGGCTGCTTCCCTTTTTTTCAAGGTTCTACCCATTTTAGATCTCAAGGTCAAGACATTCTGATGACCTTAAAAATAAATATGTATGTTACATATTTAAATATATCGAAAAGTAATGGTCTTAATTTATTAGATTACCTTTCATTTTCTCAGCACTGTTACGGACAACTTGAAAAATGAAAACAAAGAAAGATGGGTCCTATCCCAGCATTGGCGGTTTAGAACAAAGGATTCTTCCTGCTCCCAAACTGCAGATTCTTGACGTCCCTGGAGTCTTGGGGAGGACCAGGAAGGGTTGTGTGTTAAGCTGTCGATTTTTCTTAGAGAATCAAAGTCAGCTTTGTTGATGTATAAAGCCCTGATTAATTAGCTGTGTTTGAAATAAAAACAAAACAGCCCAAGAAAGATATCTAGAATTCAGTGTTCAGTACAGACAAGTTGTGCTCATGGACCTAAATGGGGCATGTTACTAAGTCCGTGACACAGAGGTTCTGCTGATGCCTCCGAAGCATGCGGACTGGCGATGCTTGTGATCGAGGTTAGGAATAGAAGGTGTGTGGAAACTTTCTATAAAAGGCAGCCGGGTCCTCTGGACTGGTGTGGACAAGTGGTCAGGAAGCTCTGGCATTGCTCATGGCTGTTCCAGGGTGACCTTGGATGAATTTCTCTGTGCCTCAGTTTCCCTGAGGTACCATATTGTTTTTGGGAGGAGAAGGTGAGGGCTTTCAGAGATGTCTGAAATGTGAGATGTTATCAGATGTTAAATGGAGGGAAGATGATGTCACAGGAACTCAAATCAGGTCCATGTGTCTCCAAACAGGGCTGGGCTGCTAGTCTCTCCTCAGGCATCATGCACCACTGGTGATGCCTCTGACATCACAATACCCAGCTGGATACTCAATAATGATGAGCTGTGCCCAGTGGACACCAGAGCAGGGAAGAAAAGGAGGAGGACGAAGTGGAGAGGGAGGAGATGGAGCAATCCCTTATGTGATAATTCCATCAACTCACAACTTTTTCACCTAACATCTGGTTCAACTGTAATGTGTTCAGCTCCATATAAACTGTACAGCGTCTGTGCCCTCCTTGCCAAACTCAGCAAAATATTATGGTCCTCTAATCGAGAGAATTTTGCTCCTGTTGCTGCATGTCTCGTGGTTCATCGTCAGATCCGTGATCTGGTACCTCACCGCACGGCTCTCCGGAGCAGCCATTTAGAGGTAAACCCCTGACTCTGTGCTCCAGGCTCCTCTGGGACTTCTTCAGACCCATCTCCATGCTCCTCCTTGGAGCAGCACAGCACCCTGGGGACCACGTAAGGGTGGTTTGGGAGGGTGTGAGTCCATGGTAAATATGCCTTAAGATGGAAAGTCTCACCTTCATTTTATTTCTGAGCTACATCAGGCCTGATCAAACTTTATTGTTCTGAGGGTACCCTTAAAACCCATGTGGGCCAAATCAGGGCTCCCCTATCTAGCCTCAGAAGACATTATTGTTCCTTTTACCATTACTGTCATGGAAGACTTGAGAGATCAGCCCTGTCATGGAAATATTATGACATTTTGCTTGCATATGTATTGGTTATTTATTTATTTTTAATCCAATGACTTCTCTTTAAAATGGGTTCCTACCACTTTTTGAATTGATTCCTCTTCATTGGTTTCCAACCTTTTTGGCTCCTATGAGAATCTAATGCCTGATGATCCGAGTTGGAGCTGAAGCGGTGATGCTAGTGCTGGGGAGCAGCTGCAAATATAGATAAAGCTTCACTCGCTCGCACCACCACTTACCTCCTTTAGTGCAACCTGGTTCCTGACAGGCCATGGACTGGTACCAGACTGTGGCCCGGGGTTTGGGAACCCCTCGTTATCCATTCTCCTGGGGAAATTCTTTTCACCACCTGAATTTCACATCAGCCTTAGCCTGTTGATCATCCAAAAGCTGGAAATTGGAGGCCATGATTTTCTCTTTGTTTCTCAGAGCAGTGGTTCTCAAACTTAAGCCTGGATCTGAATCACCTGAAGAGGTTTTAAACAAAGTTTCTGGTTCACTAAATCTAGGGTTGGGTCGCAGAATTTATGTTTCTAACAGGTTCCCAGGTGTGTAAGTCCCTCTACACTTTAAGAATCAGTGCCTTAGGCCTTTTTTTGCTCTCCAGTTCTCCCCTCCCTCCCTTTCGTATGCCCGTGGGAGAGGGCCCCATGGAGCATCATCTGCTCCCTTAGATGATGGTGACTGCCACTAACAATAATACAGTATTCACTGTGGGCCAGACAATGGTCCCCCTGCTTTTATATAGATCAAATAATCCAAATATCACAACACTCCTATTTCAGATGAGGAGACTGAAGTGTAGGGAGTAGTTAACTGAACTGCCCAAGGACACATCACTAACTAAATAGAAGGTTGGGATTCAGATCCAGACAATACAGCTAGAATCTGTGCTCTCTATCATTATGCTTTATCATCTTTCTTTTCCTTTCCCTCGAGTCCCTTAGAGCACCTGATACTCCTACAGTACTTGGAACTGAATATCTCAGAAAGGAGTCCCAAGACAATCGAGCCTATCTTAGGTACTTGTAACTTATATCTTGGGGTCTGAGTCTCCAGGGCGGCTGGACTCCTCACCTGTGTGTGTGAATGGAGGTGAGGGGGTGTCTCAGAGTGGGCGCCCTCAGAAGGGCCGCTGGAAGGGGCTGATGTAAAGACACCAGGGAGCATCCACATGTGAAGAAAGGCCAGTACCCACCTTCTGCTGGGGTCTAGTGTCCCTCCCCAGTGTCCAGAGTTGCCACAGTTGGCACTAGCACCTTAACCAGAGACTAATGAAGCTGAGAAGGAACAGATCTGTTGTGTCATCGGCAATGATAGAAAAGTGCAAGTATCTTTTGTTCTGTGTGTTCCAGCAAACCTGCGTAATTAGACAAGCGAGTAGGGGCCATGTAAGTGCAGACACTGTGCCTGCCTTTAAAGGGAGTCTAATTGAGGAGAACGTATTGTACAAGCATGGATGTCATTGGGCTAAACTGGGGTAGAGAGAAGGCCATGGGGGCCAGAGTAGATCAGCAGGACCTGAGGAGGAAAGCAGATTATTAAACCATGTCATGGTGATGAAGTGGGGCAAGAAAGAGAGCATTGGTTGTACATGGGGTTTATCTATAGCAAAGAATCGTTAATGATAAATAACAATCTCTTTTAAGATTTAAACAGCCAAAGGTTAAGTCTCCATTGGTATAGTGATAATCAACTAAGCTCTTCATGTTTTTCTAGTAAATAATGTGTTGGATGCTGGCTGGAGGTGTGCTGGTGGTTCTGGGGTTACTTTAAAAAATGGATTCTACTCCTTACAGAGTTGCCTGTTGGTTCTATAAATGGAAACGTTCTTGAAGTTTTCCTCCATCCCTCTTGTCTGATTCTCTCCATATTCTGTGTATTGTAGACATTTCTGTGGGGTTCAAAACCTTTTCCTTGGCTATTTCTGACCCTGAACGCCCCATCAAAAAAGACAGATCCTAGCAGCAGGCTATATACATTGATAAGGGAACAAAGATAATAATCTAATGGATGAATAAATACACCCACCTCCAAAGATAGTAGTGCAAAGCTAGGTTAAAGCAAAACAAGCCCTGCTCTGGACCAGTGTGCCTTAAGTCCTCCCACTGTTTCTGTGTCTTCCTTTGGTTTAGAATTCTAGCCACTATGTTTGAGACTCAGGAAGGATGAGCGAAAGGCCCTTTTTCACAGACATTATAACTGTGAGGTTCTGAGCTCTGGTCTCCCCTCTGCAGCATTCCCACAAAGTCTGCTAAAGCAAAAATTTGGTCAGTCCTGATTCTGAAGTCCAGCCACTGACCTCTGGGTCTATTTAATTTCACGGTGGGATGCTCAGAAGGAAGGAAATGGTCTCTGCCATTCTCATTCTTGATTAGAGAACTTTATCATCTTCCTTTCTAACTTTTCTTCTTATCCCACTGCCCTGGAGGACTTCAGATATTAAAAAGTAGTTTCCCTTCTCAAAAAATTAGAAATATTTTTTATTCTAATTGCGTCAACAGACCTATTAACCTGAAAACAAGTTTGGTGTACAAATAACCAGTGAAAATAAGCTGCTTACCTTTGCATAAATTCCTGAGGTTGGCTGATAGCTCAAGAGAACCAGAGGGAGGTGTGCCTCTAACTCCCTCTGCAGGGCTGTGCCTAATGAGGATGAGAGAGTAGGATTGGTTATGTTCTTGGGAAGGTCACCAAACTCCGTCCTTGTACAGTTGACTAAGCCCTTCTTTCCAAAGACAGTGACAGTTCATTTATGACCATGGATTCAAATATCCCGCCTCCACAAAATTGTTTGTTCTTTCTTCCTTAGAATAACTTGGGCATGTATTTCAGATTTCATACCTAAATGAGTGATATGTAAATTTTACTATCAACTTTTCTAACGTGTATTTTGGGAATATATTTGTGCCATTCCTTGGTGACAATACTTACATAGTTACATCACAGGACTCTTACATTCACATTTAATTTAGATTCTTATCCCTCAGGATGAGAAGTCTTATCTATAAGTTGTTGAGCAACTTTCGCATTATTTTAGAAAGTGTGGGACCCAGTGACTTAACAGTCCAGAATCATTTTAAGATGTAGAATGGCTCCCTGTTGTCAGAGGTGAACCTTGTTCATTCTGGCCCTGAGGTTTACAAAAGTATTTTTTTGAAGTGACTATTGTTCAGTTTGGTCTGTTAGACTGAGCACAAATTATTCTTTTGTGATTTGACCTGTTTATATTCCTCTCAAGAGGCTCCTTTGTTGACTGTCCGGATGTTGCCGAGGATTTGGGTCTTAGTAGCCTATCTGGGCTACCTGGACTGTGATGCGCTTCTTTCAGGACTCCCATTTCCAGTGCTTCTCATGGAAGAAGGTCCGAATCTGAGTGTGCAGCAGGTCCTTCAGTAACGTCACTTTGTTTAATGTTGTCTTGTTACAATGTTAACGACTGGGGAAAAACCAGTTCCCAACCGGAGCCAGTGCCCTTGTGGAGTTTGCATATTCTTCTCACAGCTGCGTAGGTTTTCTCTGGGGACTCTGGTTTCCTCCCACACCCCAAAGATGTGCACGTTGGGTGAATGAGCTAAATTGTCTCAGTCTGAGAGTGGGTGTATAAGTGGGTATCCCTGCAATAGAAGGACTAGGGTGGGGGTCCCGCCTTGCACCCTGAGCTGCCAGGAGAGGATTTGGCCACGCAGACCCTGAACTGGAATGAACGGGTTGGAAAATCATTATCTTACTTATTTTTATTAACCTTTCTTAAATGTATGTATAGCTCACATTTATTTATTTAATATGAGAAGTATTTTGGGTCTTTATGTAGAAGTTTGGTGATACATTTGTGACCAGAAATATGCCTTAGGAACTTAACTCTTGTTTATATCAATTAGCCTACGGTAAAATTGGTTACCTTTACATCGTTTCGATTAAAGTCACAGTTTCCAAGAACATATGCACGGCGTTAAATGAAGACTTACAGTAGTAATACAAAGCGTGTTCTTCTCCTTTGCAAGGTCGGCAGAGGACTGCTAATTCATTATTTTGAAATACTATTGGAGAGTCATTTTGTGGTATGTGGGGTTTTGTCAGTGGTGGTCTGGGAGTGCAAGAGTGGCACTGAAGATTAGTGAGTAGGAAAGTTTCCTGCTTTTAGAACATTTATAGCCTCTCCTCCAAGGGGTTTTTGGTATTAAAAAAAAAAAAAAACTAGCCAAATGTGGTTTGCAAGGATTTGTCTTGCATTTGTCAAGAGTAAGATGACATTTTCTTCATATCTAAGTATATGACCCTTAGGAGACCCGTTCCTAGGAGGCTTTATTAGAATATAATTACTTATGGCATACAACATTTGGGCATACAACTATTTAACACAATCCTATTGGCATCAGTTTTCTTTCTTTCTTCAACAGATGTTTGCAAAAGAGTGTATTAAATACATTTAAATCTGCTGTCTCAGCCTCTCAAATCTTTATCATGAAGATTACTTTAATTGGTGTCAGTTATAATCAGGAAAAGCACCCATTATGCTTTTATTTTCTAGCATGTAGGGAAATTTTCCATTCTAAACAGAATATTGAGAAGGGGGATGCAGTAAAGATTTTGAAAATTGAGCTAATCATTTTATTTTCTTCTTTTGTATGTTCTTGTTTTTATTTGACACTAAAGCTAAAAGTAATCAGAATTCTGCAGAATTAAATGAGAAAAAGATGACTGAACAGTTTTGGGGTGACAGTTTGTACCCATTATTATTCACAGGTCACCCAGTACATCGGTCTTTATTTAAAGGACATTTCTAGGTAGTGCCTAAGATTTGGAGTAAGAAATCCCCAAATCGACCAAACAAAATATCTGGGCACAATTTTATATAGCCACTAAAAATGTGATTAATAAGGAAATGTTAGCCCATGGAAAAAGTGGAGACAATGCCACAATTTAATAGTGCTTATGGCCTAGTAGAGAAAGACAGAAAGCGAGTGTAATACACAGCAGATCACATGATAAGTGCTATGGAGAAAAATAAAGCAGGGCAGGGTGCGGGGGTGATAAGGGAGTGTAGGGTGCGGGCGTGATATAGGCAATTTAAAATATGTGGACAGAGGAGGTCTCACCAAGAAGGTAACATCTGAGCAGACAGAACAGAGAGAGGCTAAATGTGGATCTTTGGGAAAAGTGTTCCAGCCACAGGAAACAGCAAGTACAAGGGTTGGAAGATTAGGCTCATGTCTAGCTGCTAAAGGAAAAATAAGGAAGCCAGAATAACTGAAATGAATGAGGGACAGCAGCAGGGATAGGGTTAAGATCATAGAGATGCTGATAGACCATTATATGGCTCTTACTCAGTGTGAGATGGGAAACCATTAGAATGTTTGAGCAGAGAAGTGACATGACTTATCTAGAATTAAAAGATCATCTGATTCTTATGTTGATAATAGATTGTTGGAGGTGGGTGGAATGCAGAAGCTCGGTTAGAGGTAGTCAGATTCTGGATATATTTGGGGGATTCAGAGGTCAGGATTTGCTAACAGATTAAAAGTGTATATGAGAGAAAGGAGTCAAGGATACTCCAAGGTTTCAACCTGAGCTACTGGAAAGATAGAAAAGTCATTTGCTGAGATACAGAAGAAGACCACAGGAGCAGATCTAGTGAATAAAAACACAAGTTCAATTTTAGACATGTTAACTTGGAGATCATTTGAGTTGAGATGTAGAGGATACATTTGAGAAAATGATTCTGAAGCTCAGAGTAGATGTGAGCTGGAGATACAAATGTGAGGGGAGTGTGCATACTGTCAAGGCCAGAGGCCAGAACTGAGGCAAATGGTTGAGGGAGCTGGCCTGTTGCATGTGCCTGCCAGGAATGGGCAGCCTCATACATCAAAGAGTTAGTCATAACCAAGAGAAGGTCAGAAGACTGAGGGTGAATCCCAAGCCTAACTTGAGCCCTTAGCTGAGAGGTCAGGACTAGTTCACTGCTGGCCTGGGCTCCATCAAGAGCAAAGGAGCCCTCCTGGAGCACCGGCCATGCCAGTATTACCAAGGAAAAAAAGTGACTAGGATAGAAAGCCCTCATTGAAGGATTGCTCTGGAGCAGTAAGTGGGTCACTGTAGGTGTCTATGGGGATCAGAGTTGCCTGGTTCTTGCCCTTCAAGGACGGTCAGGTGCCTATGAATGGCCAGCACCTAATGACCTTCATGCTCTCAGAGAAAACTCTAGTGGTTATAGTGGGCCATGGAGTCCATAGCGTAGATTCCTGCCTTTCTAGGGAATTCAAGGGGCAACAGCATTTTTGAATGATTTTTACCAAGTAACATGAAGATCCATATATTAGTTCCTTATATTAGTTAAATAGCTCCACTTATTAGTTAACTAGTGCTGTGTAATAAATTACTTCAAAACGTAATGACTTCACTTAATAACATTTATCTTATAGTTTTCTGAAGGTCAGAATTCGGGACAGACTAGCTAGGTAGTTCTGGCTTAAAGTCTCACAAAGTCACTCCCTCTGAGATGGCTCACTCACTTGGCTGGCAGTTGGTACTGCCTCTGAGTAGCAATCCTGAGTTTCTTCTCACCCATGCCTGGGTGTCTTCATAATTGGTATGGCTGGTTTTCCCCCGAATAAGTGAACCAAGAGAGAGAGATGGAAGCTACTGTGCCTTTTATGACCTAACCTCAGCACACCCCTGCCACACTCACTCTTGGTTACATAGACCTGCTCAGATTTGTTGTGGAGAAGAGTATGCAAGGGATAAGGACCCATGGGGGCCATCTTGGAAGCCATCAGTCACCCTCCTTGAAAATAGGGGGAAGGTTTTTATCTTCTCAATCCTTTGTATCTGCTCAAAGCACTACCTGCAGCTATGGGAGCTCAGTAACTTCATATTACTGGGTCCCCCATCACAACTGGTCTAATCCACATCTCTTAAGGGCTCCACCAAATCATGGGGCTGTTTCTCTAATCATCGCTAGCACAGAGGGCACCTTGGAGAAACAACAGGCAAGTGCAGAAGCCAACATAAGAATCCCAATGTTTGTCATGTGTATTTGCCACTCTCCCTCTGATTTTTTGGGTGCTCCTTCAGCTCATATCCCTACCCAATACATGGTGTGTGGTGTTACCACTGGTCATTTGTCCTTGAGTTGTGCAGAGTTGTTCTATGTTTAGAAGACTTTATCACGTGATGTGTCTAGGGTTCAGTTTGTAAAACAAATTCTTCCAAGGAACATTTGACCATTTAAGACCCACTAGAATTCCCTCCTTTTAAAGCACTTATTTAACCAGTATATGTGTACTTAATTTCCAGACATTTCTCACATGAGCAAATTGCCTAAATATACTTGTGAGAAACCCTTTTATGGTAAATGTTATTAAACTGAAAACAAGGGTATAATAAAATAGCAATTTAAGGGTAATTTACTAACAACTGGAGCCCTTAAACATTGACATACCATTGTGTAGTAATAATACCAGGCTTGGTATTTAAAAACACTCTTTGTCACTCCAAGAATCATTGGGACAGTTTCCTAATCCTCATGGTCTTTAATTACAGCTCTTCTAAGATTTTTTTCTTACTACTACTATGTCATTGCTGTATAAATTATAAACCATTAATTTTTACCCTCATAAAACATCCAGGAAACTCTTACATATCTGCTCCTTATCCAGAGAAATAATATTCAGAGAAATTAATAGAGGTGAGTTGGCATCGTTGAACCTGGCTGCTCTTAGACTTTCATTTTTCCAGATTGTCTACTGAATAGAAAGATATTTGGGTGGATAATAAAAGAAACTGCCTCACAGAATGATTGATTAATTGGAATTTTTGAGGATTTTCTTTGCCAGTAAAGAGAATCCACTGAATACACGTCTCAGTAAAGGCTCCTTTCTCTCTGGAAGGTGGTATAGATGCCACAAAGAAGGCCAGTGGGCAGCAGGGCAGGAGCAAGCCATTATGTGCCAAGTCCCCACACATAGGACCTGGTTTCTCTTTGAAGGTGGAGATGCTCACTCTCATCAGTGCCCTGGGGATGCTCACCCTGAGAGACTGACTCAGTATTTACTAGAGAGCAGGGAAGTAGAGCCTGCAATGCTGGCTTACTAATTTGCAAGGAGGAGCCATCATCAGAGGGACCAGATGTACTCAAAGTCCATATAATCAGCACAGGAAGGCCTCCACAGGAGGCTAAATCATAATCAGAAACCATTTATTAAGTTGCCCTGAAAAATTGTCATCACAGAATGAAGAAATACCTTGTCTGTATATCAGTTCGTTCTCTCCCTGAAGGTACCTGGTGAGCTAAATCATAGTCCAAAGGATGTTTGGTGAGTGGATAATCAAGATGCAGGGAGGCTAAGTGAGGTGAATTTATGGTGGCAACAGGTTAGCTTCATGAGTTCATCTCAGAGTGGGAAGGGCTTAGCTCGAATGACTGAACTACTCAAAGCCAAATGGCTAAAACTTCCTATTTCCTAGAGGGGCACTTGGGTAAGTATATTAGTCACTTTCGGCTACATTCAAATTACCCCAAACTTAGCAGCTTAAAATAACAATAAACATGTTAGCACACATGTTCTGTGGATCAGGGATATGAATGCTTCTGGCTCAAGGTGCCTTATAATGTCTGGAGTGCAGTCATCTGAAGGCTTAACTGGGGCTGGGAGTTCCCTCGCATGGCTAGCAAGTTGATGCTGGCTGTTGGCAGGAGGCCTCAGTTCCTCACCACGAAGACTTCCTTCCCTGTGGGTTGCTTGTCCTCACAACATGCTAGCTGACTTCTCCCCTGAGCGAGAGAGCAAAGCAAAAATGGCAGTGCCTTTTGTTACCTGATCCATGAAGTCACACACTGTCACTAATCTACCTTCTATTTGCTAGAAGTGACTCACTAGGTCCAGCTTTCACTCAAAGGGAAGGGAATTAATTAAGCTCCACCTTTTGGAGAGGAATTTGAAGAAAATTGTGGATATATTTTAAAACACAATAGGTATCCACCTACATTGTGTCTGTAACTCCTTTGTTTTCTACACTTCCATAGCTGACCAACTCTTTTGTTGATCCATATATTCTATTAATATTCTTATTATTATATTCATAAATATACATATACTCATGACTATATGTATAAAATTCTGAATTTTGTGTATTATATAATTACATATTACATATTATAAATATTAAGAGCTTATGTCCAAGCTCTTCTCTTACAATAATCATTACGTATCTATGCTAATCTGCATATTCCCATTCTGCCACCTCACTAGCCAGGGGACTTGGGTCAAGTTACTTGACCTCTGTGTGCTTCTGTGTATCCTCATTTGCAAAATAAGGCTGTAATAAGACCTACCTCATAAGCTTCTTGTGAGGATTAAATGAGCAATTATATGACAACACTTAGAAGAGTGCCTGGCATATAGAAAACATTCAATACTGTTAGCTATCAGTGTGGCAGTTGTAGCAGTAGCAGAGATGGTTGGATCCAGTAAGTGTAACTAGCCCTCAAAAGGCAATCTTATGTCTGTGTTTCCAGTGGCAGTAAACAAGAGTCATAGTTGTCTTCCTAGCCATGCGACAGCCCCACACCATCCAAGCCCTGTTCCAAGGGGAGAGAAAGAACTGCTTCAGGCCTGGAAGGGACCAGGGCCAGCGGCCTCTTGTTTCTCCCCTGGATCCCAGGTTAATCCCTGGCAGAGAGAGCTTGCATGGAGATAACACGTTTAGTTTGCACTCTGAGTCCTATTTACGTTTTATTTTTGTTCCTAATTTTTTTTTTTTTTAGGCTGACCTTTTGCGGAAGGGTACAATATCCAAACAGAGGAGTGACCTAGCAGAAAGCTAGGGAGTTCCTCAGCCTCGCGAATTTTTATTAAAGCTTGTTCCCAAATTTTATTTTTAAATGTACATATTTCCAGGGCGTGCACTAGCCACATCTGATCAGTGTTAGCATTGGACATAGATTCATCTTCCTCTCGGAGCCTTTTGCTTCTTGTCAGTGCCTCTTTAGCTCTTTGTGCTTAATGAATAGATTTTTCTTTGTCCCAAGTATGACATGCTGGTGTTTGCTGAACATGTATTGATGAAAAAGTTAAATTGGTGCTTTCTTCATCTCCTGGAGCTACTTTTAGGGGAGGCTATACCTAGTGGAATGCATGAGGGTTGTCTTGTGTCAGGTGGCAGTTAGCTAAATATAGAGTAAGGGAGCTTGGAGGGACCTGCCGAGGTCATCTGTGCCCTCACACCCGCCTTCCCCATCTGAATGTCTCTAGCCCTGTGTTTGCGAATTCAGTAGCCAACAGCCACACCTGGCTTCTGAGCACTCCAGATGTGGCTAGTCCACATTGAGATGTGCTGTCAGTGGTAAAATACATTCTGGAATTCAAAGATTTTATACAAAGCAAAGAATGCAAAATGTTTCATTAGTAACTTTATAGCAGTTATAAGTTAAAATAATATTGTGATAAATAAAATGTATCATTAAATAAAATATATCATTAAAATTAACTTCACCTTTTTTATTTTTCTTTTAATACTAAAAATTTTTATTAAATTCCTTATGTGCTATCCCATATTCCATATTATATTGCCATCTGACAGTGCATCTGGAGACCATCTAGCTCTATTCTTCATGCCCCAGGACAGATTATAGAGCCTTTCTTGGTGACTCCTCAGTCTTGTCATTCTGACCCTTCATTTCCCCTCCATGTTCAATCTTAATCTCTTCTGCTTCAATCTGAAGACTTCTGCTTCAAATAGCTGACTGTTCATCTTTTTACAAGATCTCTACTTGAAAGGAGTCAAGCATTTCTTTGTATTGTTTAGTTGTAAGCTCAGCAACCCTATTTTCTTTTACCTTTTGACTTTTTTCTCTTTTTCTACCTCTGATGATTTTAATGACTTTCCCTGAGTCATGTCTGGTCTCTATTTTTAAAACTCAAACCACCTAGCATTACTATAACGTAGGCCTAACAGAGACAAGTAAAAGGAATTATTTCCACCATCAAGTACTTGAAGGTCCTTTTAATGTATTACCTTATTTAATCCTACAACACAGGAGGTCAAATGCTGTTGGTAACACTTGACTGATGAGGAAGCTGAGGCTCAAAGAGGTTAAGTAACTGACGAAGGTTCCACTGCAAATTAGGTGGCAAATTTGAGATTCATGCCCAGGTTTGCCTGACACCAAAGCTCACATTTTTTCATTGCATACCTTGCCTGATACTTTTCTTAAAATATACCCTTGTAGTCTTGAGAGGCCTTGGAGTACATGGCTGATGTATTTGTAGCTTATGGTCAGTGATGACTCCCCAGCTTGACCTGATCTGTTTGCACCTTGTTAGAGTTGTGAAGCCCTTCTGCTAAATTCCAGAAACTCTTTTCAACCTTGTAGATACTGTGAGAAAGTCAGTAGTACTGCCTGTCCTTGTAGAGTCATCAGAGTTGAGGTGTCAGGAATGACTTTTCTAGCAGGGAACTTTCTTCCTATGGCCTCAGGTCCTTAGATAATGATCAGTCTCCAGAACAGGCTACTTCTCAAAGGCCAATCAAGGTGAATTGCTTTGTTTACCCATGTTTACCTAAAGTCAGCAAGTTTATGTTTCCATCAGAAGGGGCAGAAAGAGAATCCTTGTATGTGTGTTAAAACAGGTCTTCACATGGATGAACTTCGAAGACACTAGGCTAAGTGAAATAAACCAGTCACATGAAATCAAATACCATAAAATTCCACTTATATGAGGTACTTAGAGTAAGTAGTCAAAGGCACAGAGACAGAAAGTAGAGTCGTGGTTCCCAGGGGCTGGGGGAGCAGGGAATGGGGAGTTAGTGTTTAATGAGTACAGTGATTCAGTTTGAAAAGATAGAAAAGGTCTGGAGATGGATAGTGGCAATGGTTGCATAACGTTGTGAATTATGCAATGCCACTGAACTGTACACTTAAAAATGGTTGAGGTGGTAAATATTATATTATATATATTTTACCACAACAAAAATAAATGAACAGGTCTTTTACATGTAGAGAAAAATAGCTTGCTTACAGGTGTGATCAGAGGTTCTCCTGGAGCTTAGGTCCATTGCTCATTCAAGCTTTGAGCTCACAGTCATTTTCTAAGTCAGCTTCTAGAGATCAAGGTGCAGGCCTTCTCTAGCGTAAGGAGTCCCTATTCTTTCCCTGATGGATTTCTCCATCTAGGAGATTCTACCAACTTCACACAAACGCCTTTACCAGTGTTTAAATCACTTTTTCACGGTGTCTGGGGGTGGGGGTGGGGCCAGGTGAGATGCAGCTTTATCCCCGAGGACTCTAGTTATATGGACCCTTGATTACATTCACTTTTCTATGGAGATTTTCTTATTCTTTATCCTCCTGTCTATCTGAGGATATGACTAGATTTTTCTAAGAAAAAAAAAACAGCTATAATTCTATTTGGTTGTATCAGAGTAGTTGTAGCCTCTTTGGAGACCTGAATGAGAATTAAATTGAAACATCTAAGAACGTTTCTTCCATGTTTCACTGAAGTCGCTGCCCCCTGACAACCTGAGGTCAGTTGTCCAATCTGATTCATGAGTTGTTTTGCAAAAATTTAGCCCGGGAATATAGACTGGGATGCTAAGCCACAGAAGTTCTCCTTACAGCGTGGTGTTTTTATGTCATCATGGCTGTATTTGCTTATTTGCCCTGTATATTTTCCTTTTCAGGAATCATTAACCAATGGCAACAGGAATCCAAGGATAAAGTGATTTCCCTCCTGTTAACTCACCTGCCTTTGCTAAAGCCAGGAAACCTTGACGCAAAAGTAGAGTATATGAAACTGCTGCCCAAAATCCTGGCGCACTCTATTGAACACAACCAGCACATTGAGGAGAGCAGGCAGCTGCTGTCCTATGCTTTGATACATCCGGCCACTTCATTGGAAGACCGCAGTGCTTTAGCCATGTGGCTGAATCACTTGGAGGACCGCACATCGACCAGCTTCGGTGGCCAGAACCGAGGCCGCTCGGACTCTGTGGATTATGGGCAGACACACTACTACCACCAAAGACAGAACTCCGACGACAAGCTCAATGGGTGGCAGAACTCTCGGGATTCTGGTATTTGCATCAACACTTCCAACTGGCAGGACAAAAGTCTGGGGTGTGAGAATGGCCACGTGCCCCTCTACTCCTCCTCATCCGTCCCTACCACAATCAATACGATTGGAACCAGCACAAGTACAAGTAAGTGCCCTGAAAGCGCAGTCTGGTTTGGCAATTTGCTGTGTGTGGCATGTCCCACTGGGAATGTCTCCTCACAGCACCCATAACCCTGGGAGAGAAGGGCTGATTGGAATTGGCTGTGGGAAAGAGATCTTTGGACCCCATCTTTGGTGCCCTTTTGTTTCTGGAAGGATGAAAATGCTGGGCAGATAAAATTATTGATGATCCAAATTTGAGTGACACATAGACCCCGAAATTTTAAAAACGAGAGAGAATGAGTGGTGAAAGAAGAAAACTGTTAGCACAAACAGAAATGCCTTTCACCCTCATGCCTTTCACCCTGGGGTCTTTGAATCTGCCGAGACGCTGATGTGTGACTTTATGTGTGACTTTCTAAACCTGATCTCACCCATGGTTAACCAGACAGCCTCATGGGCTTTGAGCGTTTTCTCTTATTTTTCTTTTTTTTCCTTTTTCCTTTTTTTTTTTTTTTTAATTTCACCCTGGAATGTTCCCTCCTTTGCATTTCCTGGTTATAGTCCCCAATTATCAGGGGCACCTTTCCTCCTGACCAGGGGGAGCAGGTTTGCTAACTGAGAATGCTGCTCTGTGCTGTGGCCTAGTGTGAATGCTGTGGCCTTCTCTCGCTCAGTCTAACCCCTTAGGAGACACAGGTCAGGACCTGCTTTGCAGGAGGGAGAGCAAAGGATGGCCTTCTGTTCTTTTGGCCACTAAAGCAAAGTACCCTGCTCACAGCTGGAACTAGGGCCGAAGTCCTCTCTGTGGCTCCCCACTTAGGCTGAGCAAAGTGACCACTCCCTCCCAACATGAGGGAGCAGGCTGTCACTGAACAGAATTCCTTGATGCTGGTTTGCACGTGTCTGTGAATACAGTGTCAGTGCCAAAATAACTTTCTCGCGGGAAAGCTTTTGCGGTTATACCTAATGTGCCTGTCAACATGCAGAAACCCCCAATTAAAAGATATGAGAGTATTAAGAATTGGCAGTGACGGCTTTTTGGCCTTTGCCTCCACTTGGATCTTTTGCCTAATGGGCCTTTTTAAATGGTTTTCTCAAATATAGTGGAGTATTGAATTATAACTACATTAATTGAAACAGTACCTTAGTGGAATAACCAAGGAAATACTTAAGATACTGCACTGATAATGCTACAACATGGAATTTTAAATTCTTTTTTTTATTTTCCATTAAGATATCAATAACTTGCACATCTTGAGAATCAGGTGATTATTGCCTCATTAATTTACTATGTAAGAGGTGCTGGTGAGAGTTGGTCTCTCACAGACTAGTAATCCAGGGAATGGTTTCACTAGCCTCTGTGTGATGGAGAATGATGGCTGAGACTATTAAATCAGACACTGCAGGCTGGGATGACAGAGCTCTTGGCCCAAGTTTCCTGGATTAACTACAGAATCTAATAATTGTTACAAAATTCATTGATAGTTGAGATAAATTCAAGCTCAGAGCCACCTGCTCCTCAAAACTTGGTCTTTTTGTATTTTAAGGGGTTGAGTTTTATATCATTTGTTTTGGAATTAGTCTTGGGTCATCACATTTCCATTTCAACTGATTTACACATTTAAGGTCCATCTTGACAAGATTAGCACATTAGAGATGGTTATCAGATTGTAGTCATCAGACTGGTATTTTTCACTGTGCCCACCCAGCCCTACAGAGGGGAAGGAATGCAGAGATGCCTGTCATGGCCTCCCAGACCTTTGGGACCCTGTGTAGTACTTAGTAGAAAAGAATTTGAAGGTTAACTAGATAACTAGATTACATGTCTCAGGAAGAAGAAAGGGGTTTCAGAGCAAAGAAGATTAAGAGCTCAGATCTCTCATTCCAAAAGTTTCATTTAAATGCTTAGGCCATGTCAACACTTGTATTTCAATAATATTTCTTTAACAAAACATTAATGTCATTACTTTTCTCCTCTGCATTGTCTATAGAAATTAAGTCATGTTTGTTAAAACTGCAAACCTTTGAGTTATTCATTCACTCGCATCACTATGAAATATATCTTGAGCACATGAGAGGCAGCTTGACAAAGTGAAATGCAAGGACTTTGGTGTCAGCACGCTCTTAGGTCCAAATCTCAGATTTACAATTCACTAACAACAAGCTGGCCGAATGACTTAACCTCTCTGAGCAAAGTCCCCACTTGTAAAGTGGGAATATTCATAGTACCTACCTTCAAGGGTTGTGGTGAGGATAAGTGAGATTATATATGTAAAGGCCCAGCCCTGGCCAGAGCTGGCAACAGCAAGCACTCAGTAGTAAGTGGCTACTAAGTGAATAAATAAGAGAAAGTAGGAAAGACAATAAGGAGCAAAGTGCCAACACTGATACCCAGAGACTTCATTGGCATCTTCTTATGGTCACCCAATGAAAGCACCTTTTCCGAGCCCCAGCCACACAGAGTAGACTAGGGAGTCTTGAATATGCTGTAACTTTTGACCATTTCACTGCAATAGAAAACAGGTTATACTTAAGGCTTCAGGACCTCTTCTGCTGCACTAAAGAGCTGCATTTCTTACTTCTTTCAAAATGGAAAAAATATCTGCACAAAACAGATTATAAGTAAAGAACTAAGATCAGTTAGTGCTTCACAGTTTCAGATTATCAGCCATATTAATGACGGTTAATGAAAAGAAACTAACTAGAAGACCACCCCCTTACATAGTTTTTTGTTTGTTTTTAACCTTGGTTGATTCCACTACTATTTGGTCATTGTGCTTCAGCAAAGTACATTAACATTCATGGCCTCCTTCTTGTGTAAATTCTGAATCTCTCAGCTGCCCCACAAACACTTATTGCACATCTACTGGATGCTTAGCACTGTGTTTGAGTCCATGGGAATATAAGGAAGCTTAAGGAAAGTATTTCCTCCTTCAGGGAGGCTATAATATAAGTAGAAAGAGAAGACATTTCCATCAGCCTCACAATTAAAAGTTAAATCTTCCCTTTCTCCCAGACTTATCCACAGCAGTTTTATATAACAATCCATGAGTTATACAAAAATGCAGTTTAAAAAAACTTTAAGAACTTCCATAAGGCAACATAAGATTGTTTCAGCTGAACAAGGGTCCATGATATAAGCATTGTAAATGTAGGGAATAGAGAAATCCTTGTGAACTAGAGGATCAAGAAAGCCTTTGCAGAGGAGATGGGAAGTGCTCCAGGGTGGACATTTAGAGTGGAGGAGTGGGGAGGGTACCGAGGGTAGGAATGTGCATTGTGACAAAGGTATTGAGGTTATAATGTGCTGAGAGGGTTGGAGGACAATGAGGAAGGAGGAGAGACTCACGAAGGAAAAGGGCAGTGAGAGAAGGCAATAAAAGCAGACCAAGGGAAGAGATTGGAAAGCCCTAAAGAGACCAGGTGTGACACCATGAGTATGGGAGTGACATGAGCAATGTTGTAAGGGGTATTGGTCTACTGGCCGATCAGATAGATAGCAAGTGATGAGTGCAGACCTGTGAGTTTCAAAATCTCAATTTTGAGGTAATAAAAGTATCATTAGGTATGTACCAAAGGCATGGATACTAGAAATGTTCCTAGGTAGAATCATTAAGATTAGGAGTCAGTATTGATTTGGGCATGCATTATTCACTTATTTGTTCATTCATTCACTTAGAAAATGTCTTTTAAGCACCAGTATATTCTAAGCCTGTTCAAGACACTCAGGACCTGTCAGTGGACAGAACAAAGTTCCCCTCCCTTGTGGAGCTTGCAGCCTAGTGTCTATAAATTATACTATGTAAGTGAATTACATAGTGTGCTAGAGATTGATAAGTGACATGGTTATAAGAAAAAGAAGAGGGTCAGGAAGATCGGACCTAGGTGGTGAGGTGGTTATAGTATTAAATAGGATGGTTAGAGCAGACCTCATTGAGAAGGTAATGAATGAGCAAAGACTTGAAGAAGGGGAGGTGTGGTTAGCCAAGTGGAGGTCTGGAGAAGAGTAGTCCAGGTAGAAAAAAAAAAAGCTAGAGCATAGATTCCAAGATAGAAGAATGCCGACTTGTTTGGGGAAAGGCAAGACGGCCAGTGGCTGCTGAAAGGAGTGGGTAAGGTAGGCAGAAGTGCAGGATACAGAGGCAATGGGGAGGGACAGATCCTGCAGGGCATCGTAAGTCATTGCAAGGACTCTGACGGTTGCTCTCAATAAATCAGGAAGCCATTGGAGGATTTTTGGCAGATGAATGACATGATTAGACTTACATTTTAAAGGGATCACTTTGGCTGCTGTATTAGGAATAAATTGTACCAGGACAAGAACAGAAACACAAAGACCAGTTAAGAAGAGACTATTACAGTAATCCAGGCAAGATACCGATGACACAGACCAGGATGGCCATGGTGGGTAGGAGTCGGGGGAGCATGCTCTAAGTCTAGATATATTTTGAAAATACAGCCAACAGGATTTTCTGACAGTAAATGACAGGCATGAGGGAGAGAATTTAAGAATGACACCAGGGTTTTTTGCTCATACAACTGGAAGGATGGTGTTACCACCAACTGAGATTGGGAAAGTCCCTACTTATTGAGTAGGTTTCAGGGTAAGATTGGGAGTTCAGTGTCATTCATGATGAGTTCACCCTTCTGTTAGACAATCAGAGATGTCTGGTAGGCAGTTCGATACATGAGTACGTAATTCAGGAGAGAGGACTTATCCGAGATAGACATTTGGGAGTTTATAGATGGTACTTAAAGGTATGCAACTAATTGAGATTACCAAGATAGATATGTAGATAAAGAAAACAAAGGACCAACCCTGGGCATTTCAACATGAAGGCTGAAAAAAGACGAAAGAGCAGCAAACGATACTAAAGAGAAACCATTGAAGCTGGAGGAAAAACCAAGTGTGTGCGTGTTGCAAGGCAAATGAAAAAAAGTTTCAAGGAGGAAAAAGTGATCATCTGAGTAAAATCCTACTGGTTGGTCAAATTAGATGAAGACCAAGAAACAGTCACTGGACTTATCAATAAGGGATATTAGAGATAAATTGGGTCTTCTTCACATGTGATAGGTATTTAAGGGATGAAGAAAGTTAAGTTAGTGATTTCAAAGAGGTAAGAGGCAAGACAGAGAGAGAGGCTACAAGCTTGATTTTGGATGTATATTGACTTTGAGAACATCTTGGAACGATGAATTGAGAAAAAATGACATTTTGGAGGCATCACAAATAGATGGTGGAGCTATGCAGTTTTGAAGGAAAGGATTAGGACAATGCTAAAGTGGGGAGCAAAAATTAAGCTTTAATGTAACTAGAATCAACCTGTTTTCATCCATTCAGACAGAAGTTAAATCAAGTGAGCTCTCATAGGACCTTTGAGCTGGGCCTTTTTTTTTTTTTCCATGAGATAAGAGAAGAATGGGTTAGGACAGGTTGAGAAGGCTATTAAGCAACTTGGATAGTGTCAAGGTGCTTCCAAGGAGAAAGAAGAATGTATTTTCCACACCTTACTCTCTTTATAAGGCTACTCAGAAGTCTGATGACTGAAAGCAAGAATGTGCAGATTCTTCATCATAAGCCTGTGAGACCAGAAAGGACCAAAGTACTGGTTGTCACAAATTATACACAAGTCTTGGTCAACTTCATTTCAGCCATCACAAGCAATTCCAAACATAAAGGGCAGGAACCTGGCTTAGCTAGCAAACCTAGGTTTGCTACAGAAAAAGTAAACCGTTTAGGAAAAGAACAAGTCTCTCCTGGTTTTCTTAAGGGCCCACAGCAATACTTTGTGTGGAGGTCATTGCCACCTCCCTGGCCCCAGACTGCCTTTCTAACCATTTTCTACTCTTCACTGACAGACTTGGACCTGGAAGAAAACTTTGCGCTGCAGTTATAAGGGAAAGGAACTTATTTCTGTTCAAATCGTTGCAAATATTGATTTTTCTTAGCGTTCCTTACATTTGGATTAGAAAACATGCTGACCTTTGCTAGCCAAGGATGAGGCAAGAACTCAGAAACTTTGGGTAACAAAAATTGTTCCAAAATGTTTCATTTGAATTGTTTCCTTCTACAGTCTTGTAGTACAGCTTAAAACCTTAGTTTTTCTTTTATTAATGTTGGTAGATTTTTTCTGATGATAAAACAATACATTTTTAAAAATTGGTACCACAGACCATAATAAGTAACTCAGCAGGGATCGCATGCAAGTACCTAGTGTTTATTACATACTGGCTACTGTTCAAAATCTTTTACATAAACATTAACTCACTTAATCCTCATAACTCCATGATGTGGTTATTATAGTTTTCCCCATTTGACAGATGAGCAAACTGAGGCATAGGGAGGTTAAGTAACTTGACAGATTAACACAAGTGGATGAAATGGAGTTTGAACCCAGGCAGTCAGGCTCCAGAGTCTGCCTCTGAACTCGAAGTTATGTGCCTCTCCCTCCTAACCCATCCTCAGCTACTTGGTGGCTAGTAGACCTTTGTTTTTTTCTGACCCTGAATTTGCCCCCACAAAGACCAGCCACCCTATAGCATCAGTGTTCTCCATAGCACACAGATCTAAGACCCTGCCCAATTGCTGCCTCTGTGTGACTTCCTGAAAAAGAGGAGGCCGTTCCTGTGCTCACTTTGGTCCATATACTTCGATGTCAACCCTTAGCATTCTATGTCACAGTTTTTCATCAACATTTGGTCTCCCCTTCCTGATTACAAACTCCCTAGGGAGAGGGGTTGTACATTCTTCTTGCCCACCTTCTTGCCCTCTTAGAATACTGTGTGACTCAAAAAGTCACAGAAATTTTGAAGATGGAAAATTCCTGGCATGCATTCAGCGACCACTCTCCTGTGGCAGAGCATCTCTGTTAGATAATGGCTATCTCTTGCTAAGCCCAGATGTGACCTCCAGAGCTTCCTCAATATGCCCCTCGAGGCAGCTACTGTAATTCAATAAGAGATGGCACGTGAGCTAAAGCCTGCCAGCCCATCCCGCCATAACTGTTTGCTGAACCGTAGGGACTAAATAAATTCCTGGGCTCACTAAGCAGATGTTCATGAAGTTAATAAATTTCCAAAATAAATGAGAAAAATGTCCTTGAGAAGTCACTAAATGATAATATTGGTCATTTAGCCTTCTCTTAGTGACATCTATTGTTACTCTTGCTATTTTTGTGACTTATTTTACCAATTTGGTCTCAATACTAACAGGCTTTTAATAATATCCTGTGATCTTGATTGTGGAGGTAGTTATATGAATTTATATATGTGATAAAATGCCACAGAGTTATACACAAACTCATATCAATAAAATGAATGTGTACAAAGACTGCTGAGATCTGAGTAAGATCTACCATTTTATTTAATTGTGTTCTGTTAAGCTTACTTTTCTGGCTTTGACAATGCACTATAGTCATGTAAAATGTCACTGGGGAAGCTGAGGAATGGGTACATGAAACCTCTCTATGTATAGTATTTTTGCAATTTCTTATAAATCTGTAATTATTTCAAACTTAAAAGTTTTAAAAAAAAACTGATGGGGCACCCAGTGCCTGGAGGTTTCTTGGGCTTTGATTTTTATTTCTTGACCTTCTGCGGGGTGAAGGGTCTGTCCAAATATAGAAAGAATGGTACTCGGCTCCAGAAAGCCAACACCTGAAACAACACTACTTCAGCAGCCAACATGAGGCGTGAGGGCCATGTGGATCTCAGAGTAAGCAGTTCTTTCGGGACCCCCTGATCTGCAACTGGAAAAACTCTTCAAGTCCATTGATCAGCCAGGGCCAACTCTTTCAGAGATATCTGTTTGGTTCAAGAAGTCCTTCCTTTTCCCTCTGCCTTTCACATTTTCTTACAAGACCACTGGCCACTTTAAGCTCATTCCAGTTGGCCTGTAAATACCCATCAGAACACAGATATTCAAGGGAAGGAAAGAGACCATGCAGCTTTTGTCAAGCCTGATAAGAAAAGAGGTCTTTTCGAGTGGCCTCTTGGAAATTGAAAAGGAAGGACACAGTCTGGGGACTCTGGTTCTGTCCTGCAGGCTGCAGGTCACCCCATCCTAATTAGGCCTTTAGAGCCACTGCTGTCATTTGGAGTTGCTTTAAAATTTTCATGAAATTATTTTGTCTTTTACAAACAGACGTCCTCAGTGGAAAATTTCTTTCTACCAAAAATCTAGCCAACCTGGCATGTAACTGAAAAATTCCATTATTTTCTTAACCCCTCATTTGCTCTTCAAAGAGATAACTCTAGTTGCTTGCTTCCTTTGAGAAGCATTATAACAGCTGGCATGATATATTTTTAGCTTCAACTTGCTTCCCCTTTGGGGGAAACTTTTTTTAAGCATGGCACTGACCTTCCTGGTACTACATTGTGAAGATGGCTTAGCAGTGTCTCGGAGGACCTGATATTGCCACTGCCTCATCCTTCTCCCATTTCCAAAAGTCCAACAGTTTTACAGGACTGTGCTTTTCATCACCATGCCTAGTGTTTGTTTTCTGGGGCTTGGAGAAGAACAATCAGAAAAACACTGTAGTAAGCAAGAAGTCTGCTGGTTTATTGTGAGTCAGAGACCCTACTACTTGGGAAAAGTCAAAGACCTGCGTGGGCTACGTGAGTCTTGGATCACGAGGCTGTGCCACCCATCCTCTATCCGGAAGAGTTTTTTTTAGACTCTCATGACAGCGAAGATTATTAAACACTAGATGAGTTACAAAGGAAGGCAGTAGTGTTTCCGGTCCTCCACTGTACTTCAAAAATAGGGTAGATTCTGGCTGAAACAAATGGCTTAAATTGCACTAGACTGGAAAAGGGGAGGAACAAGGAGGAGACAAACAAGATGGTTTCTTTAAAACTGTGAGCCCTGTAATCTTATGATTTCTATTATTTCATAAGGTTTAAGTCACAGTCTTAACAGTGGCTGCTCCACAATCAGTTGGATAAGGAATAATTTAATCTTGCACTTACTTATGTTTTTCTTTTCTCACTTTTAAGATTTTTAGGGACGAACTCAGGTTACACTGAGGAAAGATGTATTATGTATGTAGCTTATATAAATCTTTGATATCTTTAGTATCAAGCAAGTTAAACACTAAGTTTCATAGTTTCAGATGAGGATAAACCTTAGTGGGTATATTTTCTAGTCTTAAACACTATACTGGAAGAGGTAGATGGTGGAAAAAATTTCAATCATTTCTTCAATTAAAAAATAAATATAAAAGTTATAAATAAAAATAAATAATAAAACACAAAATATTTTTTAAAAACACTGTATGTATCATTCCTTCCATTCCCATACCCTCACCCCAGTCTTCCACATTTTATTAGATAAAATATAGTATTGGGAACTCTCAGGTATGAGAAGGGTATAGAGATGGGGAAGCGAGGTAGGCAGGGGGTTTCAAAACCTGGAAAATGCTATAAAAGATTTTTGTGGATTGGAGAAAGGCTAAAATTCCCGACATACTGTGGGATAATCATTCTTTGTCAAAAATCTAGACCATAGACATGTTCCGTGGCTGGAGTTATAGAATAGAGCCAATGAGAACACAGGATTTGCTTTATAGAGGTTTGTTTTACAGTCAGTCTTTCTGTGGTATATTCTTTTGGAAGAGCCCAGCAAAACTCATATGAAACTAAAAGATTTATAACAGGTTATTTCATACTTTAGTTTTTTCCTTGGCCCAGTAAGGCATTGCAATACAAAGGAAATTATAAATAAGTGGCATTTTAGATATTCAAGTTTGAGGTATAAATGACGAGATAGTCTTTATTAAGATCAAGAACATGGCTTGGAAGTCAGGTGACTTGGTTTTAAATTCCAGCTCCACCAATAACTAGGTGCGTGACCATGAACGAATTACTTGATCTCTAAACCTCCTTTCCTCATCTATAAAATGAGAATTTCAGTAAAAGACCTCTTAATTGACTTGATCAGGGTGGGTAGTTGATGTATTAATTGCAATAGCTATCTAAAGCAGGGAATTATAAAAAAGGCATAAGACCTTAAACATACTATTTTAACTTAAAGCTTAAATACGTAAATTTGTGTGCCATTATTTGTATGGAGTGATAGCCCTTTCTTTGATGATAGGGCTTCTGACTGAGGCTGTTTTTTGTCTTTCCTGCATAAATCACACTCTTGATGCATTATTGTCTGTGATTTCTTTAAAATGGAGCAAGAATTTGAAGACGTTTGCAAAAACTATCAGAGTACAGAATCTCTCTAGATTTTTTTTATAATTTAGCTTATAGTTTTCTCACACTGAATTCAACAGATTTTTAAGGAAAACAATGAATATTTCTAAAGCATTGTAACAAAGTTTTTGTGCAGTTAACTTTGTTATAATTTATATGTCATTGTTGCTGTTATACTTTTTAATATTACATATTTATCATAATAAGTACAACTGGCTAAGCAAGTTTGAGAATAAATTCAACTGACTATTGGTACACCTATAAGTCAGCTGGTGGGAGCAGAAACACACAAGTAAATTACAGTCCTTGAGAAGTTGATGAGCCATGGGCATCAGTAAGTAGTCTAAAGAGAATGGAGAGTACTAGTTGGTCCAGCAAGTTAGTTAAATGAAGATGAGTTAAGAGAGCTAGTTCTAAGGGCTGTTATGAGGATTAAATGAGAGATGTGTGTAAAGTCCTTGCCAGTAGGAGGTGCACAACAAATAATAGTCCTTATTATTACTATTTCTGCACCGGTCGTTAATGCTGATACAGTAAGTGGTGCTTCTTCTACTGGTCCAAGCTGTGCAGTAAACTAGGGTGTAAATGCGCTCCTTGGAACAGCCCTATGACAAAGCTCTTACAACATGCTTAACTTTGTAATCCTGAAATCAAGATACTTTGACTCAGCTCTATGAAGAGCCAAAGAGCTCTTAGTTCAGTGATACATCTTACGAAATACCTCAAGATGGACCAGAAAGGGGGAAAAAAGGAAGTAAAGAGTAAGATAAAAATTTGTTGATGTTGCTTCTTTGGGATCCATTGCTAACAGAAATAATTTTTCTTTACTTAGTAATAAATATGAGGATATTATTTGAATTTATAAAAATTATTCTTAAGTAACAGAATAGGATTTAATGTAAATAAATGACACTATGTACATAGATACAGGCCAGAGAAGTGTGGCTAGTCCAAGAGTGCAGAGTGTTTGTGCCACAGGGAAAAGAGCAGTGGATTAAGAAAGTCACTCCACCTGTAACTCAGTGTGTGACCTTGAGACTCCCACTTCTTTATGAAGGCATGATGTGGTATGATCCTTAGGGACACTTTTTTGTACTTTCATTCTGTGCTTTCAAGGTAGAAAAATCTCCAACTCATAGAGTACTGAGGATGAGTATTCAGTGCTGTTATGATGGGGTGAGCAGGAGAAAGAGAATGAAATGCCAACCAATGTGCTGGGCTAGTTTGAGAAATTGAGCAGATGCCAAAGCTGGGAAGAGATCTTCCTGCTATATTCAGCATTACCTGCATACTCAGTGAGAATCTGATATGCTTTTGGTCCCCCTCAATTTTAAAAGAACATGAGCACCAGTAACTGCTTCCTGGAATATATATCTGGACATCTGGCAGATAGGGGTTGGTGGGAGATCCCTTTTTACTCTACTTTTTGAAGTATGTACCATGTTAGTGCCACGTATTACCTATTAAAATAAAAAAAAAGATCTGAAATAAAAAAGATATGAAGATGTTAGTGAAGAAAGAGAGAGAAAAATGATATTCTAAAATAAAAGACAGGGTAATATAAACTGGAGTAATAATGCTAAATAAGAAGTGATTTGATCATTTAGAAACATATTCAAATCTATTAATAGGAAGGGATTATTATGAATTCCTTGGTCTGTGCCATACAGAAAGACAAGAAGATTGGCAAAAATTACAGGCCAAGACCTAGTGATGATGAAACTTCAGGGCTGTGGAATCTAAATGTAGCTTCTCTATCCTTTCTGAATTTAAAAACAAACAAACAAACAAAACAAAACATAGAGGGTCACCAGGTTCAGTTGCCTGGCACTTAGATCTCAGCCCACCTGAAGACTGTTCATGCTCTGTCATTATGGTGTCATCAAGACAGGATTCTTTTGGAAGAAAAGTTGACTGAAGGTTCTTTGTTTTAAGAAATCTGATAAACATTTGGCCTGTTACTGGTCTTATTCCCAGGCCACAGAGTCAAACATTCCGTGGGAGTGGGGACATGCAGTTTTGGGGTCCTCTCTCAAAAGCCACTACCTGTTTTGGATTTTGAAAACACATGTAACAACTTTTGCTATACCCAAGTTAAAATAAAATTAGAGGTATATATATCCCTTAGCCCTGGTTTTTTGAGCAGCAGTCTCTGAGTAGCATCAGTGGATAACTAGCACACCCAACACCATTTTACAGAGCCTAGAAAATCAGCTTCCTCAATGGAAAGAGACTGATGGTGGCAAGTATTAAAAAACCAAGCACATTCTCCTAATCTATCATTATTGTCAAGGTGAAGCATCTGGGAGAGAATATATACTATAGACAAGTCTCCTTTTTTTCTTAAAACATTTTCTGAAATGAACATTGTTTTAAGTCAAATTATTTTTCTATGAAAAACTATGATTTTGGGTAAAAATTGTCTTGGTTTCTAATTAATCTTCATTGGCAGGAATTCTTAAAACTAGGTTAAGGGCCTCAGTTCCTGAGATTCTCTATCAAAGTTATTAATCTATTAATCTAATCTAAAGTATTTTAAAATAAATATTGAAAGAATTTCATCAGGTGATTTTTTTTCAGTGTCTATAATAGTTCTCTGATTAGTAAATTGGAATTCTTTAGGTGACTCTTTTGGTTTGATTTTGCTGTTTTTAACAAGTCACATTTAAGTGGCGTTGGTCGAGCAGGGCAGTGGTGGCACTGATTCCTACCTCAGGCTGAGTTTCTAAATTCAGAGTGAAGTCTTCCTGAATACTTCCAGGAGCTAAAGAGAGAACTCACTGAGGAGTGATGCTGACGTGAGGGCTTGGCTAGAATAATGCCTGGATCTGCATCCACTGGGCATGCTGGGAGAATGCTCAAGACTGCAGCACGCTTGGAAGAATTTTGGAATAATCAGTAGGCCTCAGGGAGATAGGTTTCAAGAAAGGGAATTATTCACATATGTTCATCATTATCCAAGAAATTATTTTGTGCCTGTGATATTGTTATTAATTCTGCTAGGTTTAGCAGGATAATCTTAATATCTCAACTGAATGTTTATTATTCTAAAAGTCAGAGCTCTCTACAAGTACAATAATGGCTTCTTTGGGTAAAAATGACTACATTTGTCTGTTGACTTTTGGCAACATAGCTCCAAACTCACTTGGAATCTCAAAACATCGTGTGCTCCACTTCAAAGTCTGAGAGTTGTTGATTCCCAAGCGTGTGTCTATTTTGGTTATGAGACTGACAATGTGCTTGAGACCAGCCAGTCTCTAAATCTGGACCTGAGCTGCAGATCCTAAATTCAAGGTAAGCTTTGTTGCATAGCTTTCTGCTGTTTGGGAATGAGTATTGTCAATACTCAGAGAAGGCTAGCAAATAATGTGTTGTTTGAAGCTTTCTTTTCAATCCTGAGATTTGTGAAATAAAATTTAAAGCTTCATATGGTCAGAGTTCTTTCCATGATTTTCTGTTGGTGATCTCTCTCTTGCTAGAAACAGCTGCATAATTTTTATTTACTTCTGGAGTTTTTCTCTTGCTTGTCTTCCCCAGCCACTCCATCTGTATGCAGTTGAGAACAGGCTAATTATGAGGTACTGGAGAAGCAGTTGCTCAGAGAAAAGCTCTTTAAGCACTCAACTGGGATAGCTCAACGCCAGGGTCACACTAGTGACCACCAATTCATTCACATCCACACGTCTGCACGTGAGCTGCCTTCCATCCTTTTGCAGTTGCATGAGCAAACGTTTTAGAAAGGTCAACACAAGAAATAAGTGCTTTTTCTTAAAGGACAGAATAAGCAAAGAAACTTTCTTGCTTACTTCTTGAAAAATAGCCACAAAGTGGCCAAGAAAAAAAGATATGCTCCTATCCTTGACCAAGCCCCTTCATTTTGCCTCTGTCTCCTCCCCTACTCCCTGACCCAAATAGTTTAAGAGCAAGAAGCTTTATACACTCAGGGGTCAAACTCTTGAACTGGTGTGACTCAAGCCAAAGGGCTGCTGAAATGCGTTGACCCAGAAGATTGCTTTTGCCTACAGGTCAGTTTTTTTCAACTCCACTTCAGTATACTGGGTAAAGGGCTTACTTTCAGAGATGTTATCTTTGTGAAACCACTGTGCCACCTCAGTGGTATGAACTGGGAGAATGAGGAAGCCTTTGCTAAGTAGTTCACTTAAGAATTCCAACTTTGGGAAAGAACACTGCAGAGGAATACCTTTCCCCTTTGCCTTTGACTCTTTTTAATCATTCAGCTTAGACTCAACCCCTTGGAAGCATCCAGACTAGCAAAGATGTGATGGGCCCTTGGCTGAGCTGTTGGAATTCTAGAGGAAATCTACTAGATACCCTGAATTACCTTTGAGCCTAAAGAATCAATGGAATCCAATGCCAAGTCTATCCAGGTGGAACTTTGGTGAAATTTCTACCTCCAACACACTCGTGATAATCATGAGGATCCCATTGGGAATCCTATCTCTAAGCCTATCACAGGGTGGAGTTAGGGGGTCTTCCTTTGGTGCTGGAGAAATTTGCCTTTCCTAAAGTCCTGCAGTTCAAAGATGAGACTTTCCAGACTTGCCCCAACTTGGATCTACCTCCAAAATCTAGCAATCAGTGGAAACAGCCTAGTTTTTAGGATTGAAGGGAGACTTAGGCAAACAACCCCACACTTCTCAAAGTTCCCCCCTTTGTTATACTCTGACTACTTCAAGAACATGTGCTGGTAGTGCAGATCTGGTAGGGTCACTAAAATACTGGCAGAATCAGAGTCTAGAAAGGTCTCAGGTAGGATCATGTTGTGGTTCAGAGCACATGCTTTGGAATCATACTGACCTAGGTTGGAGTCCCACTGATTACTAGCAGTGTGACCTTGGAGAAAAGCCTTAACCTCTCTTGGCCTTGATTTCCTCATGTTACAAAGGGAGTGATAATCACTAACCATGAGTGACTGTGAAAGTCTTCTTTGGGTCTAAGCACAATCTTTTCTTGAAGACATCCTTCCTGGGTTCTTCTATATTCCAGTCTGTTCTTGTTACCCTCAGGCTAGCCCTTCTAGTCTAAAATGTGTGCTCCATCAGTTCTAGGTAATTTTCTCAAAATTTAAAAATATTTTCTACTCACTTATCTTCTGTCTTTTTTCTTTCAGGAACTCTTTTTAATCATATAACAATGCTACTCTATCACTGCTCTAATTTTCTTAACTTTTCTTCTCCTACTTTCAAGTCTTCTTATTCTACTTTCTGGGTGATTTCTATAACTTACAATGTAATTTTTAATCTCTACTGTCATAGTTTCAAATTGTAAGAGTTCTCTCATTGTTTGAGTACTCCATTTTGTATTGCATTCTGTTCTTTTTTGATGGGTGCAAATTTTTTTCTAATATCTCTGAAGACATTACAGTTGATTTGGGGAGTTTTTTTCCTACCAGCATTGTCTGTGCTTTTTTGGAGTTTCTTTTTTTGTTTGTTTTGGACCTTGTATCTTGAGCAAGAGTACTTTCACTTAAGAGGAAGGCACTAGAAGCTTGCATGTGTGAATTTCACCACAGAGAGATCAGGTAGGGACCTGGTTTAGCTGTTGGGACTCATACGTATCACTAGCCTTAGTTATTTTTTCATGGAGCAGTCCATTTCCTCTGGAAGAATCCTTGTCTCCTCCTGAATGATACAGGCCTAGTTTCCAGGATTCTAGGAGCTGTTAGGAGAAAGGTTTAGCACCTAAGATGACAGTCACTTTGTTTTGTGGGGTCAGGGAGAGAATCTAAGGGTGGGTCTCTCTGTACCTTAGACATACTTTCTACCAAACCTCCTATTTTTGGCCCTCTCTACCTCTGCCTTTAGCGGTACCTGGTCTCTGAGACCTGAACTTCTTATGAGCCTTGCAGTGTGAACTGTCATGAGTCCTCTTGCTATGGGCATACGTGTTACCTTCCTTTGGTCTACTTAGTTAGTTCTTCCAGGCCCTTCTGTTTTCTATCTTCCAAATTTTGCTGACTTCAGTGGCCTGCTGATACCCATTGTCATCTCCTGTCATCTCTCTCCTGCATCCTTTTCCTTGTGGGTTTATGCCTTTGCTGCAATTTTAGTGAATTTCCTGAAGGAACAGAGTAACATTTGCTTAAATTGGAAGAATATTTCAATTTGTTTACTTGTTTATTATCTATCTCCCCACTTGAATATAAATTCTAAGGGATCAGGGACCTGGTCTTGTTCACTGCAGTCTTCTCATTATCCAAAATACTGGCTGGTATATCATTAGCTATTGAATAAGTATTTCTTGAATAAATAAATGAATGACATGTAAAGTAGATATTTTTGTATAATGCCTGTAGTCCAATAACTAACTATATTATCTTAACTATTTCAATCTTTGAGGAGTAGATAGTGAAATCAAACTTTATGCTACTCACAGCCATTGATTTTAAGTGGGGATGAATCTCTCTTAAATTAAAATCTTAAATGAGGAATGTCTCAAATATCTTTACTTCTCCTACAGCTCGTTCTCCAAGATTGAACTTTTCCTGACAGTTACACTCTTGACACTGTTGTACAAATCTATAGGTCTCAATATTTAGGTCTTGTAATATGTTATTCTGGTGTTAAATGATGGATTATCTGTTTCAAATCACAGATCTATTATTCTACCTCTCTCTATCAATGACATTGATATGAAGATTAGTGAGCATTGATAAATATGAATGATGAAGACTAAGAACGTTAAGTTTCTAGTCTTAGTTTCAGTTTCAATTTCGCTGAGTAACTTTGGGCAATTGCTGTCTGTCTCTAGGCCTCTGATTCCTAGCAAAGAGTGGGGTGAATTAGATAATTCCTAAATCATATTTTTAAAGTCCCTTTCTGCTCTAAAGTTCTGAAATTCTGAGATAATTTAGGAGTAAATAAATGAGGGAAACCAATTGCTGTGTTATACATTCTAGTCTTCTGAAAATAATATTTTTAGAAGAAGGGCCCAAGAATTTAGCACCATCATTAAAATTCCATCAGGACTAACTCCACTGGACTCCTAATAACAACAAAATCCATGTACTTTTCAATAAAACGTTGGCATCGCACTCTACCAGTTCTCTTGAAGGCCTGACTCAGAAATGAAAAGCTCAATACTCACCCCATTAAGCACCTGGTGACTCAATATTCAGTTCAGGAGGACCCATTTTTGAAGCACAACTTTTTGTCTAAGGAAACATCATTGTTCTCTTAAATCTATGATGGGAAAAAAAAACTAGGTTGTTTCTTTTAAGTCTGCTGCTCCTCCAGCATTTAATTTAAAATAAAAAGATCCTGATTTGGCTTTTTGTGCAGATGCTTGCCTGATCTGCCCTCCGAACACCCACGCAAAACCAAAGCCATAAGCTTTATGAGCCATTTGGGGAAAGCCCAAATGGAAAAGAGATGCTTTCCATGAGGCTGAGCAGGTGATTTCTGACTCAGTGACAGGGAAACTTCATGCTACTCAGAGCCATGGATTTTAAATTATTGCATGAAATAGCCAACTTGCAAGGAAACAACATACATATTTACCATAGAACCAAGAGAAAAGAGCTTTTTTGACTTTCATATATTTCTCCTGATACTGTCATCCTAAAATAGAGGGCCAGGATTCAGAGAGGCATCTTGGACCTGGTGCATCACTACCCCCTCAAAAGCTTTCATTAGTCCTTGAGATACTGTGACAAATTAATTGAAATTGAAATCACCTAAATTTTTTACCTCCTTCAGCAATTTTTTACCTTTATGCAAAGTGTTACTTAGAATATTAACACTGCCTTACGGCTCCTAGCTGCTGTGTGTTTAAATGGTAGAAGGTGATAATGATGGAAGATACTGTTTGCATCTGTGCTGTCTTGTCTTTTATTATACTATTTTTGGCATCTGTAGCCCTAGTGACTAACACAATGCCCTATGCATAGAAATGCTCACTGTTTGTTGAATGAGTGAATGAATAAGGAGGTTAGCTTAAGCTCTTTCTCTAGATAACTCATTTTTTTTATTTCAAAAGCATCTTTCATACATCTTCGTCATCCTTCCTAGTGCCCAGTATATGCCCAGCAGAGGGCAGATGCTCAGCAAATATTGGATGGATGGATGGATGGATGGATGGATGGATGGATGGATGGATAGATAGATAGATAGATAGATAGATAGATAGATAGATAGATAGATGGATAGATGGATAGATGCATAGAAGATGCAGGCAGGATGTAATCCCACAGCAACCCTGGGAGGTAGGTAGAAGAGGTTTTACCATTGCTGTAACTGTTTTCTAGACAAGTACACTGAGACCCCAAGGAGCCAATGTACCTGCTCAGGGTTTTATATATTGAGAGTTCAGTGTCAAGGCTGAGAGTCTAAGCTCGAAGTACTTTCTACCACGAGAAACCATGTGGTACTGGGCTTAAGAATGCAGGCTTGCAAGTCAGAAAAACTTAGGCCTTGAACCTTTCTAGCTGTCTGATCTTTGACAAGCCCCTTACCCTTTGTGCTTCAGCTTTCTATCTGTCAGATGTGTGTGTGTGATGTGTGTATATGTGGGTAAGGAGTAATGATAGACCCTATTTCATAGACATTAAATGAGGATTATATGGAACAATGTGTATAAATATTCAGATAAATATTCAACATTTACTTGGCACTGGCAAATGGCAGCTGAGCTATTGTGCTTAGTCTCACATGGCCTCCTCTTCTGAGGGCAAATGATCAGGAAAGGTAGTTCTTAAGGATGGGTCTTTTGGGTTGCATTTGGGGAAATGACAGTATAGTGTCCGCAGCCCCAGGCAGGTAAGAAGGAAGAAGAATAAAGAGACAGAGCATTCAGTCATGCAGTCTCCTTTCATGAGAGCCTAAAATGTGTAGGACAAATGAGAGCATTGGGCTGAGCCAGGAAGGGAAAGGAATGATCTAATTTAGTGCCTTTCCTTTTCCAGAATCTAGTCTGTGGTAAGCAGCTGGCAGCTCCTTTACCCTGCCACCCTGGCTGGGTATTCTATTGGCATTACAAGGCAGACTTTTAAAAATTATGGAGAAATAAGTAATGGGAAAAAATCTTGTCCAAATGAGAATGGCACTGCACAAATATGCTAATAAATAGTACCATAGAAGATTGGCTCAGGGAGAGACTGAGAGCTCATCCACTCAGCTGTAATGGCTTTTTTTAACATTGTGCCCTCAGCTTTTAGAGCTTGGCACGTGGTGGACACTCCACAAATATCTGATGAATGAATGAATGAATTCATCTAGTCCAACTCCTGGCTTTGCACATGAAGAATCCAATGTCACCCAACCACATAATAGGTTCTTATCTTGAATTTCTAAATGTCAATTGGGCAGTCAGTGTTGCTTATCAATGTCAGGACAAAGAGAAGATCTCATGAGAAGTTCTGGACACTGAAATTTAATGGAAAAGGTGATTCACATGCTCTGATCCTCAAGAAAAAAAATAAAATGTGAACACTTAAAATATATGGGAGGAAAGGAAAGACCAAGTGTAGTTTGAATCAAAGGAAGATTATTTGGGTTGAGCAGAAAAAAGTTTGTCAGTGTAGATAAGGATTCTGAAATAGCATGGAAGGCCCTCTCTTTGGTATGACAGACCATGGTGGAAAATGTAACTCTGTGAAATACTGTTAAGTAAGCAGAAATATTTTTCATGCCACACGTAATATGCTGAAAATGCTCCATGAATGTCCTTAGATTGGCTAGTACTTTGAGTTGATTATTCCATTAGCAGTGTTGGTTTATATTAGGTTATTCTTACTCTGACAACTGACTAATATTTATGTAGCACTTTATAGTTTGCAAAACATTTCATATACATTAAATGAGTTGATATTTTCCAAAATCCTATTATATGAGCTTTGATATCTACTAACAGAGAAAACTGAGGCACAGAAAGGTCACATGGCTTCCAAACCCAATCCCAAATTCTTCTCACTTCAGCAGGCTGCTTTTGTTGTGGTTGACTCCAACCTCAACATCAAGAGAACAAGCATCCAGCCAGCAGGACAGAGCTGGGTGTGTAGCCAGTGCATCTTAACCTTGAATGAGTACACAAATCTCCTAAGATCTTAAAATGCAGATCCTGATTCAGTAAATCTGGAGTGAGGCCTCAGAGTCCAACCTTTTTAACAAGTTCCCAGATGATGCCAATGCTGCTGGTCCACAGACCCAGAGCACAAGTTTTTTGCTGTTTGTGAATCGGTTATGCTCTCACCAAATGAGTTTTCAGACTAAGAGAAAATGTGCTGAGAGCCTTCTGAAGGTGATTTATGGTCAGAGAGCCTGAGCTGATCCCTGACTCTTCCTGCTGAGCAAGAGTGAAATGTCTACAACAGGATGCAGGCACTAAAAATCAAAACATTTGTCCAAGGAGTCTTTAAAAATTTCTGCCCTAGTATTGTTGTGGGTTGAAATTCTGAAACTAAAATATAATTTATTTTATCCAGAGGACAGGGCAAGAGTGATAAAATCCTAGGCTAAAAAGTCTGGCAGAATTGTGCATGTGAACCCAAAGCAAACAGGATATTGGTGGGAGAAGCAATGATTTGTATGCTGTCCTTTAAAAGCCTCTTGAAAAGTAAACAATACACCTAATCATTTGGGGCATGTTATTAAGACCAGACAGAAGCAACAGCCAGCCTTGAGAGGTTTTCGACATTCAAGGTGTGGGACAGAGTCTGGAGGAACACTGAGGCAAGAAGTCACCCCAATATGATGGTTCTCAGCCCTGGCTAGCTGTTAACATTAGCCAGGTGCATCTAAAACTACAGATGCTCAGCCCCATTACAAGGATTTCCAGTTACTTGATCTAGGATGGGGCCTGAGCATCAACATTTTTTAAAGAGTCCAAGGGGGTTGAACATGCAAGTCAAGGTTGAGGAACAGTAACCGAAGACAAAAAAAAAAAAAAAAAGTGAAAAATGTGACAAAATGTCACAGGATTGGAGGTGGAATGAAGAATTTGCATACATTTGGTCAGTTCTCATTATTTGCAATAGTTATGTTCTATAAAGTCACTGTGAACACTGAATTTGCAAATACTGAGCCATTGCTCCTAAGGGAAAATACAGAATTGGGTTCCTGCAAACCTCACAACATTTTCTTCAACTGATCTATATGTAACTGTTTTACGTGTGTTTCTGTTTAAAGACATTTTATTTAATATATATTGTAGATTCATTAACATTGAAATCAGGGCCAATAGCACTATAACTCATATGTGAACAAAGTTTATATAACACATCTATTTTCTCTGTAAAGCACTTCACAGCCTTCTTGCACTCAGGAACACTAACCAGCCCCTCAGCACTATGCCATTTTAAACAGCAAAATCACCAATGAAAAACACCAACTTTAGAAAAATGGGGCACTAAAAAGACCTCGAAACAGATTCTTGTTTGTAATATGAGAGCTGAAACAGGAAGGCAGACCTCAGCTGGGGACATATACCTCAGGGACTCAAATTTTTTGGCCACTCTGTTCATTAAAATGAATGACCATGAAAATGCTGCAAATATTGAGTTGGGCATTACAAATAAAGTTTAGTAAATAGGTGAATTTGCAAATACAGAATCTGTGAAAGAGGACCAAGGGTATGTAAGACAAGTAATAGAGGAAAGCACACTATACACCGTATATGACAGGAGAATGAAGACCCAGAAGTAGAGTAGGAGCAAAGGGAGCCAACCTGTGGATCTGAGCTGGCCACTTGGTCCAGCCCAGCCCCTCCTCACAGCCCTGTGTGACCTGTTCTCTTTGCTGCTGGGATCCAAATTCTCAAGACGGCTCTACCACCTCATATCCAATAAGAAATTAATGTTGTTCAAGCCTGTTCTTAAACTAGAAGTCCTGGGGCTGAATTATGCCAGAAACCTCATGCTTGCAGTGTCTCTGGAAGTCTTTTATTGCAGGACTGATTTATAATGCCCAAGTAGATGAGTTGAGAGCAATTACGTAAACGCTGTTTCTCTGGGGTAGAGAAGAACGGTATGGTTTAAATGAAAAATGCAGTGCCAAGTCAAACATTCAAATCGTTATGTGTAATTACAGACCACAGTAAATCAATTTTACAAACACAGTACCAATCTCACCATGTTCCAACACCCACAGGGTCAGGTTGTGACAGTTTAGAATTTGAGAAGAGGCTGAAGGTGAAGCGAAAGCAGGAATTGGGGTGTGTGAAGCCTCAATAGCTTGTCATGAATCACATGGTGATTCAATCAGATATAATTAAGAAGCCAGGAGACCCTAAACCACCCAATTTCTCTTAATTAACAAAAAAATCAGCTAATTACCAATGAAAGTTCATATTGTTGTTTTTTTGAATGGCCTTTTATGTGTATTGTTACATTTGACATTCAGATTGAATGCTTTAATGAAAACAAGAACCACTTCCCTAATCAGTAAATTGCCCTGCTAGCCACAGTGCTGAGAATCTCCAGCTCTCATTCTTCTATCAAGGAACTAAGTTAAGGATTAGTCAGGACTACATAATACATTTCTAATTAGTTATAACCTTTCTCTTTACACTAGAAAGGAAAGAAAAAAGGAATGTTGCTTGATCAAGGCGAAGGTTCAGTGTTTCACGCTCGGAGAAACCCTGGCACCAGTCATGCATTTAGCTAGTTCTGAGTTGAGACCCCAATGGCAATAGAATTTTGGCATCTTCTAATGATGCTGGTCCTTGCCTACAGTGCCCTCTCAGTTAAGAGCCACTTTGCCCTCTTATCTGGGAGCCTTTAAGTTCCAGCAGCTGTGAAGACTGTGGCTAGAGTTCAGCTCAGACAGGAGTTAGGAGACAAGGTTTTAAAATATCCCTTTGTTAGCCCCTTTCAAGTGATTGACGCTCTTCTTCTCTGGACGAGCGTTGCTAGAGTTGTCAAGATGTAAAAGGATACGCTGATGATTTGTTCAGCAACTCTAGCCCTGGTCTTGGGACCAATTCTCTGGGGGTGGGGTTTGATTGCCCAATCTTGAAACTCTGGCTACTTGCAGTTCCAAACTTGGATTGCTTTGCTGGTACCCACGCTCAGTTAGCAACCTGGGAGTTGTTAAACACAGGATAGACATTGCATTTTGTAAACCTAAGTACTTCTTGGGTAGATGTGTGAGCTTGGGACACAGCAGTTACAATTTGAGAGATATCTTTTGGAAAGGGGTAGGAGGGAGGTTTTGTCATAAAATATCTATCTTTGAGTTTCTCCACCATCTCTCTTTCTTAAACACAGTAACTGGAGCATTTTTACAGATAACATTGGAAAAGTAAAAAGGAAATATCTGCTTAAATCTACTCCTGGCCACTTGCTTGACTCAATTATTTACTTGGTGTCAGAAACAAAAATGATTCAAATTCTGCAGCTCTGTCTAAGCTTGTTTCTGAATATCTATTTACTCTCTGTGTGAGGAGAAATTCCATGGACAAACCTAAGGGTTAAGTACATGTAGATATAACAATAGATGTGAAAATAAACATAATGCAAGGAAGTAGAAGTTAACCCACTATACAGGAACTTTAGAAATGGCAGGGTTGATCAGTGGTTCTTTGAATTGGCTTAAGCATCTGCTTTAGTGGTATCAAATTACTTCCACAGTTGATGTCATTGGTTTTGATAGAATGGAATGAGAGGATTTAGGCAGTCTCCTTCTAAGACTGCTTGATTCGAAGTTAAACTTGTAAGATTCTGCTGTTTTCTATTAAATGTATATATTTGGCTTCTTGTCTAACTTATTTCCTAAATAATGACAATGTAAAGTCAAACAGCAGTTATCTAAAATAGATTTTCTACTGGATGACACCCAGTTTTGCCATTATAGAAACTGACAAAAGAGGACAAATGAAATGTACCAAAGATTAATGCAGCTATAAAAGTCTGCCAGAAACATTCTAATTTGCTTCTTAAAAGCCCACATGTTTAAGTGGTAATGTGAAGGCAGAAACATACATCTTTGCTCTGCCCAAAGGCTGAGCTGTCTATAGAGTAAAAAGAGGTGACACCAGTGACAAGGACTCATGTTATTGGAAAAGCCTCTCAGGTACTTTTCTCTGCATCAGAATGCTTTTACTTCAATAGTATATGGAGATGAGAAAATGAGAAAAAAGAGATTTGGCCGTGTGTATTTGTCAATCTTGTTTTGATGTTCTTTGTGGCTTTCTCTTCTTCTAAAGTCTCCATTTGTTTTGTTTTGTTGCATAGGCAAGTGAACACTTTCTCTTCCCAGAGAGTGTGTGGCTTCCTCTTGGGCTTGTCAGGAACACCCTGTCCACCAACCACATCTTGGCTTTGAGGCATGTTCTCTCTTCTTCCCCCAGAATGAGGTGGAGTCTGAAGCTGTGTGGGGGAATCATCTTCTGGTGTCCAGATGTTGTGAGCCCTGGTTTTCCAAACCTTTGGACAAGGAGCAGAGAGCAAGCATGCAGAGTTGAGGCACATAACCTTACAGATTTGCTTTTAATCTTTTTTCTAAAGCAATGAGGGCAGAGCATGTTAATTTTAACTTTAGTAATTAATACCCTCCTTCCCCACCCTTACACAAATCTATACTTGACCATAAATGTGACTGGTGTTATTTTGCCTTTTTTTGCATGATGTCACTGATCAAATACTCTGATTTTGTTTTTGTTTTGATTGTTTTGTTTTGTTTTTCTAAATGTATTCTTGCACTACTATTAATCTTTTTTTCCCCCAAAGATTCCCACCACAGGGCCTCAGATTACTGGTGGTGGTGCCACAAAACCAACTAAAGAAGAGGAATCCGGGGTCTAATGTCGTTTCATCACTTAGCCTTGCTGAAATGTTGGCTTTTTTTTTTTTTTAAAGCAAAAGCCCAGAATTATTCATTCAAGTGGGGAAATGGAAAGTCTTTAGTAGCAGTCCCTTAGATGCTCTGAAATCAGTGCTCTCAAAAGAAATTCTTGGGATGGCACAAGAAAGATGCTCAATAAATAGGCCTAAACCTAACAGAATGAACAGAAACCCTCCCCCAGTAACTTTAAAACAATAGCTGTAACTATTTTGTAGCTTGTGATAAGTTGAGTGTCTTCTCATTTAAATTTGACAAGTATCAAACCATATTCTGCAGCAAAACTTAAGAATTGTATATTGTGAGCCCTTAAATTGGTGTGTTCAGCAAAGGTTCTGCTGACACTTTTGAATTTCTTTTGGTGGGAGGTCTAGAAAATATTGTTAAAATACACCATTACCTGGAATATTACTCAGCAATTAAAAAAATTAAATTCTGACATTTGTAACTACATGAATGGACCTAGAGGTTATTATGCTAAGTGAAATAAGTCAGACAGAGAAAGATAAATACCATATGATTTCACTTATACGTGGAATCTAAGGAACAAAAATAACAAACTAGTCAAAAACAGACTCACAAATATAGTGGACAATTTGGTGACAGACAGTAGAGAGCGGGGTTGTGGGGCTGGGAGAATGAAGTGAAGGATTAAAAAACTACAAGTTAGTAGTTGATAGTCAGACACAAGGATGGGGGAGCATGGCACAAGGAGTGCAATGAGCATTAATGTGATGGCTAAGTGGAGGGCCAGGGGAGGGAGGGAGCAATTGAGGGAATCATTTTATGAACAATATAGATGTCTAACCAATGTACTATATATTTGAAATTAATTTAAATAAATAAATTTATTTTTTAAAAAGTACACCATTAGCATCATATAAGTAGAATATTCCCTGTGTTTTGTCTTAGTATGTTGACATACACAGTATATATCACCAGAATTGAGAATTGTCCAAGACTTTTTAATTCAGGAAAGAAATTCTAAGGTAATATTTTCAAATCATATGCCAATGCTTAGTCTCCTAATTCTACTTTTTAAAATTCTTAAATTAGAATGAGTTGGTTTTGAAAAGTTTAGTTGTGCTAGCTATTGGATTGAGTTCTATCACATGAGCGCTGAGAATTTGAAAACTTAATAAAGCACATATTTTTCTGTGAAAAGGACAGCTTTTTGAATTAGAAATAGACTAGTTTAGGAAGAAGAGGATTAAAATTGCAAATCAGGTCTGTGTGGCTGAACTCATAAGGTCCCTGAGGAGGTCCAGTGCCCCACCTTAGGTTGAGAAGACAGGTTATTTACTTTGGTGAGAGAGGATGACATCAGGAACGTGAGAATATTTAATGTCCTTATTTAAAAAATATATAAAAAGTAGCTTCAGCAGTCTAGATTCCAGACTCTAGAACAAAATGCTAAGCCTGGAAATAAGTGGAAAGGCATGGTGGAAGCAATGAGAAGTAATGGTTGACTGAATTTGAGGACATAGAATAACTATGGAAGTCATACGGAGGACTTTAAGCCCATGAGCTCCCAAGGGCACCTGTATTGCCTGTGAAAGTCTTACTCAACAGAGACAGTAGAGAGGACCAGTCATCTCTACTGTTTATTGAGTTCATGACTCAATTTTTAACAAATAAAACAGCTGGAGTCTTCATAAAACCATCGTACTTCAAATATACTAATAAAAAAATGTTGAAAAGAGATATAAATTCAACAACATTTAAATTTATATTTTATTAATTCTAATACTCTTTATATATACATATAAAAACCATTCATAGCCTAGTATTTCATCTACTAACAAGGCTGGGTGCACATAGGATTTCTCAGGTCCTTCTACTACCCCAGGACCTAGCGCTCACAACTTGGGAATTACTGAATTCTGTTGTCTTTCAGGAGGATTCAGCTTTAAAATGTTATGAATCTATGCTCATAACAATAGTTTTTAAAGCATAAGTTAGATTTGATATATAAATTTAATGGGAACAGAGATATATGTAATGTATTTTTAAAAGATCTCCATTAAAGTTTGTTTATGATAAAGTTTGATGTAAGAGTCAAGCTTCGGTTCTGAGCCGTTCACTTATGGGGATGGATCACTTCCCTCTTTGACAGTGAGGTATAATACTTAACCTGACAGTGAACCAAGGAAATATTTGGACCCGTATCCCAAACCTTTCTCTTTCCACAAACCCTTTTGTCATCTTAGAAAGCAGAAAAAGTAGTTATACGCAATGCTCTTAAAAGAGCACAAAACATCCTGAAAAGCCTTTTCCTGAATCTTATTTCAATAATTAAAAGTTGAGACGGAAGTCGAGTTTGGTCAAAGGAAATGGGAAATAAATTGATTTCCAGGCTTTCAAGAAAATACTCAAGAGAACAAAACCCAGAGCCAGGTATCATATTTTCCTCTAAAAAAAAAGCATTAAAAGTAGCAACATTAAAGATGCTTGGAGATAAAAAAGAAATAATTTTTGATCAGGTCGAAGAAATTGGCTGGCCCTGATGGCATGACAGAGTTCATTGCCAGATTATAAGACCCTCTGTAATGTGCATCACGCTACTCGACTGCTGTAGCAAGATTCTTGTTAGCTGGTTTTTTCATAGTTCAACTAGACTTACTCAATATTTATTATTTGTTTTTGGTTTACTTGAGTTTATGCATCCCAAAATTTCAGTATTCTATTGACACACCTAAAATTTCTTGTAGAGATTTCCAAAAACATAAGCAGTATTGTATCTATACTGTACACAATATTAAGTTTTAACTTCAGTTTTTCCAGAGCAAAAGAGGCATGATTTTGCTCTCTCGGGTAATTTTTAGTATGATTTCCAGTATAATAAATCTTCCCTGACACATACTGGCCTTCCACCCTCATTATTATAAAGTCACAAATGCAATATGAATTTAGGGCCTCAGTACTGCTGGAACTTGCCAATTACTAATCTATATTGAGTTTTTTTTCAAGGTGTATTTAATTCTGCGTCATTTGAATATGACTTCGGGGCAGCTTAAATCAGAATGAAATGTTAGCGTTGTCACCTGCACAGCAGTCAGCAAGTGAGAACATTCAAAAGGTCTGCCTCTAGCTAGGATCATTCTTGGGCAGTATGTCTGTCTTGTCACTATTCTCCCCTCCCTACTCATAGAAAAAAGAATGTATTTATTTATTTTTGCCTGAATAGCCATCCACTTTCCACTTCATATGAGTTATTTTGGTTTAAAAAAAAAAAAAAAAAAGAAGCGATGAGGCAACCAGCGATCCTCTGCTGCCGGCCACCTCTGTAGTTCCACCACCGTGGGGCTTGTTTTCTTGAACTCTTCCTGCCCATGGCATCTACTCCCTCTGCCACTTTATGCCAAACAGAGTACTCCAGCACATAAAGTCACCCCAAAATCAGCTTTGAGGTCACTGTTACCTCTACTGGAAGATGTGTCTTCACCCCAAAGTGGCATTGTTGGAGGTCACCTGCCACCTGCTTCAGTCTCCTTTCCACAGGAAGACAAGCCTGTATCACCTTAGGCCCTCAGTTCTCTTCGGAGAAATGAGTCATTTGCCCAACATGACTTTGCTTCAGTTGAGGTGTAGTGTCCAGCCTGCCCGTAAACCAGTGGCCTTCTCTCCAAATCAAAAGTTCGGTCCAAGGCAGTTTGGTTGCTATAAAAGGTTGATTCTATGGAGACATTTCTGAATTTGGTGCCCTTTGTGGGAATCTTTATGATATAGGCAGGGAGGGGCCTTTAGAAAGTCATTGGGAAAAGCCCCTGGCACCTCAGATGTACTTGATGTTTAATTAGAGGTAGAGGACTCTTTCATGCCCTATGACTTCAGTCAAGCTCAGAAATGTATGAGGAAATAAGTGTAAGTTTCTAGGAATAAATCCCAGTAAGTCCCATTAAGTTAGATAAAGATTTAGTTCCATTCTCAATAGCCAATGGATTCCTTGAATATTGAAGCATCCCTAAGGATGCCCATCAGTGGAGATGTGGCATAAATTTCAAGGAAAATCTAGGTGGAAAGAAGCAAATTGGCTCCATCCAGTAATGGAATTCAACTATTACATATGTGTGGTATTGCTCTTAGCATCCAAACATGGAGATCTTAGTAGTGTTATTCCCCCATGGTTATGGATTTAGTTATCGCCTCTAACCGGGCTGGGTGCTAAGGGTTCTGCCAGCTCCCAGCTATGTCTCTTTTTTTGGCAAGGCCTGTTTCTATGGTTTCATGCTTGCTTCAATCCTGGCTGTGAAGAGGAGCCCCCACGTCCACTTGGGGCACAATTGTCTGGCACCATTTAGAGCATCCACCAGATATTCTGAAATGGTTGAAGAGGTAGCAGAAAGCAAAGACGTCTAAGCTGAAATATCACAGCACTCAGGCAGCCCTAAAAAAGTCTACCCAATTTTATATAAATACTTAGACAGGCATGAAATGGATTTTCTGGATGTCTGGCTTTTCTTCTTATTGGCTTCTCTCTTCATTTTTGCTGCTGCTTTTTTATTTTTTATTTTTATTTTTCTGACTTTTTTTTATTTTTCTCTCGCTAGTTCTGATCCAACCAGGTAGCAATGCATTTTCCAGGAAGCCATTTTCTATAATTTCTTCCCAAATCTATTTAGTGGAAATGCAGGCTGTTTCAGCCTGTTAGAGTTAAAAAAAAAAAAAAAATTAATGTTCCCTTTTCGTATTTTGAAGTTAGATGGTAATTCCTTGCCTTTGATAGAATCCACACAAATTAGAAATTTCTTAGATTACAAATACTAAACTCAGCAGCTCCTTTTTTTCATCCTTTTGTTGTAAATAAAGAAGTTTCTAGACCCTCTGATAGTGTCCCTTTCATACACAAGGCTGCCCTTCTGGCCACATGAAGCCAGATGGGAGCATTGACAATAAAGATGTGGGCCCATTGCTCTTAGGGCCTGGTTAATGTCAGCTGGCCACAAGCAGCCAGCCCACACCACTACTGCCCCAAATACAGGTTTGGGAAACACCCGGTTTTTTGGCTCTGGTGTTTATTTTTTAACTGGAGGCCAGGTAATCTGCTACTCAGGTCTTTATGTGGGGGCTGTCCCACCATAAATGCAGTTTAAAAAAAAGCAGAACTTACTACATTGGGATGCCAGGTCTGCTTCCAAAAAAAATGCAGAAAGATTCATGCCAATAAAGAAGTGCTAGCCCAGACTTAGAAGAGCAAATACCTCATTGGAGGGGAGAGAGCCTGAGGTGAAACTTAATGGCTTCCCTGAAAAATGTTTAAAAATGCATGTGGCTCAATTCCATGTTAGTACTGCCGCAGTCAAAATAAACTGGACCTGTCAGGAACCAGTGCTGAGAGAATGTTATGAATAGACTTCTTTTGTAAAGTTGTCACTTCACACACCCAGCAAAACCAACCAAGGGTAACGTCGGCTCCCTCGGCGTTGATTTTGGTTAAATCCCTCCCTTGAATGACCTCAATTTAATTTGGCTAGTTATGTGAATTTTTTTTTTGCTTATTCCTAGTCTTCTGGAAAAGAAATTAGAGATGAGGGCTACGCAGATGTTGCCCACTGTGAGGAAGGGCTGAACATGCTGGTGAAAGCCATTCCCAGCTTGCCGGGAGCACCACACTGGCTCCTGAATGAAAGCCTTGTTACCTGAGAGTGTTTTCAATATAAGTTTGGCCTCAACCTGTGAAGCCAGGCGAAAGAATCGACCCTTTCACACACACTGCCAGTGTTCCATTCCCCGACGTCCGGGTTAGTGCTGGGCCCTCGCTGAGCCTGCACCCACTTCAGAGGTGATAGTTCCCCTGATTCCTGGTCGGAAGGACTAGTCCACCTTCTTCTCGTTCAGCCCAGCAAAGGTCCCCACTGGTCAGGAAAGTCCAACCTAACAACATGAGTAACGTCGTTTTGTGTGTGTTTAAAAAAATTGTCCAGCACATGCTCTTTTGGCTCTTGGCAGATGGCCACTTTGCCAGGCTGTCACGCCTCACCTGATTTATGGGCCTACTGCTATGAATCCTGATTTCTAAAGTTGAACTAAAACCAGATCCCCACCCACAAAGGCTAAGATCAGATGTGCAGGCACTATAGATGTCTCTGTCTTAGAGAAACCCAATCCACCAAGAGGTAGACAGCATCCTGTTTACCACATGAAAGGAAGAACCAGACCAGACCTGTAGTCACCCTCTGGGACCACTGATGGAGTTGTAAGACAGCTAGCAGCATCTCTCAAGGGTACTATGGGTTCTTCTGTGGCCCAGGCGAAAGGGGGGCGAATAACCTATTTCATTTTATTTTTTTTTCCAGTTCTCTCAGGCCAGGCACACCACAGCCCTTTGAAACGATCTGTGTCCCTTACCCCACCCATGAATGTGCCAAACCAGCCTCTAGGACATGGATGGATGTCTCATGAGGACTTGCGAGCTAGAGGACCCCAGTGCCTCCCATCCGATCATGCCCCCCTGTCTCCACAAAGCAGTGTAGCCTCTTCAGGAAGTGGTGGGAGTGAACACTTAGAAGATCAGACCACTGCTCGTAACACATTCCAAGAAGAAGGTAGTGGTATGAAAGGTGAGTGACTGAATGAGAAACCACTGGGAACAGAGTCTCTCCCTTTATTTGGAATCAGAATGGTCAAAAGAGAGGGAGTCAGCAAGAGAGAAGGAACCCACCCCTCCCCCAGGCTTATGCGTTGGACCCACCCCTTGCAGAGCTCCAGGGTTGACCTTGGAGGAAGGGCTGGGATTCCCCTTCCAGGTCTTCTTGCCAAAACCTGGGAAGCAAGAACTAGAGCAAGAGAGGTCAACGCCCTCTTTTTTTTTTTTTTTTTTTTTTTAATGCAGTGACTTGCAGGCAAGTGAGTCACAGCCAACGCTGATAGGATCTGCTGTTTGCACGTGTGTTCCTTAATCTGCCCTGTTTGTAAAGACGCTTAGTTGCTCCAGCATTCTACCTTGTTGGCCGTGTGTTGCCATGGCCAGGGAACCATCAATAATTCGGCAAAACAAACCACAGAATCTTTTTTTAAACCTCTCTTAATGCAAAACTGTAGTAGTGCGCTTCCTTTCTCTCTCTCTTTTCCTTTGATATCCAAAGAAACCTTTCAACCTTTCTCTCAGCATCTGTTTAAGGGACATGAAAATACCTCTCTGACAGCGTTTTAAGCCCGATAACAGATTTGCATACGGGTGATGAAGATCTTTTGTACAGCATAAATAAATGTTTCTACATTGCCCTGTAAATCTACCCTCTTCTAAAGATACTCATCAGAAGCTAGAAATTTCCAAATTACCCATGATAGGTTAAGAGGATACATGAGTTCTGTATTTTTAGACGCCAATTGTTCAAGGGCTGGGGAATCCTTAGGGAAAGATGCTCATCAGAGACACACTAATAACAATTTTAGATGGAAAAACAATAACCAGTCATGCTCCTGGGACTCCGATGCTGACAGGAGGCTCTGAGAGCACTCTCTTTGCTGGCGTTAATAGTCCTGAGGTTTTGCTGGTTTTAATCTTTCCCTTGAAAAGGATCAATGTTGACATAGGAGGCTCTGTACCAAGTCCCCTCCCTCCCATGGAACCTGGGCACAGAAAAGTACCTACAACTGCCCAGAAAGGTGCCGGTTGTAAGAGAGCACCAGGCTGAAAAATGGAGGTAGCTAAAGGGGATGAAGCCGCTCCTCTGTGCATTCCCTGACCCTTCCTCTTAGCTGCATAGGTCCGTGCCCTCCCCATCCTGCCCCATCCCGCACATGCTGAGTGTCCAGAACAAGTGGATGTGTCCTGATGTTTTCCTCTAGTAATACAAATGGGTCTTTAAAGGTGTTTAACAGGCAGCAAAAACAATGCTTATTTTGGTATGGAAGGGATTGTGTGTCCTCTTTCTCTTTCACAGTTTTCAGGGAAATATGTCATAATTTTGGATACCTAGCAAAACCCATTTCTGAGTTTATGTGACAAGCTTATGTGCTCAAGCAGCTGAGCCCCAGGGGATGGGTAGCAGGTGAGGCTTAGCCAAGCTTTAGGTAAGCCAGCAGGGCATTTGTCACTGGGGCAGCAAAGTACCTGAGGGACCAAGAGAGGCAGAGACAGCTATTGCCGTGGACTAGATTCTTTCCAGGCAAAGTGGAACGTCTGGATGGCATGTTTCCAAGAAAGTGTATGTGTGGTTCTAATTGGTAACCATGAGAAGAAGGCCTTTGTACTGAAGGCTGTTCACCAGGATACAGACCTCTCCCAGAGAGGAATGCTGGTTCCACTGACCCATTATGGGAGATTTGTTCTCTTTTCTTTCTTTCTTCCTTTCCCTTTCTTTTTTCTTTTCTTTTCTTTTTTTTTTTTCTTTCTTCTCTCCCCCACCCCCTCAGGTCATGCACACCTTAGACATTCTCTCAAAGTAGGTAAAATTGTTCTCATTGTATGCTGGCATTTGGAGAAATGAGTAAAAAAAAACCAAACACATTTTTAAAGAGGAATGAGAGAAAATTTGAATAAATGTCCCATTTGTTTTAGAGTAAAAGCCAAAATATTCCAAAGTTCAAGGATTATCCTATAGAAATGATGAGAATTGTCTCCCTAGAGTTTCTTCATTCAGGAAATGACACAAACAAGATCTTATATCCAAGATTTTCTTTATAGGCCCATGGGGCGTGGTCAGAAAACAGGCTATTTGGTGACTGGAGACTCTCTTCTATGTGTGCCTACCTTTTGCTGACCTACTAAACTTCTTCCAGAGAATTAGATTAGGATTTAAAGTATCAAGCCCTTAGCAAATTAAAGAGTAAAACGTATTTGCAGGAAGGAATATGAGAGACAATGAAGGATTCTATTTGTGGGAAAAGTATATTTGCAATTCAGCTGATAGGTCACTTAGCAGAAGAGTCCACACCGGAAAGCAGCAACATTCCAGAGTCAGGGGCCAGTGTTTGTAAAAGCCAAGTGCCCCTCCCTTGACAAGTCTTCACGGGGTGGGCAATGCTCAGGATGCCACCATCAAAGACTATGCAGAACAGCCTCCCAGGAGAGTGCCAGAGAAGCAGCCCTCAACAAGCTGTCCCAAGAATGTGTCATCTGATTCCCAGGTCCAAGAGCAGATGCCAGTTTAAATTTCCAAATTAATTCATACTTTCTGAGAAATGAAATATGAAATCCGCTGAAGTACTTTTAAAAAGAGCCAGCTCTTCCTCTCAGATCCACATTTCTTTCTTCTTGTGACCAGGCCCTTGAACAGAGTGTCAGCCCTTTTATACTACATGCTGGCCCACCTCAGCCATCATCTAATTGCTATTTTTCTAATTTTTAAGTGGCCTGTTTACGAGAACAACAAGGAATCTGTAGTAGAATTTGGAGGAGTTCCAAATCTCTGGGGGATGCATGTCAGCCCTCACCCCGCACCTTGGGAAAAGAATAGAAAGTCACCATAATTGAGTTTAATTTAGTGTGAATTCATCGTTCTTGCCAACAGCTGTGCATACCTTGTTGAAACACTGTGTTCATCCAGTCTTTCCTTTTCATCTAGACAGAGTAGCCAGGTTTGGCTATGAATTGTCCCTGAGGAATGTGCCTCTTGGGTCAAAAGTGTGAAATAAAGCTCACAGCCCAACATTCTTGCTCTTTTTATGTTTTCACAAACATCAATCTTGTCCTCTTTTCGTCTTGGTGTCAGCACTTCCCTGCCAAGGATTCTCACTAAGCCCTCTCCCAAGTAGACCAACTCCTGCTCTCAGAGAATTAACATCATCTGCCTGCTTTGCTTTGTTTTTCCTTTTATAGTAAATACTCATCCTGAAGGTTTAAGTCAGCTCTGAAGCACAGATTGGCCGTCCCTTGGGGCAGGGATCTCAGACGGGTTTATCAGGCTAAAGGAAGATTGGGATCAGCTGCTCCACTAGAAATTAATGAACAAAAGTGAGAACCTGAATGGGAATGGGAAAGTTTCCCCTTTAACATTCCCTGTGGAGGCTACTGGTTATACTTGTTTGGCCTAAATGTACTGGTTGTGGTTTCTAAATTCAGTTTTCCTTGTTCTTTGCAAAAACTGCATTCAACTTAGCCCAGAGGAGAGATTCTTGGTACTGAGTCAGTGCTCACTTCTAATAGCCTCCTTTTTCTCAGCATCACATGAGTAGAATGTTCTGTTACCTCTTCTCTCATGTAAAGCCTTCATGTGGCCAAGAAAAAAAAACAAACTATATTCTCATAAATTCCTAGAAAGAAAATATAAAAGAGAAGTCCATTGGAAAAATAAGCACTTTTGCCCTCATATTAGCATCATGTCCTCAGAAATGTAGAAATCCAACAACTAAAGACTTTTAAAAAGACCAGGACTGTTGGTGGTTGATGTAGCCTTATTGTATGGGAGCAGAGAAGGAAATAAAACTGGTTGACAAGTTTCATCTCTGTCCTCATTCAAGTCAGTTCACTTTTTTGAGCACCTGCTGAGAGAGGCTTTGTTTAGACAGGCTGTTGGGGAGATAGAGGCAAAAGAGATTGTTCCTGCTTCAAGGGACTCACTGTCACAGGAGTAACAAACAAGTAGCTGAAGCTGGTGCAACAGTTTTGAAAACATCTTGGATACTTGCCCTGGGTCTGGCCGGCACCAAGGAGGGCCCTAAGTCAAAGTGGAGGGAAATCAGGGAAAGTTCCTGGAGGAGGAGAGACCTGGAGCTGAGTCCCAGAGTGTAATTATAGGTTAGCCAAGTATAAAAGGTGAAAGAAAGGCATTCTACGCAGAGGGAGCAGCACGTGGGAAAGCATAGTGATGAGACAGCTCAACCAAGTAGGTTCTATGGCATGAGGGTTGAGAATATGGGAGACGGAAAAGCCAGGTGCTAGGCTCGGCAAAGGATTTTGGCTTGTTTCCTGACATTGGTAGAAGCTGTTGGAGGAATTTCAGCAGCAGAATGATCTGCTTTGATTTGCATACTAGAAATAGGACCCTAGCAGCAATGTGAAGGATAAATCAGAGTGAGGAGAGGACAGGGCATTCTGGATTTGGAGGCCAGATGAAAGGTGGAAGATATTTCAGTAACTGAGGAGGAAAATGTAATTGGACCAAGGCACTCGGCAGTAAGAATGGAGACAAGAGGTGGGTTCACAGGATCTCGGTGAGATGGAATTAATACAGCTCTGAAATGAATGTACACTGATGGAATGTCAACAGTGATGGAGTGGGAGGAATTTAGGATGATGCACAGGTGTCTGCCTGGGACATCTGCATACCCATAGTGTCATCTATAGCAGAATATATAGGAGAAGAAACAGAATGAGAGGACATGTAGAACATTCCAGGGAAGGTGAGCCAGGCAGGACCGCAGCACACCATGCTTGTTGCTGGCCCAGCCTTTTCAAGAGCCTGGCTCCTCTCACCTGCACATATTAAGCGTTATGCTCACCTGCAGTAACGTGCAGGTGACAGACTCCATTCCAGATTTCTGGCTAGCAAAGCCCAGAGCTTTGGGCTCCGAAAAGTGAGAAGCTCCATGACTTTCTGCTCACAGTTATCAGTGTGAGAGGGGGAGACGGGGGGTCTGTTTCTCTTGATATGAGCTTTAGCCATACCATGTCAAATTAACATTAATTGGGTATAGTTATGGTGTGTGGCATTATGTTAGTACAAAAATATAGAGGTAACCAAAACTGTTTATATGGTTTGCGTAGACATGACGGTGGTAGAAAAGAAAGCTTTGGCTCTAATAACCTTTATAGAAACATAGCAGTTAACAGTGGAGGAGACCACTGACTATGAAAATATGCTGTTTGCCTTTTCTAAAAAGTCTTTCTTAAATGAAACTTATGTAAACTTTTTTTCTTCATAGAAAAGGAAATACTGCCTATTCTGAAACAGTCAGTTCAGGGTTGTTCTTGAAATGTAGACCTTTGAACTTTTGCCTGTTCCAGAATGAGATTTAAAAAGTTAGAGAAGTGTGATCTTTTTTAAGAAAAAGGAACTTGTCCGAAGCCTTTGTATGGAAGGTTGTGAATATAGGGTCATAAAGGGGAGTGATGGAAGGGGAGTGACACAGCTTCCTATGTGGCTGGGACACTTTTCATCATGGCTGTCATGGGAACCAGTTTCTGTTTTCTGAATGTTGACTTTCTAGGCATTGTCTTGAACTTATCTAACTTAAAGACCAGAATTTAGTAAATTTGCTTAACTTAATTCCAAGATGCCAACATATAACCTGCATGGATAAGTCCTTATAGGCTCAGACTTATGCTTCTTCTTCTCAGATAGGCTGAGAGCCCTTATATCTTTGAAAAGCAAATCCCCAAGATTCCTTTGGATTCTAAAAGTCCTGGGGTGTTTTTTTAGCCACCATCCCTTGCCAGGCAAGTGATGTGTTTTAAGAACTTTGGTGGCACACAGAGGGCAGCTTTTGACGTAGACCCCAACTGCCGTTTAACAATGCAAAGCAGGCTGTGTGCAGAACATTACTTATAAATGTCATAGCTAATAGAAACTACAAGGAGAACTTTAGTCTCTCTGTTTGTATCTAACACTTCTAAGTGAGTATTTTGCCACAAAGTAGGCCATCTCTGTGCCTCCCAAGACCTCAACATGCTCCCCACAAGCATAGAACCACTCCTGGAGGCTACCATGGATACGTCCCAGGGTTGAGGAGACTGCTTATAGCTCCACAGGGACCATAGATCAAGATGCCTTTCTTTTGCTCAGAGGCAGAAACAGAATTGGGCTTCTCATTCTGCTCTGGCCAAAAATAAAGACAGTCTTTAGTAATCTTGATGGTGTTACTAGACTTCTGCTCTTCATTTTTGTTAAAGGCATGTTTTCAGCATTGAAGAGTTAGTCCCTTCTTAGCCCTTAGTTGGCTTTTCCCTCCTCCCCTCAAAGAACAAGGATGTGGTCATATCTTAGAAAAAGAGTCATCTGAAATTAGCCTGGCTTTCTGTGGTGAATGGGAGTTTCTCTTCCATCTGCAGGTACCAGGACCACCAAAGGTAAGACTTCATGTGGAAAATGAGGCTGTTCATGTTCTCTCTTCCAGGAATCCTTTACTCTCTGCCCTTTATTTTGCTTCCCACATTGTGCCCATCAGCAATATTGGTCCCACCAATTCTCTCTTGTGGTGCCGCCTCATTGGAGGGGAAGGTGCTGCATAGCCTGTCGACCTGACTGGTATTTGCAGCCATTCTCACAGCGGGCATTTGAGAAAAGCAGACTGAGTTCCATTGGAGCCCAGCTCCAGTGTGAACTGGGACACACACCACAAAGCCCCTTTGTGGTTGATTTGGTCAAACTCTCAAAGGGAAATAGAAGTCAACACAACTAGAAACTTGATTCCATTGGTAAAGACCAGCAGGTAAATACAGAACAGAACATATAAACGGTGGGCATAGCACTCATAAAAAATGGATATGAGAAAATAAACCATGTGAACTGTAGAAAGATCTGGAAGGAACTTTGTAAAGGATGGACACTGTGGCTTGGGGGCCCACTGTCTGCATGTGAGTGGTGGTGCTTTCTCCTAGAAACCTCCTCCCCTTTGGCCTTATCTTCTCAGTTTCCTCATGGGCTCCTCTTCCCACATCTTCCCCTACCAGCCTAGCACTTCCAGGGCTCCACCCTGGCTCTCTGCTATTCTCATTCCATGCTCTTTCCCTGAGTGACCTCACCCACTTCTATGACTAAAACAACTACCATGTACTATTGATAAAGAAAGTGGTTCTCTGACTCAGGACTCCCTTCAGAGATCTTGAACTGCTGATTTCTCCACCTAGATGACCCAAAGGCAGTCACATTCAACTGACCTCAAGTGGAGTTCACCATCTCTCTCTTCTCACCCCAAACCTGCTGCTTCCCTGCATTTTCTGTCTCTCCTGTGTTTTCTGTCTCACCAAACCTGAATCAGGGGATCCATCTTAATTCAGCTCTTTGCTCCCTCTTATTATCTATTCTTCCCTGATCATCATGTGCCATCGATTTATATCCTTTCCTTCCCTTCTGCCATTGCCCTCCCAAGCCATCTCCAAGGGCTTGAATTCATCTTCTGGCCTCCACTCTCACCATTCTCCAGTCCAGTCTTTCCATTGACAGTCATCATCTTTCTAACATACTGTGAGATGTTATTGCCTCAACTGCTCAGATTTTAATAGTTTCTCATTAACCAACCACAAGATGAAGTCTGCTCTCCTTGTTACAGCATTACAGATTTCAATCATCCCACCCCCTGCCTATTTGCCCCACTTTGTGTCTAGCCACATTCTCTCATTCATCAAAATGCTTGCTCAATTCTGAATGCTCTCCTGGCTGTATGATTTGTTTATATGCTCTTCCCGCTTCCTGGGACAGCTTTCTCAATATGATCTGCCCAGTGACTCTGGGATGGCTGCTACTGTGAAGCTATTCCTCACTTCCCAAGGCAAACCAAAATGCTCCTTGTTCTGTGCTTCCTAGAACATTGAGTAGACTTAGCACTTGTCCTGCAGCTATTATAATTTTTTTTGAGTCAGCCATTCTTTCCAGATTGAAAGTTTCTTGATGGCAGGAACATACTTTACAGAGCCTGGCCCACATAGTAGATATTAGAAAAATGTTGAGTGAGCAAATATGAGGATGCCCACACTTGGCAAAAAAGTCATAGCATCTTTATATATATATATAGCTGTCTAGTCTGGGACCTCCATTGGCACGTCCATCAGAAGCAGCCCCAGTGAAGCTAAACAGCTGTGTACCAGCCAGAGGTGGGAGCCCAGGAGGCATGCATGCCTTCAGATGCATAGCTCCTCCAGGAAACACCTGAACTTCTCCCCTGCTTGTTTGTGTCTTCCAACCATAGCCACCATTTTGCAGAATGAAAAAGATAGGTCTGAGGTTATGTTAGGTAGTGACCAGCTTTTTATCCAATCATGTGGCATCTGGACCATGGGAAAGTACATGAGCTTTTAGTTAAAATTTGTCCCTGGCCAACATCTTACAGAATCTGGCATTCAAGTCATTGAAATTCCAGGCTTGGGAGGAGTCAAATAGTGAAGGTGCACGATTCTCTGGTTTGTTCCATTTTTGATGACATTTTGTTTTAATCTTTGGCAGCAGAAGGTGCCTTGCCGCCAACCATAGAGTGAAGGTTAATAGGCTATGTTCCTAAGAACTGAGATATTCTCCTCTTTGTTCATCAGTTCACATTGCAGGTAGGAGAGCTCTTTAAGCACCCAACACTGAGTTAGGCTCTGAGACACTTGCTGGATAAGCAGAGTCAACATGTGCCTGCTTCAAAGAACATAGAGCCAAGAGGAGCTTATGTTTCCTGGGAACATATCCAGAAATAACGCTTCAGGAAGGCCTAATTTGCCATGCTCTAAATTTGTGTAGGAAATTTTTTTAGGAAAACAACTCCCAGTGACCTGTGTTTTGACTAAATGAGTGAGACAGGTTCTTCTATTCCTCTAACCAGGGAAATTCTGGTTGTTAAATGCTATTATTATTATAGAAAGGAACTAGCACTGATTGAACTTGGAGTTGCCAAGCCAAGACTTACACTCCACTCTCTCTGACTCTTAAAACACCATATTGTTACCTTGGCTTATAAGGCACCTACTTTGCCATGTGATTTAGTAGCTCAGGATTCTGTTTGTTTAGTCATCAGTGGATTTTGCATGATTAAGCTGTAGGGAACCCAGTGAAAATTTGGCTCATGAGGTTGGCACTGGTTACCTAGAATTTTCTGAATCATGATCATTGAGTTTTCCGAGCAGCAGCTTGGGGCTTTTCAAAGGTATTTGCTATTTAGCAAACATGAAACCTGGTGACAAAGCAGTAACATGTCATTGGCCTGAAAGCTGGAGCTGTAGTTATTTGCTACTCACTCTGCAGAAGTCTGAGCATTGTTTTAACAGCAACAGAAACATGCTGGAGAATAAAGTCTGGTAAGACAGCTTTAGGATGTCGTGGGAGGGAAACTACCTCCTGGTTTGGTGTGTCCGGGACTTGTGATTGAAGCATAGTTTGAGTTGAGGAGGATGTGAGTGGTTGGTACTATGTGCCTGGGGAAGCCCTGTCTCTTTGTGGTTAATGGTGGTCCCAAAGGGACTCTCCACCTGTCACAGTAGAATGAAGGGCTCCAAGCACAGAATCAAGTGATTTCTTGCCTGAGATGACTGAATCTGTTCTTAAAATACCATTGGATATTTAATTCTATTTCTCCAGAAATTCTTCTTTGGCCTTCACATTACTGTAAACCAAGAAGTAACCTCACCAGACCCACCCTCCCCTCCTATACCTTTGAGTTTCAGAAGATCATCCTATACCCACATTCCCCAAGCCTGGATTTGGTTCACCCAGGGTCAGGGCCTGAGTTTAGAACAGGCTGGGCCTCTTTAATCAATCCCAGTTAACTAGTCTAAATATTGAAAATTGCAAGGTTTCCACTTATTGTGGCATGTTTGTGGTCTCTGTCAGTGTCTCAGAATAAAGCACTTAGTAATAGATAGACTCTTGCAATCAACATGGTTTGTAAGAGATAATACTTTATAGAAATCATAAATAATGTTTAGCCAATGCTTTAGCATTTCAGTTTACTTTACAGTCACTGTTTATTTAGCCCTCCCATTGATTGGCTGTTTTGTTCCCATTTTACAAGACATTGATACAATGTAGGAAAATGTTGAGAATCAGAAGACCTGATTCTGGCCCCCACTTTACTGAGCACTTACTTTTAATCTAGAATTAATGATTTAATTTTGCCATCTGTAGAATGAGTTGGGTGGGGGAAAATGATTCTAGAAACTTCTTAAAGGTCAAAAACTCTGACTTAAAAGATCATGGACAAGGGCCTTGTTTCAGTTGTATTTAGCAAAGTAATCAGTCACCTGTGGATTTTCAGTACAGTTACTATTCAGTTTTCCTAACCCCAGAATCCCAAACTGGAGATTATTTTGGATGCATTTGAATTTTTCATTATCCTATGGTTTAGCCAGTCTTTGGACCTTTCATGCTTCAGACCTTTCCCAACACTTGTATATGTGTGGTTGACATTCAAGGAAAATGTTAGAGACACATCCAGATACATTCCATAACCTGGAGACATGGTCAGCAGACACACATATGCACTAGAGTGATAGTTTTGGGGTCCAGGATGCCCTATTCCCACTGGAGTATAGGAAGAAAGAAAAACGATCAGGCTAAGAATGACAGCGACTCCACAAGTAGGGGTCTACAGCTGCCTGGTTTTCTTGTCACTGTGAAAGTGGCAGAAACAGCACATGGAAATTTTCACTGAGCCTAGAAAGAAATGATCTTGAAGGCAAAGAGTTATCAGATGTAGTTTTAAAATTCTAAGTCAGTTCTTTCCAAATCAGTAATAAAGTAGTCTGGCCAATGCAATGGTTCCTTGTCCCTTTTTTGGTCATGAATCCTTTCAGGAATCTTACAGAAGCTATGGATGTTTCTCTGCCAGAAAACTACCCATATATTTACAAATTGGGATATAATTTTAGGTAATTCCTTTATAACCTAAAGCCCATTGACTCCAAGGTAGCAACCTCCTGGTCTAAAATGAAATAAGGGAGCCCAACAGAACTAGACTAAGAATGTCAGGGCTAGACCGAGACTTCTAAGTCCAGAATTTGCTGCCAAAATTAAACAAGCAGTAACACAAAGGTATTTTTTTTTCCCCTCTGACCATCACTTTCTTTTTCTTTCTCTATTCCCACATCTTTTGTCATCTCCTCCTGTCCCCTCTCAATTTCTCTTCCCATCTCTTGCACGTCTTGCACCACAGATGTTCCAGCCTGGTTAAAAAGCCTCCGCCTGCACAAGTATGCTGCGCTGTTCTCCCAGATGACCTATGAGGAAATGATGGCCCTGACCGAGTGCCAGCTAGAGGCTCAGGTATGTGTTTCGGGGATCTATTCCCTGAGAAGGTGCCCCAGGTGGAACCTGAAGTTCAAGTGCAAGACAGACCTTATTTAGACCCATACCTATACCCTCCTAGCAGCTTGCCTTCTTTGAGAAATTGCCAGATGCTGTCCAGCATTGCATGGTGAATATGGCTCGATTCTTGCCTTCATGGTCCAGTAGGAGTTGGAGGACAGTCAGGTAACCACAGGGCCAATGAAAATAAAACAGTATTATGAAAAAGATATAACCTAAGTGTTCTCACTAAGTTCAGGGATGCTAGGGAGGAATCAGAAGTGTCTCCTAGAAGAGGTACATTGTGCCAAGGCCTCAAAGAACCTGAGTCCTGCTTTTGCTTTTCTTCCTCCCTCCCTCTGTGCCACCAGGGCCTGTTTGGGGAATGACTGATTGATTAGTTGTCCATTGTCCTGTCTTGTAACAAATCAGCTAAGTTCTAGTAATTATTGAGTAGAAGCACTGTGTCATGCCTCAGACCTTTGCCAACGCTTGTACAAAAACATGTTCAGACTGGTCTTAGTTGAAATTGGAGTAAATTGTACAATTTTTTTTTTCCTAACCACCTTCAATAACATTGGACAATCACTGAGAATGGGATTACCCCAGGTTTCAGATTACATTTCCTTTCTGCATAACATAAAAGACAAAGTTGTTCCTTCCTTCCAAGGCATCCTTCCCCAAGTGTGGCTGCCAAATGCCAGGTCAGTTAACAGAACACCCAAAACTAAGCATGTTTCCTACCACGCTGTGCTCGAGTAAATAGATCTGACCGATGTCTTTGTTTCCCGTGTTTAAAATGCTATTTGCATGTTCTGAATTGACCTCAGTTTCCTTTGAGCAGTGATTTAAAAGAATTAATGGTCTGAACAAGCTAATAGCATTTCCCCTGCAGGAAGAGGAGATTGTACCATTTGGGGCAGAGCTCGTCTGGACGCATACCTCCCAGCAGATCGCTAGATTCCCATTGCATACTTGGTACCCTCAGTTAACCTCTGCGGGCCTGGCTGAATACCAGTATTGAGATACAAGACACAACCCAAAGTCACTGCACATTCTCAGAGAATGAAAGGCACTAATTTCAACTTCCTAACACTTCTCCCTCTGATTTTTTCATCTCGATTGCTCCTTGAGATCCCAGGGATTGATGAGAACTGCTTCTAAGAGCATTTTTGTGTTTGAGTCAGAGTTGAGAAAAAAAAAATCTAAGTCATTCAGTTGTTCCACTTGAGGAAAAAACAAGAAATAATTGACAAAAAGGGCAAAGCCAGAGGCCAGCACAAACTTTTCAGAGTAGTTTTATTCACTTGGACTCAAAGTCAAAGCTAAACAGAAATATCCCCCCAGTGCTTCATCTTGAGAGTGAGTTCAGTTGTCACTTGACCACTTAATTTTTCAAAGTAAAGGAGATGTCATTGGTGTTCCCATCTTTTCTAGTTTTTTAAGAGGAATTCTATGAGTAGTTGCAAGAAGTCACCAGAAGTTTATACGAGACCTGATCTGGGAAAGGACCTCCTATTTGGAAATTTGCAATATCTAAAGTCAACAAGTGTAAAACTTAATCCTTAGGCTCACCATTTCTATACAGTTAAAAAGAAACACAACTCTAAATGTGAGTCCTAGTTATTTACCTGAAGTGCGAACTGAATTATAGGTTTAAGTTTTCATTATGGAGACCAAAGAGGTGCTGTAAACTGACTACAAATTGCCTGTGTGGTATGACACCAGGTGAGACATGTACAGGATTTCACATCTTTTCAAGATGGGAAACACAGGAAAGGTTTGAGAAAGCCATGGGTATCTGTATGGAGTCAGAACCTTCAGGAAACCTGGGAGGGACTGAAATGATAAAATGTGGAAAAGAGAAGTATATGACTTAAAAATGATCTCTTAAAACTATGAAAAAATTACATGCTGGGTGGGCTGATTGGTTGCTCTACCACTTTCTCTCTGTCTCTCTCTGAGTCTCTGTCTCTGTCTGTCTCTCTGTCTCTCTCTCTGTTTCTGTCTCTATCAGTCTGTCTCTGTGTGTATGTGTGTCTCTCTCATAAAGCTCACAGCCAAAAGACACAGGCACATGTGAACTCAGATGAAGTTAAAAGGTTAGTAAGAAAAGGTTTATAACAAGAGATACTAAAGAGAGAGACAAATGGATATTTACTAGTCTGCAAGCGTGTAGGAACAAAGCAGACAGTAAAGTACCAAACAGCCTCTGAGTGTCTCTAAGCTGATGCTTAAAAAATGTTTTTTATATATAACTTTTATTTAATTACAGAATGTTACCAAAGGTGCAAGACACAAAATTGTCATCAGTATTCAGAAGCTCAAAGAAAGACAAAACCTCCTGAAGTCTTTGGAAAGGGTAAGTTACCCTGGGTGAGGAAACTTTTCCATCCTTCATCACAGGAAGATGGACCAAGGACACTTCTCACTTGAAAGTGTCATCAACAGACCTTATAAAGTGTGTCACACTGTTTCCTTACCAAAGTCAGGAAAGAAATGAAATGATTTTGAAGTGAAGCTTCCTGGTAATTCATGCTTCTGTGTAACATGACCGCTGAAATGTACTTGTTCCCTGGGTCCAGGTAGTCTGTGACTGGCCATCCCAGAGCACAGAAGATCTGCTGTCAAGTACATTCTTTTTGTGCACATTCCCCTATGCCTTTTGTACATTTGTTGAGATTAGCAAGGAGTTCAACCCACAAGCAGAAACTGAAATCTTGATGAAACAATGCAGGAAATATGCAGATGTGCTTCATTCTTGCTGTCTACCCAGGAGGTGATCCGGTTTTGAAACAAGATGCCCCCAGAGTGGTAAATACCAATAGATGTGCTCCAGGTTTTGATAGAGGGGGTCAAAATCACCTGGCAGACATACATAGTCAGCTCTCCAGAGAATAATTTCAGACTTTCACTTAACAACAGAATGAGTCCACATGATTCTGATAGGAACCATCTCAAAAATGCCAAATTCTGAAAAAGAGTTTATTCAGCTTATAAGCAATTGTCAGCTGCTACTGTCTCTCTTTATATGCTGCCTAAACACATTCTTGTCCTGTCTTTGTATCCAGACATCACTCTGGTAACGGTGTAATTTTCAGGACTTGGTGACTTTATGATTTCATCTCAGGTCCAAAGGAGAACAGGCTTTGTTCCACATGCAGTGAGCCCGTGCTGCCTGTGTCTCAGAGTTGGGATTCTGTGCACTGCTGTTGGGAGGTGGTTGGCAGCGGTGGGTGGGAAGTTGTGTTGTTATCTGCTGCCTGCACAGCTGGAGCAGTAACCTCTTCTAGTTATCCCAGCATGCCTTTGGAAGGGAACAATTCCTGAGGTAGGTAGGGCTAAAGCAAGTTTTGTGAGCAAATAAATAGTTTAATGCAGTGGGAGGATTTTTTTTTTTTACTTATTCACAAAAATGTGTGTATAATTTTGCATGCCATATTTAAAGTTTTTAATGCATTGTACATCAAATATAAGATGTTACATATTTATAGAATATGCATATATACTTTATAAGGCAGGTTGCTTTTAAAATCTGGACAGAAAGACAGAGGCTACTCACATGCACTGTCTATAATTAGTGACAAATGACAGTAACTGGTCCAACTGAACTCAAGGTTCTTGTTGTTGTTCATAACTTTATGCTAACTGCTTTACCAAGCAGCTTGCCTAAGAGAGTGATTATTGCCTTTTTTAATATAAGAAATCACTCTCTTTTAGGAAACATTCAAAAGGCCATTTTTCTTCTTATGTGTTAGGAAACACAGAAGACATTCTGCTAAGGGTTAGATAGCAAAGCATGATGGTGAAGGACTGTCCCCCCCCCCCACCTTATTTTGGGAGCATCCTTTAGGAATTCATTCATATCCTCTGTCACTGAGGAAACACGCCCACCTGAGAGACAGAGAGATGGAATTTGCTCTAAGCTCTATTCCCTGCAGCCTCACACTGGATCAGCGTGTGGAAGCACAAGGTCGCACGAGAGGCCCTGACATGCCCGACTTCCTATGTAACCTGTGAAAAGTCAGTGACATTTTCTGATTTCATACCTAGGATAATATTGACTCACAAAAATACTTTCTCCCTGTTCCACTGGAATGGAATGTTAAAAAGATGACAGATGTAATAAAAGTCTGAGAGCAGTTAATAGGCAAGAGGAAAGTAATAATGAGTTTATTTGGTTTGACTTCTTTGAGCAGGAAAGCTTATGTCTGTCAAGCTATCACGTTGAGCTTGCTTATGACACCAAGTGCAGACACCTGTGTGCTTGTCCTCTCAAGTGCTAATGGCCTAGGGGTGAGTCTCTCCTCAGCATCCACCAGGGATTCAATCTCTGGCTCTCTTCTCTCTTCTCTGGGACCTGGGTCCCTCCTGTTCTGTGAAGAAGGAGAGTATCTATAACCTGTTGCCCCTTAGGCCACCCATGACAGACTCAATCAGCCCTTTCTCTGGCCCTCCCAGGCATCCTCAGCTGATTATGCTGTTGGAAATGCTGTCACCATGCTCTTGCCTCCTATGGCATTCTTACCTCACATAGAACCTAGTGATTTCTAAGGTGATAGCTGGGACTCCGCCCACGGCTATTTCACAATCAGTAGCCGCTGCAGACAAGCTCTGCGTCCAGAGCTCTTCCCCTCAGTTACTGAACACTTACTAAGCAAGTGTCTTGGACTAGATTTACCCCGTCCACTGGAGGCTAACCGTGAGTAATACGTGGTTCCTGCCCTTGGGACATACATTGTGACAGACGGACGTGTAGCTGGGGCTCTCACAGTCTAGTGTGATCAGTGTCATCACTGAGGCCAATGAGGGCATCTTCCTGGGTTGAAACACTCCACTTTGCAGTGGTGAAGAGAAACCTGGAAGGGGCCAGTGCTGGGTAGAAGCCACGTTAGGAGCCTAGAGCCAGCCTTGGTGGGCACTTGAGCTAAGACAGGAGCCGTGAAGGTGAAGGATAAGAAAGGTCATTTAGCAGGAGTCCGGGCATTGGTGTGGGGCTTGGGCCTGGGTGCTGGGCCATTTGGGAACAAGAAATTTAAGAGATGTTCTCAGTGTGGGAGAAATGGGATTCAGACAGCCAGGTAGAAATGGCATGTCAGTGGCCTAAAGGACAGAGTACACAGGGGTTTGAAAGACTCAGCTGTGGGTCATCTGTGTATAAATGGTAGTCGGTATCCCCAGAAGTGTGTGTCATGTGGTAAGAGCCAAGGACAGACCCTGAGGAATAACAGGAAGGACCGGATGGAACAATGACAGAGTCTGAGCCTGCCCAGAGGATCGGGGACTGTATTTGAAGGAAAAATCCCATCTGGTGCCATGGATGCGTCACATTCCATGAGGACTGAACATTGCCCTCTGGAACTAGCCATCAGCAGGTCACTGGTAGTCATGATGAGAAGGGTTTCAGGGAGCTGGGAGGGGACCCAAGCAGAAACCCATGAACCGGTGAGTAAGAATGGGTGATGAGGCCAGGGGGTGAGGACATGTAGACATCTCAAGATATTTGGTGAAAAAGGAAAAAGACTAGAAAGATATTTATTTATCTTTAATAATGAAAATGTTTCCACATGCTTTTATTTGCCGTTCCTTTCAACTGACTCCCCAACTGTGAAGCTGAACATTCTCTGAGCCTGGGAACCTGGTGTGAGAAAGGAGATACCCACACACTTTTGGGTTCCCACAGCTCCCTGTCCTGGCAGCACACTCACACTTTATGGGTCTCAGCAACTGTAAGCTTCTTAGCATTCTGTCATACTTGTTTTTAGATCCCCAGTGCCTAACAGCGCCTGGCTCGTGGTAGGGCTCAACTGACATTTGGTGAATGAAAGAAGAGAGAATAGATTTAAACAATGCAGGAGTCCTGTCTGTTGTGTGAGAAGTCCAAGTTTTCTCACACAGAAGAAGGATGGGGCCCTGACAGTTGTAAAAATGCCGGGGACACTGCTGCTGAAGCTCTCTCTTGCAGATGATTTCCGCCTTGTTGCTGTTACATGCCCCACGAAAGGCTCAACCTGTCTTCCCCTAAGACCCAAAAAAGCCAGGCCAGGAAGGCTGCAAGGGTCTGAGAGCAGCTTCCTTCCTGCTTGTCTGCTCAGGCCAGCTGACGGCTGAGCAATGGTGCAGCAGTCTTCTCATTACATGAGCTTCTGACTTGGCACCTTCATGAATGCACAGTTTCATTTTTGCCTCATTGTGTTTATAATGTAGGATTATATTTATGGTATGAGGATTAACGGAGATGAGTTGAGTCCCTATTTTTGTCACTGTGGAGCATTAAATCCAATAGCTAGCTAGTCGAGGGCACGGGACCGAGTCCCATTTGGGCAGTTTCCTACTTTCCCTCTCTACTCGGGCACTCAGTGTTGCATTCTGGAATTCATTTTGAGGAGTCAGGAATGGGGCCTAATGGCCTTTGTGCCATGGACAATAGCAGTTAAATGTTATCTTTGAGATCGTGGTTTGAAGTTTATGGAGGAGAAACAGAACAAAACTCTGCATGATTCCTGATGTTATATTTTCAGAAAGTGTCCGACATTATAATGTTTATGCTTTCATTTTTTGGCATGGTTAGCCACAATAGAATAAGTTAAGATTTGAACTTGGGGCAAGTATACATTTTCTGTTTGAAGGAGTTCAACTCTTAGCGTAACCGAAATCTCCTTACCCCATCACTAAGTAACTACAGAAGACTTCTTGTCACATAACAAGAGCAGATGAGGGCTTGGTGGCAGTTGGTGGTGTCACAAGCATGCATTTGCTCACCTCTGTGCTAACTGCCATGTGGGATGGCACGGCAGGATGCATGCAATCCCCCTGATTGGCTCTGCCTTCCTAGGGAAGCCTCACTCTTTCTCTTTTCCCTTCGCCTCCTCCGTCAGGCTAGAAAAGGAGGTAGGAACCCCCCCCCCCACCATCCCAGTTGCTGGTTGGGCAGTTGGCAGGAACTGGAGGACCTAAAGGCAGGGGTCCCTGTTGGTACACAGCTGGGTCAGGAAAGGTGGCAGGTGCTCTCCTGGCATGGGTCAGCTAGCTTGCCTCCCTGTGGCCTCCCTGTTCAGGTCACCAAGACCAAAGTCAAAGAACTGATCACGTGATGACAGCAGACTCTGGGAAAGGGCCGGTCTAGTCTGGGCAGCAGGAAAACGGGGGGATGGTCAGGAACACTCAACTCACGTCGCAGGCTTGTCAGGACGGCTGTGAGCTGGTCTCACCATGGCCATATCTGCCAAGTTTAGAAGGAAAAGATAGCCTCTCCAAAGCCCTCTTCTTTAAAGAAAAATGAACTTCCCTAAAGTAGACTGGACAGTGGCCCTGGCCAGTACTGAGACAATTCTGGTGGCTACTTAGCATTTGACTTCCCTCAGAAACTTGGGTGCCAACTAGGCTAGGCACAATTCAGGCTCTGCTTCCAACCTCAGAACAAAGCAGATTCCTGCCAATGGTGGGGCAGGGCTCGCAGTGTTTTGCTGCCCAGAATTGAAACATGCCTGTCCAAGTCCACTGTCCTCAGGTTTCCTCTTTCCAATTGATTGATTGAAATGTCTGGGTGCAGAAATGCTCGCGTTCCATGTGCTTTGTTCCTTGACATCATCGGGCAATTTTTCTTGGTAAGAGAAGAACCCAGGAATGGATTGGTACTCATGCTTAAGGCTTTTAAAATTATGCCCTTGCTATTCTGGGCTCTCAGAAGATTAAATCTTCATTAGTAATCAGGGCCCTGATTGTCAGTGTCCTTCCAGGGTCCCAGGGAGAGGTTTGCTGCATGAGCATGGGCAGCACTGTGGCAGAGGGCTGGGCCCACCCACCATGCCAGGGAAGACCCCCAGGCCCTGACCTTCCGCCACACCTATCTGAGCCTGTTCTGCACCTCTGTGAGCATCTGGCACATAGATCAATGTCAGTCAGAATCAACTTTCATTCTTTGTTCTAATAAATAATGCCCAGTAGGTTAAACCGTACATGCAGAAGGATCCAATTTATAAAGCTATATGTGTCTATGTTATACAATGATATACATTATAGTATGCATCTGTATTACATGTATTTCTCTATACAGTGATCCCTTATTCTCCTGCTCCAAATTTTCCCTGATATCTCATTCATTTAGGAGAAATTCTTGCAACTCTACCCCAGCCTGCAGGCCTCCTCCCTCAGGACCCTGTGGCTCCTTGGATCTTGTTTCTCATCCTCCTCCCCTCACCCACCCTGCTCTACCTCAATCCTCCTTGCTGTTCCTTACACACCAAAGGCACACGCCCACCTCAGTGCCTTTGCCTTTGCTGTGCCCTAAGCCTGGAGCTCTCTTCCAGGATCCTCATGCCAACACTCATCTGGGTTCCTGCTCTCTGCTACCCCATCAGAGAGCCTCCCCTCACAGCAGCATGGCCTGCGCCTCAGTCTCTAGCACAGCAACTGTTCATGTCACGGTAGGATAGAAACTCCCTGTTCCCACTATATCCATGCTATCCCAGTGCCTGGCATGTAGGAACACTCAACACCTACCTATTCATTTAACAAAAAAGCACTGACACAGTAACAGACACTGACCTGCAGCTTTACAAATATTAACATCATCACAACCACCCAGTGAGGCAAGTACTATTGTTATCTTCATTTTATACACAGGGAAACTGAGGCACAGAAATGTTAAGTTGTTTACCCAAGGCCACACAGCAGTGTCAGAATTTGAAGCTCAGCATCTATCCACTACCCTGTGTTTCCTGTGTTGCGGATTGAACAAAGGTGTACATGGTCAGGTTCCTTAATCTAAAACCAATCACACACAGAAAGCCACTATACGACCCAACACTTTTATATAGCTTCCAAAGTGTGTGAATGTAAACTGTATAAATACATTTTATAGAAAGGGAATGAGGAAGCCAGGGAAGGAAATGGACCAAAATCATTTTAGTGATTATCTCTAGTGGGATTTTTGGGTGATGTGTATTTACCTCACTAGACATACATGTGTTTTCAAAGTTTTCTGCCTGGGCTAATATTAGAATGATAAAATTGAAATGTTTCCTTTTCCAAAGAACATGCTGAGGAAGGGGTCAGCAGCCATGAGTCCTTTCTGGGAGTTTGGCACAAGGGCATCAAGGTGGGTCACCCCTATTCCTGACACTAATGGAAATCTTCTCCCTCTGACTGTCCAGGACATCATCGAGGGGGGCAGCCTGCGCCTCCCTCTCCAGGAACTGCACCAGATGCTCCTGACTCCCATCAAGGCCTACAGCTCCCCGAGCACCACCCCAGAAGTTCGCCACCGGGAGCCCCAGGCCCCGCACCCCGCTTCCCTGATGGGCCCTGAGAGCCAGAGCCCCGACTGCAAAGACAGCGCTGTGGCCAGTGGCACCGCAACCACCACCTCAGCTGGTGCTAGTGGCGGACTCCAGCCACACCAGCTGAGCAGCTGTGACGGGGAGCTGGCTGTCGCCCCGCTGCCAGAGGGGGATCTTCCTGGCCAGTTCACACGTGTCATGGGGAAAGGTAGAGCCTGATCTTCCCACCTCTCCCTTTTCTTCTCTCAACACCAATAACCAGAGCTGCCAGTCTCCAAAGGCCTACCCCTGGGTGCTAGATGAACTGCCTGCCAGAGTCGATGTCATTAGCTCACTGTATAGAAAGGGTGGCTCTGAGAGATTAAGACATTTGGATCTGAACTCGGATCTCTCTGATCCCCAAAGACCTCTTCCTTAACCCGTTCTTTCCCACTCCCTCAGACCAGGGCATGCTGGTCCGTCCAGTAGCATGCTCGCTGGGCCTCGTACCTTTGAGCTAAAGTCAGACACGCCAGGTGCCATGACTATGCTGTGTGTCTGTGTGTAGGGCAGGGTAAAAGGCATACGTGGTCCTTTAGTAAGAGCACCCCTTTTACCTGGACAGCCCTGTACCTTCCCTGTGGCTCAGACCCTTCTGCACATATCTTTGACAATGTCCAATATTTCAGACCATTTTAAAGAACCAAATTTTTATCAGAATGGACACCTGAGTATTACAGCTGCAGTAAGCAATTCCCTGTGGTTTAGAGAAGGTGACTTGTAGCATCCTTTAGAGCTGAAATGTGAGTGGCTTGAGGGTCAGTGTGGATCTTTGGTCTCCTCCCCTCACATCTTTGTTCTTCCCCCTACCCCAGTGGGCACTTAGCAATGAGGGATTAGAACAGATGACCCATGGGTGAAGACACATGTGGGGGTGGTTACCTGAGCATGCATTATCTTACCCCACTTCCCTGTGGTGAGACCCATGGTGGGCTCTGCCCTCAAGGGACCTGCACTCCTCTGACATGGCTTCTTTATAAAGTTTAAGCATTTTCAGTCTACAGCCATGCTATACTGAACAAGTCCTATCCCATCTGATCTCGGAAGCTAAGCATGGTCAGGCTTGGATGGGAGACCATCTAGGAAGACCAGGTGCTGTAGGTATAAAAAATAAGGGGTTGTCAGCTGACAAAGTTCTTGCAATCAATCTGTGAGGTCAACCAAGGGTTGCCTTGCCTAAAATAAACAGATAAATACATAAATAAATTTAAGTACTTTCAAATAAATTATAAATTCATGCTCAACATAAAAAAAAATCAAAACTGAACAAAATGGTGAAAAGTTAAAAATAGCCCCTTTCCCTACCCCTAGTCCTGTCATCTTCCTCTCCAGAGATGACTAGCATAAACAGGTTTGGAATATTCCTTCAGAAACTTTTGAATCATATATGAGTACATGAGTATCTTTTTTACACATAAATAGGTCTTATTTACATGTTTTTCTGCAGCTTTTTTTTATGTTACATACTTTTAATAATTCTATTAATTTGGTAGTACCACTTTATTCTTTTTTTAACATTGTATACTATTCCACAGTATGCATAAACCATAATTTATTTAACAAGGTCCCAACTAGTGGCCATTGAGGTGGTTTCCAAGATTTTGTTATTACAAATAATGCTATACTGAAAATCTACATGCAAAGATCTGGTGTCATTGGCATTTTGTGACAGATTGGTTATGTAGGATTAGTGAGAGAAAAAAATCATGATGCTCAGGTTTCAAAATTGATCTACTGAGTGCATGGTGTTTTTACTTCTAACTGATATATTTTGTTTTGCCATCTCCACTGCAGCCTTCCAAACATTCCCATCACAATCAGAGCATCAAAACCTCTAGGGTGAACGCAAATGGGCTACAGTAACATGACAAACCCAGTGGGTGTGTTTATGCTACCTGTAGACTAACTCTGCTCTGCTCTATTAGCACTTACCTGAGTGTGTAGGTGAACCTGTGTATGTATAAATGCACGTATCACTTGAGAAATAACCTTCCAATGACTGAGTAGCAGGCTCATGTGCACGCCCTACATACCTCACATCCTAAAAGATGAGCTAGTTTGATTCCTTCAAATGAGGTATACTGATCATTTATAAAATCATGGAGACCGCTTCTGATAAGGCTGATGATCTTTGATGCCTTTGATTTTCCCTCTCAAAAGGAGCCTCTTTCAAAGACAGAGCTCAGGATACTGCTGCGTTCTTCTTCTCTCAGAGTCTGTCTCGGGCTGGATTACAGAAGGCTTAATATAGAATGGTATGCCTGGAATTAAGCAAAGGGGCTTCTCAAGACAAGGGCTCTTGTGGTGACCAAGCCTTTGACTTCAGTGGAATGAGGAGCCTCCTGGCCCTTTCTGTGAACCTTACGTAAAGCCTCAGGCACACATACCTCTCAAAATATTGGTCCTGAAAGGAAATTAGAGGCAGATCTCGAGGTTAGAATGGTTGTGCATTTTTCTAATTCATCTTCCTTTTTTTTTTTTTTTTTTTTAATTCACAGTGTGCACACAGCTCCTGGTCTCCAGACCCGATGAGGAAAATATAAGTTCCTATTTACAGCTCATAGACAAGTGTCTAATTCATGAGGTGAGTAGTGACAGGTTTCACAGAACATTTTTCTCATTGCTTAGAAATGGTTCTCAGAGTTTCTGTGATATGATCATTTGCATCTCCAACAACTCATTTTTTGAGGGGTGGATATCTTTAATAATATAGGTGTGGCAGAACTTGGCTGTGGTGGCTTCAAACCTAAACACAACTTGTATATTACCTTGGTGTTCAAAGATTCATCTAGACTGAGCTCTGACGTGAGGGCCAGTGCCTGAGAGAAACCTCTGACTCCGGAAGAATCTATCTGCGTGACTAAGCCTTGGGGTGGTTGACACATAGTCCTGCTCTTGATGTTTTCATGTCTTTAAAATATTTTTGTTGAGACATTTTGCATTTTGGTTCAAGGAAAATTGAAGGAGAGATGTAGAAAGAGTGAACAGAAGAAATAATGTATTTATATGTATGTCATGCATGGTTTGATGACCATTCTGCTGTGTATTTATTTGTGACTTTTATAGGAATTGTGTTTAGGTATATGTCTTCTAGAAGAAGGATTGAAGCAGGCTGGAGCTGTGCCTAGCAGACTCTCAGAGCAAGCGCAGTCTTCATGACCAAGCGAGACAGGTCCTGGGTATGGCTGCCCTGAGGGACATGTGGGAACAGGCAGTTGTACCTCAAATTCAGAACTTTAGTGGCTTCTTGGGCAACCCACCTCCGAAAAGTTATAGAGACAAGGTCTAGGCTTTAGAAAACTTAGCGCTAATAAACCTATGGCACTGAGGTCTTTTTGTGGGATTTTAACATGAGAATAAGCTGGCAAAAGCCTCTAAGACTCCTTATCTTTTCCATGATGACAGCCAGAACCCTAGGGATTCAGTGGGCCCCAGGGATAAGAGATACCCAGCTCAGAGGTCTGACACCTCAGCCATCCTCCCAGCTGCCACACAGACCCCCTTGCTGTTGTGGTCACTTCTCCGGGCCCCAACCTCTGTGGTCTGACTCCACCTATCCTCACATGTAGGCATACAGTCTCTGTCTGGGTTTCCACCCCAGCCTCTCCTGCCCCATCCTCTAAACCCTCATTTTTGCGATTTCCTCTCACAGTGGCACGTATTCTTGTGTGCGTCTCCCCAAATCCCCTGACTCACCCTTTTCTGTGTCCAGTCCTGCCCCATGCTTATTTTGACCAGGAAAAAGCAACAGAAAGAAGAGCAAGCAAGAACACAATGATGAATTTGAGAACTCATTCATTCTGTTGACATTGACTAAGCACCTGGGCCCAGGCCCTGGCCCTGGCTAGGCAGCTTTCATTGTGAGAGTAGTGGGTGAGACAAAAGGGAAACAGGTCATTGCACACAGGCTGGTAAAACCTCTGATGGGTGGTGGGCACCTACCGAAAGCCTCCAGGCATTTCCCCAGAGGGACTGCCTCCAAGCTAAGACCTGGCAGAGTCTTAGTGGCAAAGACAATACACAAGATGGTGGAAGAGTCCTCCAGGCGGAGAGAACAACACTTGGAGGGTTCTGTATCTTGTTGGAGAAGAGGACACTTGGGGGGTTTTCAAGAGGGGCCGATTTAGGGAGCATTTAAACTTCTGAAAAAGCAAACAGGAACCGTGCTTGCTCTCCACGTTCATTTTCAGCATTGAGTTTTCAAGATATTGAAGGTTAAGTTACCTTCCACCTTGTCTCAAGTCTGGAGCCCATGGAACAAAATAACAAGTCCTCCGACTGCCTCTGCTGGACAGCGCACAGCTTCCCGACTGGTCTACTCCAGCCCCAAAACTGTGGCCTGATGCTTCCCTTTCTTGCCTCATGGGAGCCCTCCTAGGGAATCATCTCTCTCCTTTCTGTTTCTTTCCCCTTTTCCTAATTGCCCCAGTGATATAGTGCGAAGATGGCACTGAGCGGACTCATCTGCTGGCAAGGGGCCCTGGTTACCATAGAGTCTTGACAGAGGCAGTCTTGGGCAGAAAGGGGTTCATGCCATGTCTGCTTGCCCGAAATCACGGCAGGGGAAGGGGCCTATACTCCGCTTAGGAAGGGAAAATGTTGTGCAAGACTTTTTATTTTAGTTTGAGAAAGAGGAAACACATCTGAATAATTTTCCACAGCCTCAGGTTATTCCGTGTGTGCAGAACACACCCTCCCTGTGAGGCGCCATGGAGACGCACAGTCTCCATCCTGGCCAGAGCATAGCCCGGACTCGAGAGACAGGCGGGCCTTTCACAGCCTGAATGCGCTCTTCTTTAGCCAACTGGAAGAGGAGGGTGCTGATGGTTCCAAAGTACCTTCCTCCCCAGGGATGGAGGGACCAACTCCCTAGCACAGTAAAAAAGACAGGAAAGTTCTGCATTTTCTATCTGAGACCAATCACTGTGTCTCGTGGGTTATAATCCAAGGCTGCTTGCCTCCTCACCATCTTGAGAAGGTTCTGGGAAGATGAGCTCCTGTCCCTTTTCTGGGGCTTTTAATCCAGCCACCAGAGCTATAGGACACATCTTCCTCCAGACAGACTTATTAGTCTGGGCCTGACAAGGATAGAAGACTTGGAAGTGGCTGGCTGACTGTGTCTGGGCAATCTGTAGTATGGAATCTTCCTTCCCCTCCAGTCCCTGAAGAAGCTGCTGCCAGCCCAACCCAGAGTGGCCAGTGCAGGGGGCCGAGGTAAGGTATCAGCCATCCCAGCTGATACCACAGGCACACACAGCTTTTAGAGAAGAACCAGCTTTTAGAGATCACTCAAAGCCAGCCATGACCTAGCTACTCTCCATGACTCCCAGCTGCAGCTTTCAGGACTGAGAAGAAACAGCCACCACACTCACTCAGCATTGCTAAGGGGCTTGCTCCTATCTGCACCTTGGAACTAAATAAGCCTGATGCCCCAGTGTTGAGTGAATGAGCTGACCTCTCTGTGGGGGTGTCACATTTCCATTTTTGGAAGCTCTTCGCCACCATGGAGATGTCAGGTATGAAACAGTGTCTTTGAAGGCACTTTGAATGCACATCTATAAAGTGAGCCATTTACTACTTTGTCACTTGAAAGTCAGGCCAGTTGTCCTTTGGACTGGCTCCAGACCAGCTCAGTATTGTAGTTTTGAAGGCTTGAAGTCATTTGTTGGGGATAAAGGTGAGTGTCAAATACTAAATGTGATGAAGACTCATATACCACCACGAAAGGGCTGGTATGTGCAACTGAAAAAATCTGGTTAAATATCTGCGAGCAGCACATATTGAATCATGACTAGAGCCAGGCATATTCTAAGTTATCTAAGTACTTTCTATGTGTTATTTAATCCTTACAGTGTCCCTTTGAGGGAGGTGTTGCTATCTCTGGTTTTTAGAAAGAACCCACATAAGGCTGTGCAGACCCTGCCCATGTGCATACAGAGCCTTCCTCTGACCCACTGGGCTGGACACTTCTCCTCAAGTCATCATGACCAGTGCACCTGTACCTTGGGTCCTCCCTTAACATTTAGCTGAATAAGCTGGTCAAAAGCGGGATCTATCCATCCCTTTATTAGTCCAGCAGAAATGCTTGCCTTTCACAGACCCCTGACAGTTTTCTGAGGTTCTCGTGTATATTTGGACACTCACCAAGCACCACCAATAAATGAGAGGGACCATGGAGAACCACTTCTTCTCCGTGTAGCCATGAGACTATCCTGCCACTCATCCCAAAAGGGAGTCTGCACCTTTTTTTTTTAAGTGGTAGGGGATCTCCTGGTTTCTAGCCCTCCTTGATGAATATCCTTAATGGTGTCTAGCTAAGGTCAACCAGGAGAAAGGTATATGCAAGTCATAACTTTTCTACAATATGACTAACATCTTTTTGCTTTTGTTCACATAGATCCCGTGTTTAGGTCCTTAAAGATTAAATGTCATCAGGAGAAAACTAAGCTGTCAGGGTTTTTTCTCCATTTAAGGAATTTGTTTTCTTTTATGGGAAATAGTTATATAGTCTGTTACTCTTAAGTTTATTGCTACTTCAAAGATTTCATGCCTTATTGACAAAACTACCTGGGTGTGTTATCTTCATCATTGTTAATGCTAGTCAGTCAAATTTGGTGGTTTTCCCACAGCATGTAGACCACAGTTCTGGATACTTGTTGGGGGTTTCCTTCCTGAATTACGTGTGGAGTCCTCACCATCTAAAACACCTTATGTCCAGGTTCTCCCTGCAGCAGAATTACCAGGGTGCTTGCTACAAACACAAACCATCTAGACTCTCCTTTGGGATGAGTGGCGGGATAGATTCCCCCAGGAGACTGTTCAAATGCAGATTCCTGGGCTCCCTTCTGTGTGGGAGGGAGCCTTCTGGGAGGAAGCCCAGGAATCTGCATTTGAACAGTCTCCTTGGAGGAATCTAGTAGACCACGAATTTGAGAGTCTCTGCCATGGACACTCAATACCCATAAAAGTTCTTCCCTAGGCCATGGTGTACACAAAAGGACACATGATATAGATCAGGGTTCCCCAACCCCCAGGCCACATTCCGGTACTGATCTGTAGCCTGTTAGGAAGTGGGCCACACAGCAGGAGGTGAGTGGTGGGAGAGCTAACGAAGCTTCATCTGTATTTGTAGCTGCTCCCCAGCACTAGCATCACTGCCTCAGCTCCACCTCAGATCATCAGGCATTAGATTCTCATAAGAGTACTGGTCCCCTAGTGTCAAGAAGGTTGGGGACCACTGAATAGATGACAGTTTGTTACAGGGCAGTAGGCAAAACATCCCCAAACACCAGTTTTACTAAAAAAGATTTGAAAAGTCATCAGATCTACCCATTTTCTGAAACTTCAAATGAAGTTTAGGGTGCACTGGGGTTTTTATAATGCACAGGGACCCTCAACTGGAGATTTCCCAGCCAAGCCCTGAAACACAGAGACTGTATATTCTCCATTTTCTGAAGCCTGGCAGACCACTCCAGGGCATCCATACACCATCAAGCAGATTGATTTTTGGAGTAGTTTAGCATTTCCATTGATTATGAAAATGGAGGGGGCCCGCCAAAGCCACGAGTTTTCAACAATCAATTTTACAATTCTTGGTTAATAAATAAGAGTAGAGTCAAGAGGAAAGGAAAGGTGGGTATGGATCTACCAGAAGTGCAACCAAAACTGAGGTTTATCAAAAGCTTAATGCATGTACTTTACCAGGCACCTCGAATGCCAAATAACTTGAATTTTCAGTACAGGCAGCTCACAAATGAAACCGACTACTGTTTGGACCAGATTGGAAACAGGTGAATAAAAAGGCAACTGCAGAGAAGCCAATGTTTCACCCTATTAATTGTATGTTTCTCCCTCTAATGCCAGGCTGCGTCACCCATTAAAAAGTCCTGTTTGTTTTTGCAGGCATTTACAGAGACGCAGAAAAAAAGATTGTTGTCATGGAAACAGCAGGTGCAGAAGCTCTTTCGGTCTTTCCCTCGGAAAACCCTTCTAGACATATCAGGATATCGACAGCAAAGAAAGTATGTTGGGATTTCATTCTTTATAATGCATGATGGTTCCCAGGTGCCTCATTGCCTGCCTGGGTCCCTGGGGCAGAACAAGGCAAGGCATCATTCCTCGTTCACACAGGACGCCCTGTGTCAAGTTCCAAATCACATTCCTTAAACAGGTGGGGTTGGGAAAAGGCTGTGTGAGAAAGCATTCCCAGAGGAAGAGCTGAATGCGATCTTTGGTAACTCAATTTACATTGTCAAAATGACAGTACTCGTCTGGATGGGCATCAAGGGGAGACTGGGTATGATTTAATGAATGCCAGCAGAATGCTTGGTGGTTTATCCCCAAAGGGGGGCTCTGAAGGGACAAAAATGAATTGTTCCATCAGCACCTTAAGTGGTAGTGTAATTTTTTTTCTCCCTTCTAGCTGCAGACAAGCTAATTATAGTTGGTGGCAGGGTGAAGAGCCCAGTGCTAGTCTATTTTGGTCTGAGCTGCAATCTAAGAGTGGAGCAGCACCATTCTTGATTTTTCATACTACTTCAGCTTCTTGGATGCAGTTAAAAATAAGCTTTGTTGTACTTTAGAACCCATTACCTTACTCTGACTTTAAATTGAGGAATCCAATTACATGTTAAAGGCAAATTGCAGTTACGATCTGGGGGAGATATGAAAGGGAGGAGTGGGGTTAAGCCTTGAATAATGACAGGCAGTTTGAGGGAGACAAGGGAATGATGATGCAACATCCTAAAAAAATCAACATTCTATTTTACATTTTTAAGCATGAGCAGATAAATAATAATTTTTCACTTGCACCTAAAAAGTTCTGAATTCATTTCTCAGTGCATATATAGAAGCTCTGTGTTGTTAAAATTTGGGGCATTTTTTTTTGCATAAGTGTTCCTTAAAGATCACTATTTTATTATTTAAGGGATATAAGACTAGTTGGAATTTGTGAAAAGCTTTATTAAAGATTAATGTAAAAATTAAAGTTATCATATTCCAGCATATACAACACTTATTTATTAAAACAAACATTTAGCACTTACTATGTGCCAAATGCTATCCAAGCACTTTAAAAATATTACATTTAATACATTTAATCCTTACAAGAACCATATGAAGTAGAAGAACTACTGTAAACCAGAATTCACAGAGGAGTCGGTAGGCAGTGGCATCCAGGATTTGGACCAGGCAGGCCAGCTCCAGAGTCAAGTACTCTTAACCACTACAGATGCCAGGCAACTCTCGTGGTCTTTGGCTGGCACGCAGAAAAGATGGGCAGGTCAGGCAACACTCTTTATCGCCAGCTCCCTGGCCCCAAGCCCTCTGGGGTTGACCTCCCTGGTGGATTGGACTGGACCACCTCTGCATCTGAGGATTCCTGGGGACCCAGACAAAAGGCCAGGCCTGCTCCTCAGCCTCCTCCCTTGGGGCTGCCCCCATAGTCCCAGGCTCCCCTCTTCTTGTAAAGGCAGCCACACTTCTCCCAAGTAAGAAGAGGAGGTTCCAGACCCCTCTTACAACAACAGCACCTTGGGAGACAAGTTTCAGGAATAAGAAAGAATTTGGAGGTTGAAAGGAAGATACAGCTTTTAAGCTTTTGCTGCTCCTCCCCAAAATGTTATTTCCTTACTCTGTCTGTCCTGCCTTGTCCTTGGTTTTCATCTGAGTCCCCATTAACCTTGATCTCTCTAGAGTGTTATTAACTAAAGCTTGTATTGGGTTAACCCAGCATTTGCCAGATTTGAGCCCCAATGGACCTCTTTTTATTGATTAGATAAGAATGAGTTCAATCATTGATTGTAGATGTTCAATTGGAGGTTGCTAAAGCTCTAGAAAGTGATTTGTTCTCCTAAGTATTACCCCTGGGGATCTTCTTATGCTGTTAATTTGCTTTGAATATCTTCAATAATACAAAGGTAACTGCAGCCCAGTCCCTGCTTGAATTATCACAAATCACAACTTAATTGGTTCTAATTCAGTCTTTTCACGCATTTCAAGGTATTGAGATCAGTTGGTTAGATTTAAGAAGGCAGAGAGACACAGATGGGCAGAGCAGGAGAATGAAAAATGAAAATTTGCTTTTGTCACTTTGTTCTCTCCCCAGAAAGAATGATTATTTCATTAAGCCTAGTCATCTTAAGTAACCTAAGTGGTCTCTGATTGCCAGCTGTGGCAACACTCAAAAAGACCAGCTTTGTAATAACCACCTAAGGATGCCACAGTAGGGTTCCACCATCATTAGAAAGATAGCCTAGCCAAATTCTCCTCCCCACCACTACCACCCATTCTGTCTCCAAAATGTTCTGGGCTCTACTACCACAGACTGCCCAGGTTTAGAAGCGCCTGGAGCCTTCATCTCTCCAGTGATTAAGTGTCCCATAACAGAACCCTCTGCCCACATTTGCCTAAGAATATAGTCTTGCCTTCCTGGAAGCACAAATCATTTTAGCATCACTCATTGACTACCGTATTTTGCATATGAAATAACTTTTTAAAAATTCAACTGAAAAGGAAAACAAGCAAAAAAAATAAAGTCATCTGCACTAAATAAGGAAAAGTCTCAGCAGAATACTGAATCATCTACCAGGTGGCCAAAATTCTGACTCGAAAAACCAAAGGCCTAGTTTTCAGTTTTTTTTTTTTAAAAAAAAAAAACACTTCATTCTTGTCTCCACCTGTCAGTACGTAGATTGTCCTTCCTCCAAAGGAGGTCTCTTTGATCACGTGAAACAACTCTTACCTCTCTCGGCTTGAATTTCTTATTTCAAATCAAACATTTTCAACCTTCGTAAAAGAAGAAAGAGAAGAGAACAGAGAAAGGATGAGATCAACAAGAAGACCTTGAACCCATGATTGTCCCTCTTCTCACCACGTGTAGATGAGCCTCTGACTGAATCGGGAACCCTTCCATGGGCCTCAAAATCCTGGAAGTAGAAAGACACAAGCCTTGAAATCAGGTGCAGCCAGCTCACCATGAAATTCTCGGGATTATGGGGAAAAGAGAAACATTTTCTGAGATCAGCTGTGCTGATGGCTTAGATGCCCCACCCCCTACATACAACTCTCTTTTCTCAGGAAATGACTGTTTTACAGTCCCCCTCCCAATCCCCTCCCCATCATCCTCAACTGGTTAAACTACGTCAGCCCTGTCTCCTGGAGTTTCCTCACGGGCTTGGTACAAACGTCCTCAGTGTGGCTGAGAAAGCAAGTCTATTCCATCTTGTGGCCATTGGAGGTAAAACATTTTGACTTAAACATCAGTGAATGACTAAAGCTGACTCTTCTTGGAAAGAATGTGCTGGTTCCTGAAACCCTGCTGGCTGCCGCATACCCTCCCAGAACCTGAGGCATGTTAGAGAGGACAAGTTCTTTGGCGATGAGGTCACAGGAGCAAAGGGAGCACAGCGCCCAAATGCGATGCCAGGGTCTCCAGCAGCCTTCCTGCGTAGACCCAGGGGAAACATGCAGCCTCTGGGTCTTTCTACAGGCAAGGCTTGTGCAATGGGGAGCAGTCGGTGTCCTGGATCCAGAGCGCTGGCAAACGTCACCATCTCCATTCTCATACCCCTACTCTATACCCTGGAGTTAGAGCCCCAGACATGGAGTCAGCTCTTCCATTTGGAGCGGCATCGTGATGGCAGAGGCTCACTCATTCTTTCATTCATTCAGCCTGCATTTGCTGTGCCAGGAGCTGATTCAGTCTTTGGAACATGCAGGATTGTTGAGGACAGACACTGTCCTTTCCTCATGGAGCTTACTTCCTATGGGGCTCTCAGGTCACACCAAGTCTGCCGCACAGACAAACATCAGAAACGGTATGAAGAGAGGACACTGAGCCTGGCTCTGCGGCTTTCTTGCTGTGTGGCCTCTTGACAGGCATGTGAGTGCTCTGGGCCCTGTGACGCAGCTTGGAAGAAGGCCTGAGAGCGTGCTGCTTAAACTTCTTGGCTGCCAGCGCTGCCCCCTGCTGGCTATGTGACCTTCGCGAAACTATTAAGCTCTGTTTTACTGCTCCAGCTGTAAAAGTGAATGGAGTGCCTACTTCATAGGGTTGTGGTGAGGAGTGAAGAACCAGTCTAAAAGTGCACATGACATGCAATGTACATGATATTTGCTCTCAGATGTTAGCTGTTGTTTTAATCATAGCTCTTTCCTGGCCCAGAGCCCCCAGAACTTCGTAAGTCTTATAACTGTCAAAATGTGAGGAGACACCTAGGAGGTGTCCCCCTGGCAGCCTGGGGGTTGGGAAGGGCCAAGAGGGGAGCTGATGGTCTCTCGTTCTTTTCTGTTTGCTCTCACAGTCGTGGCTTTGGGCAGTCCAACTCCCTCCCGACGGCCGGCTCTGTGGGTGGCGGCATGGGCAGACGGAACCCACGCCAGTACCAGATCCCCTCTCGGAATGTCCCCTCTGCCCGCCTTGGCCTCTTGGGCACCAGTGGGTTCGTCAGCTCCACCCAGCGCAATACCGCAGCCAACCCCACCATCATGAAACAAGGAAGACAGGTTCGTTCTGCCCCAGGGAAGGGGGTGTGCAGCCAAGCTCAGGGCCGGAGGCTTCAAGATGTTCCCTCACCCCATGACCTCAAGGTTCAGGCAGAGGCCAAGGGAGGTCAAGCATAGAGACAGTTGTTCTGTGCTCAGTGGTAAACAGCACTGTTTGCTCTGGCCTTACCTGGCCTCAAGGGTTATTGCTTAGGATGCCCCTGGGAACATTTTAATTTGGGAGGCCCTGTACAGGGATGCCTTTAGGAAGCAATGCAAGATCTGTTTATTATTTGCCTCCATTATTGACCTGCCCCAGCACACCTTACCACCTCCCGGCTCCAGGTTCCAGAGGAACCAGAGCATCTAAGGAGCTTTCCTTAGCCTTTTCGTTTGTGGCAAATAGTTCCTCTGTCATGGTCCCAGCTCTGGTGAAGAATCCGCAGGAAAAAGCCTGAGAAAGGCTGTCAGAGGGAGAGTAGAAACGTTCTGTCAGTCAAGGCCAGGCTTCCCAGAGGTTCTCACTGAGTGATTTAGAGCTGGCATCTGTCACACAGCTCCTCACCCTCCTGGCCCTGCCCCCAAATCCAATGCATTCCATCTGTGTGCTTCCAGCTTTGTGGGGCTCTGCAGGTTGGAGCTGGGATGGGAAGGACACAAGTCAGTCTGAAGCTCTGGGTTGTCGAAGAAATTTAGGGATGACACATTGGTGTTTAAAAACAACAACAAAAAACAGCTCCAGGCAAGACAGGAGAAATTTGCTCCCCAGGAGAAGCAGCACAGGGTATTAGAAAGCCCTACTTTCTGACCATAGTGAGCAGCCCCCACATCAGTTCAAAAGGAAGTCTCTGCTAGGAAACCTGCATAATAATAAACACATAAGCTCAGTTGTGCCAGCTCATTGCCAACTAAGTTCTTTTTTTCTCCCCCTCGCTTTGTAGTAAATTATAAGAATCTCAAAAAGAAAATCAAATGAGAGCCTTGGAACAGTTGGCGCACTTTTTTGCAAACATTTATAGAACTCCCCCCATTTCCAAGAAAAGTGATAGGAAAAGCAAGGCAACAAAAAGGATAAAAACAGTTTTAGAAACAGTGAGGAAGAGAGGAGTCCAGATTAAACTGAAGTCTAGTGAGGGACCTGGGGCTGAGGACTTGGGGCTTTAGGGTGAATAAAATGAATGGAATCTAAATTCCCTCCCTATAAGTATGAGTAGCACTGACCTGTAAGCCCCTTTCCAGAAGTTAGCAGAGAATTTTCCCTGAGGGATTTGTCTTCTGAATTCTGGCTGGGGGTCCTGCTCCCCATCCCCAGGGCATCCATACTAATGAGGTCTTCTTTTGTGTTTTCCCCTAGAACCTCTGGTTTGCCAACCCTGGGGGCAGCAACAGCATGCCAAGCCGCACCCACAGCTCAGTCCAAAGGACCCGCTCGCTTCCTGTGCACACATCTCCACAAAATATGCTGATGTTCCAGCAGCCAGGTAGGGCCCTGCGCTTGATCTCTCCCTCTCCTCTCTCTCTTGCCCCAGAGGGGAGGCCAGGACGCCAAAATAGATGCCCCGGTGAACCCAGCCGGAAAGTGCTTAGCCTCGACTGTCACCACGCATTCTTGTGAGCTTATAGAAGTCTTTCCTTTTTTAAACTGTGCCTTGCCAGCATGAATAGCGGCTGATTGGCTGGAAGCCAGCACAAGGAGCCCCAGAGTCGTTGCAATCTGACAGGGATATTTTTGATACTAGATATATTTCTGGATTGATTAAACCAGAGATATCACTGGAGGGCTATGTGGGGAAGGTGGGAGGGGTCCCACGTGTCATGGGGGCTGGTGGATGTGTAAAGTGAGACAGAGAAAGAGAAAACTTGACAGTGTTGACACTAAGAGACTTACCACTGGTTTGGGAGTGCCTTGCAAACATGACCGTCGGACCAGCCATCTTTCCTTTACTTGGTTAAAGAGCAGCTTAGTGCATTTTCAAGTCAATTTCACCTTTTACCATGCTTCCAAAACAGGGTAGCCAGAATTATGTACATCCAACAAATAATGGTACCCCTTCTCTATGCAGACAGTGACCTCTTAGATTCCACAAGTAACACAAAGCCACACAAGCAATTACTGCACCTACCAAGATGACTCTCTAGACCAGTGGTCCCCAACCTTTTTGGCACCAGGGACGGGTTCTCCTATGAGAATCTAATGCCTGATGATCTAAGGTGGAGCTGAGGCAGTGATGCTAGTGCTGGAGAGCAGCTACAAATTCAGATAAAGACTGGTACCGGTCTGTGGCCTGCGGGTTGGGGAACCCTGCTCTAGACAGGCAAACCAGATGTGTGCATGTGTGGGAAAATGCCCATCCTAGGCAGTAGAGACATTGTGCAATAAGTCTATAGGAGTTTAAGGAGGGAAAATGTCACTGGCCTGGGGTAGGCAAGGAAGGTTCTTAGAATTGGAGCTGAGCTTCAGGGGACAGAGTATGAAGAGGTGGACAGAACAGGGTGGGTTGCACACAGAAGGATCAAGGGAGCAAAACTGCAGCGGTACCGAGGGCCACGGTGAATCCGAGGAGCCGTGGCTGGGCTGCAAGGTCAGGCTGCAGCAGCAGCAGGTGGACCAAAGGAGTTGGAAAGATTGTTGCCAGTGGTGAGGAGCCAATCTAAGGCCAAGGAGCTGGACCCTGGCAGCTCTCAGTGGGGAATCTGTGGGAGATTTTGAGCAGAGGGTCAGGCAAGAGTGTGCATGGAGGTGTGCAGGGGAGGCAGGACTCGTGGGGCGGCCACTGAGGAGGAGGAGAAACAGAAAGAGGGCTGCGAGGAACCACCATTGTGGAAGGTGTGTCCGGAGAAGAAAGGACGTCCAAGTGGCCCAGACGCTTATTCAAAGTTTCTTCTTGACTTCTAGAATTCTTCTAGCACACTTTTATGCTAAAGCTCCTTTTCTCTAGTTTGATCTTATAGCTGTTTTTCTTCCCAGGAAGAAATAGTTGATAAAATTTGGGGATGGTCAAGGGCTTCTCCTAGGTTCTTTAATCCCAGTCTCTGTTATTTTATAGAATATCGTATAATCCACTCTCAATAAAAGAGAATCTGGAAAAGACTTGAAGATATCCTGGGCACAAGATCTTTGACCTTGAATGATTATCCCACCCTGATTCAGTCCTGGGGCTGCAGCCCAGCCATCTTGTAGCCTCACGGGAGCCCTAGCAGAGCCAACCACGCTCCTTCAACCCTAACACATGTGTAGCCTTCCCTGTTCTTTCTAACCTCTTTTCTCCTTCCTGAAGCTCTCTTCCAAGTCTTTAGTCCTCCTCTTTGTGTCTGGCTTAACTGGGAAAACCAGGCCTACCGGGGAGAGAAGGGTTATCCCTGGTATAGGACACTCTAGGTCCATTGATATAAATCCTCTATCTGCACCTTTGTCCACCCCCATCACCAACCCTTCGTGGTCCAGCAGTGTTGAGCAAATGGCTCATGCTCAGGACAACTGTGGCCCTAAGATCTTCCCATGAAGCCTCTTGTTCCCATAGTTAAAGAATCAAATAATACAGAAGGGCTCATAAGGAAAAGTGACTGTCCCCATCACTGCCCCCTCGTGGCCCACAGTCCCATCTCCCAGAGGCAGCTACTTATAACAGTTCATTTTCAGTTTTCCTGGTAGTTACCTGCAAGTCCCTAATCATGTTCTTTGCATGCTGGACTTAGAATCTGGAATCCTTGGAGGTTTTTTTTTTTTTTTTCTTAATTAGCCTCTCGCCCAAGCATTACAAACCCACTTCCAGCAAGGCTCTAATGAATCACAGCATTTCTAGTAACTGCCAAGACATGCAGACAGAGCTACTCTATATTTCCCGATTGCAAATACACTGCTGAGCACTCAGGAGGGGCCACTCCTGCCCAGCAGACTCAAGCCAGTCTGGGTGGCTCTTCCTACGACGTGGTCAGGAAGGGTGAGGCAGGGCACAGCCATGGCCAGGATCCCTCGCTGAAGGGAATGGAGGCTGCAGAAAGCCACTGCTGCCAGCACAGGGATGCTCCTCCCAGCCGTTGCCCAGAGCCCAAGTGAATCCCAGCCCTTGCAGATGAGACACTGGTTTTCAAGACCACAAGTCACTGTTGGAAGTCCTCCTTCTCGAGAACATGTCTTCCTTCTCAGGGCAGCCCCTCTAACTGCCACAGCCTGGCCCAGATAAAGGCTCATCCTTGAGAGACGAGGTCTGAGAGGTGAGCCATACATAGCCCCTCTGCAGATGGGCCTCTCCCCTCAAGGCAGCACATCCCAATGAGCTAGGCAAGCGTATAGGAGTAGCTTAGATCGTAATAAGTATCAAATCAGAAGGGCAGAAAGTGGCTTTCATTCTTACACAAGCAGTAGTAATAGTGAACATAAAATGTATGACCAACCCCAAAATTAAATACGCAGAAAATTGTGTCACATTATAGCAAAATGTTTTCCTCCTTACCATGCGATGTCTTCAGAGCATCCATTTTAAACAATGAGGGCAAACCTTAAAGAGTACAATGCATCCTAATGGAGCTTTTATTCTGTTGACTTAAAAAAAAATTCCATTAAGATGATGGGAGATTTTAAATATCTCCAAAGACTATAGAAAAGGCTGGGGGCTAGAACCAGCCCCCAAGTTGTGTATCATTTGATCAGTTACCTCGCTCAAATTTGCTAGACGCATCCTGCTCCTGGATTTACAGACTCTGTGGCCCCTTGGAGGCATGTCAGGAGTGGTTTTTCACTTTATTCCAACCTGGACAGGTTTTAGATGTCTCCCAGGACAAGCAGGAGAGGCCCGGATGATCATTGCCTCTCACTGGCCCCTGGGATGAGTAAGAAACACTAAGCTGGTCCTGCATGATCAAGGGTGACGGGATCCGATATACTCACCAGGGTGGTGACTTGAAGTTCAAAATAAGTGTGGCAGTTGGCAAGAGTGGTCACGTGCCTCGGAGAGGCAGACTGTTTCCCCAACTGGAAAATTAGTTTTGAAACTGTTTGCAGAATGATACCTTATCTTGGAAGCAGATCTGTTCCTGCTGATCCAGGCTCAGCCACCATTGGGATCCAGAGGAATTAGGAGCAGCCCTGCAGCAGCACTGGGAAGCCACAGGCTCCTGGCCACCTGGAGGGCCTGACAGGGAAAAGGCAGAGGGGCCAGAAGCAGGCTTCAAAGGAAAAGCATGGAGCAGGGCAGGCTGGCAATCTCACAGGGCCGTGGTCTAGGGATCTTAACAGCTTTCCTTGCACAAAACCACATGCAAACTACCCTTGGTACTGGACTACCCAGATGTGAAATAGATAAGGCGATAGCTTCCAAGGCAGCATTTGATGGTATGAGGTACCTGTTCACAGCAAATGTCCCTCAGGCACCAGCTCAGGATTGGAATTCTTCCACCATTAAAATGCTGCACACCTGGGAGCGCAGTGCTTGAGGCTGTTATCATTCATTTCCTCCTTAACCAGACTGTTTTCCTGATGCCTTTCAGATAAAGGCCTTTCCAAAGAGTAGAGAGAGGGAGGATACCATCAGTGCACTGGGTCCTAGGGCAATGGAGGGGGCTACCATGCAGAGGCAGAAACCAGAATAGGAGCCCACCTGAAGTACTTTATAAACATTTGCTCCTTGCCGTCTAGTAAGCAAAGAACAGTCCTGCTCAGGACTGGCAGATAATGGGTAAAAAGGTTGGTAAATGAGTCAATATATTACAGCCAAGAACCCAGCCGGGCCTGTGCCGCCACTGCATCTGAGAGTCAAGTTCAAAGAGACCAACTTGGGGCAAGTTTTTTCATGAAAGTGTGAGTCCCAGAGGATTTCCACAGAACTTACTTCTGCAGGTTAAGGAATGAGGCCACCAGAGAAAAGCTTTGGCCCCATAACAGATTTAGGGATGCAACTCATTACTCATGTTCCTCTGGCACCAGCCTTGACCTTTCCGTGATCCGCGTCTTGCCTGCCATGCCAACTCCATTTGCCTGTCCACACTGATCTCTTCCTTTTACTATTCTCTCTCTTTCTTCTCAGTTGCCTGCTTTGTCTCCCTTTCTTCCTTATTCTCTTCATCACTGTGGTCCAGATCCCACTCCCCGTCCTCTGCCCCTCCCTTACCAGCCTGTCTTTCCTGATTTCTCTTTCTGCGAATCCACTTCTTACTTTACCAGATTTTAAAGCTTTTCTTGTTATTCAACAGAGTAGCCTCAGTTTTCATTAGCAAAGTGCAGTTCCACAAGTTTTTCTTAAAATGCCCAACCTGTCTCTTATTCTAAAGTCCTCAGTGCCTTGAGAGAGATGCAGACTTGCACTTTGGGTGCCACGGACATGAAACTCAGCACGAATGGCCTGTGTCTGCCAAGGAAAAGCTACATGGGGAGGCCCCCAGGTAGGCCCTGCAGCAGCACCTCATAGGGATGGGCAGCCACTCCCTTCATGAATCTTCTTGACCCTGGGCCTGAGCATTAGGCTCTGTACTTATGGGACTTCTGAAAAGGCATAAGTAAAAAATCCCAGGTAAGCCTAGACCCTGGGCATCCTAGAATTGAAGAGCCTCACTAAATCCTGGAATGATCTGATGGTGAAAGGAAGCATTTCTAATATTCAAAGATGGCACATGAGCTGAAGAAATGGATCTGCTTTGGGCAACAACAGAGAAGGTTCAGTTATAGAGCCTTTTTCTTTAGTGAAAACTGGAAAGTACATCTGCCTAGTCTATTACAGCTGGTGGCCCAGGGTAACTGCAATGAGTCTCTGGGGTTATAGGAGTCATGGCAAGAGCTGGCCTGATGGGTACTGTGGGCCCCAGGGGCGGAAGCTGCCCACCCTTCTGGGGCTTTGAGAGCTCTGCCCACCAAGCCACACATGGCCTAAGGCTCCTAGCCTGAGATAGAAACTGTCGTCTACCCAGCTGGTCTTATACGTGCGAGTAGATGCCACAGATCTGTTTTTATCAAATACAGAATTAAAAAGTCACACTATTAGGCAACTCAGGAGTATGAACATATGCGTTTCTCCCAAGACTTACAATTTTTCAGAGCTGTTCTGAGAGAGGCAGGGTCATGACTCCCTAGCATACCAGAGGGAAGATCTGGAGGATAAAAGGCAAGCATGACAACTTTCAACCTAAAAGAGCAGCCACTAAGGTTTGGAGATTCTGAAGTAGAGCGCCCCACGTTTCTCAGCCCCCTTTCTGGAACATGCAATCCCAGGCTTGGAAAATGGCATTTTGCTGCGTGTTGGCAAGAAATCCTGCAGCTGAAACACTTCTCTCCAAATGTCGAGCATCTTTATTTATCCAAATCTCTCCACAGTGTTTGTTTAAAGGGAAGTGCTAGAGAGTAAACTAAATTTTACAATGAGCATATGGATGGCTATAATTGCTCAGGGTTTTTTTTTTCATATTTGCTAACTGGCTATATATAAAATTGTGTTTCTCCTTTATAGATTTCACACCCTGAAGGCTGCTAATTTTTGCATGCATATGATTTTCACATGAATGGATGAAAGTACTAAAATACTCTTCTTCCCTCTGGATTGTCTAATTGTCCCAACGCTACTGTGAGAGCAACTAGTGGGTGGGGGATGGGGAGACCCTTGCATTCTCCCGCTCAGCTTTCCTGGAAGCCCTGTCAGCCTCTGTCTACTCATGTCTACTCTCACAATTGTTCTTCAAACCCACTGATGCTAGAACTTGTGTCAGAACTTGTGCTCCGCAGTGCCTTTTATATTGATCCATTTTGCCAACCCTCTCTCTGAGAATTTTAAATAACAGAAACATCTGCCTCTGAATGAGCAGATTGCAAAATATATATATATATATATATATATATATATATATATATATATATATATATATATATATATATATATATATATATATTTAAATGTATAACTAATCAAGAGAAACAAATACTTTGGTTTAGTCATTGGTTTCAATTTGTCTCACCAAACCACCAACTTCGTTAGTAATCTCTAACCCTCCCGGCTCCGAGCGCCCCCTGGTGGAGATGTGGAGGAGCAATGAAATTGCCTGAAGTTTGGGACCCGGGACTCTTCTTTCACAGGTAGAAGAGTTAAGGCCCAAAGAAGAGAACAACTTCCCAGGGTCACATATGGAGGCAGTGGCAGTGCTGAGACTTCCCCGGCACTCCCACTGCAGATTCTTTTCCTGCCGCCTCCCTATCGGACTTCACAATTTTTAGCTGTCCTTCTATTGCTCCATTTGTTATCACTCAGCTGACATGTATGAGGTGTGCAGAAGGCCATGGCAGGGTATTATGGGAGACTGTGAGAAGTATGAATGCATTGTCACTGTCTGCAAGGCACTTCCAAGCTATTCAAGGACATTTAAGAGCTCCACAGTATGAGGGACCAGGGAGAGGCCAACGGTGGGAGCCCCAGTAGGACAGAGGAAGGGGCCTCAAGGGGCTGCCTGCCACTCGGAGGAGGAGGAGTGACTGGAGCCTGGGGAGATAGGGAGCATTCAGATGGCAGAGGGAGCTTTGTGGTTGGAATGCACACAGCATTGACCTGGGCGGTGGGAAGCCGCAGAGCACACATTTCAGCTCTCCTGCTAAGTGCCTGAGGATGAGTATTGACAGGCACCCACAGTTGCTGTGACATGTAGCAGAGCACTGGCTCTGGGGTCAGACCCATGTGGGTTCTTGTCTCAACTCTGTGTCACTCAGCCTCTCTGAGCCCCGCTTGAGAATTGGGTGCCCAGCACAGGCTTGGACTCAGAAGAGGCACTCTCCATGCTGTGGCTTTCATTCCCTGCTCTAGCAAGCTATGTACCAGGCCCAGTCTAGGCACCAGGAGCAGAGCCAAGTCCTGTTCCAATGAAACCACATTCAACTGGGGGGAAGCAGCAAATAAATACATATGTCAGAGGTTGCAACCATTACAAAGAAAAATAAAATGGAAGAAAAGGATGGGTGCAGAAAAGATCTGTTCATATACAATGAACAGAAAGGTAGAATGAGGGACAGGATGGCAGACAGAGGGAGAGCCATGGAAATGTCCAGGGACCAACATTCTGGGCAGAGGAAAGAACAGTGCAAAGGCCCTGGGGTAGAAGAGGGCAAGGGGTAGACTGAAGGAGGGGAGAGCTGTACAGGGCAGGAAGGTAACAAGGGGACAGGACTGTGTGAGACCTTGCAGGCCATGGCAGGAGGTTGGCATACCTCTGATGGGAAGGCACTGGACGATTGTGAACAGAGGACTGGCAGACTTATGACTATGACCAGCTATTTTTAGTCATCAGTTTTCTTCCAGCCTCCCGTGTTCACAGTGAGTTTGACTCAGAGGTTGAGTGAACCTGAGTGTAATGTGCCCTCCGTTCTGACCCTGACAATCCTCCCAAGTCCTCCCAGGGAGGCACAACAGACCCTCGCCCTGACAGGTGGAGCCAGGTGGCATCGTACATACTTTCTCTTTGTTCTTAGAATCTCTGTCACCAATATAACTCTTTGTTCCCTGCAGAATTCCAGCTTCCTGTGACTGAACCTGACATCAACAACAGGCTGGAGTCCTTGTGCCTCAGTATGACCGAGCACGCTCTGGGAGGTGAGTCATCGTCTTCACATAGTACCGCACTGGGAGTGCTCCCAGCCCTCTGCTGTCCGCATTCAGGCAGGAACTGGGAGGGTGGGCAGAGCACAAGCAGGGGAAGGCAGGAGACAGGGAGAGAGTGCCTTCAGGTGCTACTGGACCCGCATCAAGCCACAGTACACCGAGCGGCCCACAGCACCCCACTCCTTCTCCTCTCCTGGGAGGTGAGTCAGGGGGACCTGGAGACTGAGGTTGTCCCTCTGTCTCCAGAGGTTCCACCCCCAGTGCACACTGGCGTCTCGAGTGGTTATCCCAGCCAAATGCAGGGAGCTGAAGAACTCAGGAACAGAAGATGTGGCTTTGAGCGGGAACATCCCCCACAGTCTTGGATTCTTTCCCTTTCGGCACTACATCCCCTAGTCTGATCCAAGCATATCCCAAATTGCTCTAAAAACAGAATTTTTAAAACAAAAATCCTCCTTGTGTTTATATCTCCCTGTTCCTAATGGCTTCCACAATGCCCGCAGCCCCAAGCAATCTGAGGTGTCCTTTGCAGTGTGACAGGGACTGTCTAGTTGGATGTGCCTCTGGTGTGTGTAAGGCTGTGGCCCCACGAGGAGCTTCTAGAAGCAGCCAGGTCTTTGGTCTGAAGCCCTGCATTGTCTCAACAGCCCCAGGAGGCTTTCAGTGCTCTCCTGGTACTAAATGGGTGCTTTCTTCATCCTGGACTTGCCGCCAGCCCTGAGGATGTTTGGCCGGCAAGGGAGAGATGGCCGCTCCTTCCTGCCAGCGTCCAGAGAGGCTCTGAGTCATGGAGATCCAGAGAGGCCTGCTGTGACCCTTCCCAATAGCCCTCTCCAGGCTGGATGTGCTCACCCACCCCAGGGATGGGCCAACAGCACACCTCGAGCCAAAATTTGTGCTATCTGGCAGCGGTGGGGCGAGAGACCGCCATCAGCTACTGTTTCAGAAAGCGTTGTCTTTCTGACCAGAGATTTTTAGATTTTTAATCTCTGCACACACAATCTTATCGTGAAACCAAATATGAAGCAGATAAATGCTCTGCATGCTGCAGAGTTGAAGCCTGGGACCCCACTCACCTGACTTGGCCTGTGTGAGGCTCTCCACAGCCCAGAGGACGCTTCTACTCAGTGACAGAGGGAGCTAGCTGAAGGCCCTCTCGGCTGCTGGCCAAACAGCCGGCCAGAGTGCACAGCACCCCCTGTGACCTCCCCAGGGTTCCAGGAACTCCATTTGCAAACTCTGCTCTCTTCCTTTGCTATTCAGATCCTAGAAACTTTGCATCATTGGTCTATCCCTGGTACTTCTGGGGAGAGGTAGCACTAGCTCCTCTTCTCCAGCTAACTAAGAAGATTGAGTCCGCTCACTCATAAGTAATGAACTCCTAATGGGTAATGAGAAACAACCCAAAGATCAATCGGCAGACAAATATGGGTGAACAAATATGGGTGTAGCCATACAGTGGAATGTCATTCAGCCTTAAAAAGGAATGAGGTACTGATACATACTGTACCATGGATAAACCTGGAAAATAATATGCTGAATGAAAGAAGCCAGACACAAAAGACCACACAGTATATGATTCCATTTATGATTTTATAAAATTTTCAGGATAGGCAAATCTATAAAGACAGGAAGTATAGATTAGTGGTTGTCAGAGGTTGGAGGGAGGTGGGAGTGCAGAGTGACTGCTAATGGGTACGAGATTTCTTTTGGGGGTGAAGAAAATATTCTGGAATTAGATCATGGTGATGATTGTACAACTCTGTGAACATGCTAAAACTTACTGAATTGTACACTTTAAAGGGGTGAAATTTGTGATGTGCAAGTTATATATCAATATTTTTTCCAAAAATGGAAGGCCCCCCATACACACACATCGACCTTGAGCCATGCCAAGCTCAGCCCACTGTAGGCAGCTACATCCCCCTCCCACCTGACAGTGGCTGGCTATGTGAGGAACTCTCCCTGCCTTTGCAAGTCAGCAAGGAGGACTGGCCTTTTCCCCCGGGCTTGATATTGCTCAGATAATTGGCATGTTGGAAGCTCTTATCAAATGGCTAAGTACTAACATTATCATCATTAGTAGCAAGAATGCCAAATGCTCTTTGTTAAAAAGAGGTTTCCATTCAAAAGACTTCATTTTTTTTAGCCCATTCTCCTGTATTTACAGCAAACCTCTCTGAACCAATGTATTTTTGCTAATGTTTTCATCTTATTAATCTCCTAAGCCTTTTGATTGCTGTGTTTTTTTTCTCAATAATCCTCTCTGGTGGGAAGCCTCCTGTGCAGTTTCCTGAGCAGAGAATGCAAATTAAGTTCAGGGTGGCCCAGCTGGGCACAGTGACATTGTGCTCTCCCACTAGGACAGCACCTCTCTGTCTGTCTACCCCTTCCAGGTGCCAAGGAAAATGACCTTGCTCAGGATAGAATGCCAATGAATGAAGTCATTTTACAGAAAGACAAATGACTAGGAAGAGGAAAGCAGAGTAAAAAAGATTCCTCTGCTTGTGTCTCAGGAAAGGCAGGAGAGAGTATCTAATTTCCTGGGACACCACATCCCACGATGGCCATTCTAATGCAGTTGGTCCATGCGCCCCAGGCCTTGGGGGGCCCACACATTTGTGTTGACATCTCCACTCTCTCAGCCTCCTGCACTAACTGCTGCCCTCCTGGTACCAGTCTTAAGCCACTTTTCTCTTTGGCCTTCCCTTTTTATCTCTTCTTTTCTCTCCTGCAGGTCTGTCCAACAAAACCCATGAGTAAGCCCTGGGGGTGGGTTACCTCTGCCATCTTGGTTTGTGAGTCTCATGTAAGACTCTGTTGAGTTTGCTACTAACTAGTGGTCCAGAGTGTTTAGGAAGACTCAGTGCCAAACCTAGTAGTTATTTTCCTCCTGCGGCGAGGTTATATGGGCAGGAATACTCACGAATACAAAAATGAGTCTCCTCCTGGCAGAGTGGCATCTGTAGTGAATCATACCATGCAGAGGAATGCACAGTTCACTCTCTGATGGCCCAGGGTTCGTGCTTCACGTGACCCCCTTGCCATTCCTTCTCTCCTTCCCTCATTACTCCTTCTTGGGTCTTCCTTGCAGTTCCACTTCTAGCTGATATTGGAGTCTTTGTGCATGTTAGAAAATTGCTCCATTTCCTCAAGATGCTGTTCTGCCATTTATCTGAAATTTGTCATAACTATAAATCTATAACTGTAAAACCTATGATGGTTACATGTGCATGGGACACCCCCCCCCCCAGAGTTGTGCAGTGCACAACTTGCACAACTGTAAATGGTGACTCTGGACTTACCTGTTGGTCATCTCCCTACCCTCACTCTTGGAGGATGGAATTCCATGAAAATGTGACTTAGGGTTGGGTTAGCTGAGATTTTCAGGTTTCTAGCTTCCCACTTCTACAAAACTATGAAGGGTCGGCATTAATGAGTGGACCAGTGAGCCCCATGTGTACTCCCTTCTACAGATGAGGGAGTGAGCTCTACACTCCTACCCCGTGCACACGTGTGTGTGCACACATACACACACCTACTACTGTTCTCCCATGACCAGTTAGTTACCATTGCAGAGCCACCAAAAGCGGCTCCAGTTGACACCCACAGAGGGTGGGAAGTGGTTATTGATTATAAGTTCACATAAGACTTGATGCTCTGATGTCACAGATGATCTTAGTGGCCTTTTGCTTTTTTAGGGACAGGACCTCCAAAATTTGTATAGAACTTTTCACACACACACACACACACACACACACACACACACACACACACAACACATGCATATAAATAAAACTGGAGAAATCTAAATAAAATGGGTAAATTGTATCAATATTAGTATCTCGGTGGTGATATTATACTAAAGTTTTGCATGTGAACTTGCAATGTTCTTAATCAAATTCTCAATTAAGAAACCTTTCTCCTCCAAGTCCCTGCTGGCAAGAAGCCAGCCTGGCATCACCCATGAGGAAGCCAGAAGACCCTGCAGTGGTCTCAGCACTCCTCCATATCACTTAGGTTTTCCACCTTTCTCTCGAGCACACCACCACTCCTTTGTCACACCTGAGTTCTACCTAGTGAATCTAGATGCTCCATCTGGTAGACCAGGTTTGGGACATCAAGGCTTAGACTGGGACACACTTGCTGACATTTGCATATCAGCAAAACCAGGCGGGCATTCTGCACCCCGCTTGACCTTCATGTAGTGGTCACTGAACACAGTCATTTTTGCCTCCCATGATGGCTAATCCACGCTTCTCTCTCTGCTCACTGATAAGCTCTTGTCAGCTCTAGCATGGACCATTGTAGGAGCCTCTTAACTGGTCCTCCTGTTACCAGCCTTGCCAGGAAAGCCATTCTGAAGTCAGATTGGGCAACTCCACTGCTTGTAATTCCCTAATCACCAATATCCAAGCTCCTATTCATAGTACCAAGACCCTTATGGCTGATTCTAAGGACTTTCCTATAGTCCCATGTGTAAGCAGAAAACTGAAAAGGGATCAGACAGCCTTTGGTTCCCTCTTCCATCATCCTCACTCATGGCCTCTCATCTCTGGCATACAAGTCCACCACTTCCTCTTTAGCACATCCTGGGTAGCCTCAGCACACTCCTACTTCCACAGGATCTTTCAGTTCCCGATGCCCACAATATCTAACTACGGTGTCTCTGCCCCCAGTCAGATTCTTGGAGAGAGAATCTGGATCAGTTTGGGTCAGATGCATCACCCTGGTCTGCTCAGCTGTGACCAGGGGTCAAGTAGCAACTGCCTCATCCCCAGTCTTTCAGCAGAGATTCAGGGTGGGAGGGAGATGCTCCCAGAAAGAGGGATGTGAGTTAGGTCCACCTGCATGTCCATTGTGGCCCCTACCTGGCTGTCCAGCCTCATGTCCTACCATTCCTCCATCCCCCTAGCCTTCATCCCAAACCTCCAAGCTGCCCCAGTCCCACCATTTGATGACCAACATTGTGCCTGTACATGAGCTGTATGCCCTCCCCACCCTCATCCTTTCCTGCCTCCTCCTTTCTTCTCCGACTAGCACCATCTACAAAAGTCATTTTCTAGCTCCGTAAAACTGTCCGTGATTTCCAAGGGTTACTTAAACACTCCTTCCTCCATGCTCCTGCTATGCCTGGTACATACTACATTATAGCAGTTACCACTCGAACGTGACTGTGGATTTATATGTCTGTGTTCTGACCAGAATGTAAGCACCTGGAGGGTGAGGATTAGGTCTTTACATCATGGTTCCCAGCCTCATTATGGATCCTGGCAAAAAAAAAAAAATCCATTTCCCAGATAGTGAGTGGGTGGGTATGTGAATGAATGAGTGAATGAATGAATGAGTGAATAAATGAATTTAGCCTTTATCTGTCCTCAGAATCTGGGAGGCCCAACATGCATGATATAGGGTGGACATGAATGGAACTGTTTTTGCTCACCTGTGCCCACCACGTACTTTTTTCTCTCCAGACGGTGTTGACCGGACCTCCACAATCTAGAAGCCGAAGATGAGAGTGACCGCGCTGGCCGTGAAATCGACTGCTGCGGGTCCAGTGTCAGCCATCTTCAGGGTTGCACAGAATCCTACAAGATACTTTGCAGCCTTTTTTCCCCTGGTCCCTCTCCCATTTTGATTTTGTGAGAGCGTAGGTCATCCTTGTAAACATATCAGTAGACCTGGGGTTGGTTATTCTGTCATTTGTTACTGTCATGGGATGGCTTGCTGTGTGGGGTTGGGAGGGGTCTGTAGGGAAACATGGGACTGGGGTGGGGTGGAGAAATGCAAGTGGCTTCCCAGATGGAAACAGAGCGGGGGGTGGGAAAAAAAGCACCGCCATGAAAGAGATAAAAGAGACACAAGAGGGAGGAAGAAGAAGGCCCAGCCCTGGGAGCCTTCTCACAAAGCCTGCCTTCCTAGTCTGGCCCCAGGAGGAAGTCGTGGATACATGTGACCAAAGCAAGATGGCGGCTCACGCTTTTATGTCCCCACCCCCATTAGAGTCTCCTGAGGCCCCTGCTTAGAATCGAACCACAGGAGAGGGCCACACGGTAATGGGGGCAAGACGGGAAAGATTCCCTCCAACAAAATTTCAGATAAACTTCGATTTGTGTATTGTTTACATAACAATTTTAAAGGGTACATAATGTGTAAAGAGTTTGAATAGAACTTCTCTTCATAGTATGGTTTTTGTAAAGGATTTGTCAATATGGATTCATTTTTTTCCCTTCTATTTTTATAAGAGCAGCAGTGTTTTGAAATGGCTACCAAGCTCTGCTTCTTGAGAAGATGGATGCAGTCACGTAGGCCTGGGTTGTCTGTCTCTCACCTGTGGGTGGGAGGAACATGTAGATGGATCTGAAGGACAAGGATGTGGCTGGAATGGGTAGAGCACTCAGTAGAGTACAAGGACAAGGAGGATGGCACCATGTGATCCATTATGGTTTGCTCACAGAGATTCTAAAAGAATCCTCTGGCCCCTTTCTGTGCTGGATTTGCTTCTCACCCAGAGAGCAATTCCCACCCTACCAGGGTGTTTCATCCTATCATTTGCTGCACACACACACACACACACGGTACAAATTCCATGGGAGGAGAAAAGACAAGGATGGACATTTTTTCCTTGCATGAGGCCTTAATACCCAAATAATGAGCTAAAAACGCCACTTACAGTACATTTGCCCACAGGAACCTGAGCCTCTTTTGCTCGTTCACCGTTGAGGAGAAAGTAGAGAGCAAGACCCAGCACAGTGTATAGTGGTCAGTCAGCAAGTAGCGGAGAGAGCTGTGATGAGATGTCCAGCCCCTAGCCTGGCCCCACCGTCCCAGGTGGGCAGTAAAAGATGTGGAAAAGGTTAAGTTCATGATGGAAATGACGGTGCTGTCTTTATGGTGTTTGTCAGTGATTTGCTGTGCCGTTGGCTGATCTATCCATCTACACAGAAGGGAGATAAAGCCACTCGTTACGGGGCGAGAGATTAAACTATACTACCACAAAGTAATGGCTCTATTTGTAAGGGAAAGAAAGACGGAATTCAATGCAATGGAGGGTATTAGAGGAAATTCAAGAGGAGTTGTGCTCTGTACTGGAAAATTGGGCTGCGTAAAGGATGGTATGGATGCTCAGCCAGAGGCAAGATCAGGGACATGGTATAATGCCTGTCTATTAAATGGGTAAGTCTGCTGCCTTTATTCCCCTCCGCCCCCGGGCAAAGTCAGAGTCAAAATTAAAAAGATCAGACCATGAAAACCACTGCACTAGCTTATGGTTATTTTAAAAAAAAAAAGTTAATGAAGTAAAAACAGATTTAAAAGGCTTTGATGAAACCCAAACAACTTTCTTTTACCTTCAAGATTAAAAATGTACATCCAACACAGCCTTAGGTGGCATTGGACATTGTAATAAGGTGTTTAAAGTTCCTTTAAGGTCTAAAAAGGTGGGAGCATCTTAACTGTAGAGTGCCTTTAGCAAGCAAAGAAGGATTGAACTTACAAAATCATACATTGCATTTAAAAAAAAAAACTCCTTGGGTGACTACATTCTAAAGATGCAAATCCACGTGCAGAAAGAGGCAGCATTTTTTAATTGATTTTTTTTTAACCAAGTGCCATTAACATTTGTTCTTCACACCCCTTTTCTAAATAAGCTTAGTGTTACTTGAGCAATGTTTGGGAGGAATGATCGCATGCAAAGCAGGAAGAGTAGGTCAAAAATGTTGAAGGCCAAAGGTAAGACCAGAGGGTTTGTGAAGGTGGTTTTTGGGTGCTAAGAAAGTTAAAGAGGAGAGAAATCAATGGTATTACACATCTCATGGAGAGATTAGAAAGCATTCAGATCTGCTGCAATATATCCATAAAGACTAGAATTGTTCAGAAAACAGATTGTGAACACAATCACATTAGCATGAATCCTTTAAAAGGAAGACCTTAAAGTATTTGCGATTCTGAATTTCTATTTATTCCTTCACTGAATATAGAAACAATGGTTATCTGATTATTAGATATTATTTTGGATATGTTATTAACTTGCTATGGCTGGTAACCATGATAAAGTCTGTAATTAATAACAACATAATTCTTTTTTAAAAAGAAAAAGAAATGCTTATTTTTCATCAACTGTGTATAAATTTATCTACTTAGTTGCGTTTTGCTATTAGTGTTTTAATTTTTTTAAGTTGAGTGTTCTGATCAATTTTAGCAGCCTGCCCCCACCTTGTTTGAGTCCTGTGTTGACTGCAGGTATACAGCTCAATTTAAAAATCCTCAAGCAAAAGAATTTTATTTATAAAAGAACCAAACAGTTGCATGCATAAGGCTGTGAAGTCGGATATTTAGTAATAACGCGGCAGTGCCTTTTTTTGTATTTACCCATCGACCCCTAAGTGCAACTGTTTTATATTAATAGTGAACATTAAAAATCTCAGAGTAAAATCTATTTCACTACATGTTTTTCCTCTCCTTGTTCTGATTTAATCAGTGTGTATTTGGCATCTCTACACTGTCCCAGGGACAGTGGTGTTCTACGATATTGTTATCATGTATGATGTTTTATTGGTGCTTTTTATTCATAGTGGTTTCTTACCAGAAACATTAGGAAGACACACATTAACTGTGTACAAAAAAAGAAACATTGCTGCTGATATGTTTTATTTTTTAATTCCCCACATGCTTTTTGAGTTTTCTTTTTTAAACGGGGGCCAGCAAGCAAATTAGATGCTGCTGGGTCTGCCTGCAGAGGGCAGCTGTTTCCACCAAGCTCTCAAATCCTGAGCATTGATCGTCCCTTTCCGGTACTCAGGATTGGAGCAACAGCTGGGCCCCTGTCTCCCATTCCTTTGAAAAGACACTGAGGGAAACAAGGTTTTCTTTTGAGGTGTCATTTGTTGCCTTTTATGGAATGGGAGCCTTCTCCGGCTCTTTTGTTCTTCTGTACCTCTTATAGCTACTGCCGATGGAAGGTTTGTAAAGTGCACTCCCCAGCTAGAATTAGGATCTCAACAAGAGCCTGGGCTAGGGGATTGAGCTGGGCTGAATGCATAGGTATGCAATCAGAAGGGCAGCAAGGGGAGGAAAAGCAGGTCCCAGTCTCATCGGCCCTCTGGAGATGTCTGCAGCAGTTGGCTCCAGCTTGCGTGCAGAGAAACAGCCTGATCAAGGCGCTCGGATGTGCCTATTACAAGAAGAACCTGCGGAAGGATAATTTGCACATGGGGCTGTGATAACACTAATGTTGATTTTTTTTTACAAGTCATCTGAGATGTTTGCAAAGTGAGTTTTATTTTTTGTAATTCCTTTATCTTTACTTAAAGGTGAATGTGTATTCCTCTGGGAGGAATAGGAAGAAAACAGGAATGTTAATAGTGTCAAACAGAAGACTTCCTCCCTTATTAATATATAATCCTCATGTACTTATGCCTAATGTAAGCTGACTTTTAAAAAGCTTTCTTCTGTTGCATGCCCCATGCAGGCATCCCTGTTGTACATGCATGCCTTTCGTCCTGTTTTCCTGTATAAAGTTAGTGAACAAAGAACTATTTTTGCCTAGTTCATGTTGCCAAGCAATGCATATTTTTTAAATTTGTCATATATGGAAATAGCATGTTTGTTACATGTAAAAGCTTTACTGATATACAGATATACTAATGTTTGAAGATGCTGTTCTTTGCAAGTGTACAGTTTTCAAATGTTGTTACCAGTGAAACACCCTTGTGGCTTAAACTTGCTACAATGTATTTATTACTCATTTCCTCCCATGTAACTAAGAATCATGGCTATATTTCATATCAACGTTATATTGAAAGTGAAGGGAAATGATTAATACAAGGTTTTGTAACACTGGTGTGTGTGTTGTTTTTTCTTTTTGTCAATATAACTGATTAGAAAACAAGAACTGAATCTTAGAAATAAGCCAGCAAGGAAGAACGAACGTGACATCCCTATAAACTATTCCCACTTGATCATTCTACACAAGTTATGTCTTCAACTATGAGCTGCTTTTCTTAATAGGTAGGAAGAGAGGTATAAAATTTTATGAAGTTTGATTTGCACTCAGAGTAGCCAATAAATTTATCACCTGACTTAGGGGCATGTTTCTAAATACAAACTCTAACCCTGCAGATGATATTGTTTATAACTTACTCTCCACCTTAATGCCTTTGAAATCATATTTCACCCCTTAACCACGGCATAAAGAACAGCAACCTCCTTGGAGCCTCAAGGTTTTAACAACATTCTACTCTCATTCTACAACTAATTCCAGCATGATATTTAATATATATTCTAAATAATGTCAGTTAAACATATGGCTAGAGAGGCTAACCTAAGTTTGAATTCTGGCTCCAGTACTCTCTGGCCATATGGTGGTGACAAGGTACTTACCCTCTCTGAGCCTTGAGTCTGGTTTGGTTTAGGCCTATGCTACTCAAAGTTTATGTTATTAGACCTCTAATCAAAAAAAAAAAAAAAAAGAGAGAGAGAGAGACCAAAGAAAATAGGCTGTAGAGGTTATTGTCACCAAAACCTAGTAACCCAGTATCTCAAGATTTCTCTGGGGCAACCACAGCTTGACATTGTGGCAATGACCACATGGTGATTCCCTTTTCACTGGCCTCAAGCTGCTCAAGAGACACACAAAACCCAAAATGGTCCCTAGAAACACGAAGAAATGCCTCATAAGCTGAGAAATGCCTCATAAGTTCTTCCTAAAGTTAAATTCTTACAGCCCAAATGAGCGTATGACTGAGAATTCTATAAGGAAGGGGGGACAGTATACAAAAGAAAAGTCCAGCCTCACTTTTGAAATGTGTGGAATGAGGGTAAATGTGAGAGCTGTGAGATTAAAGGAAAGGGAACACGGGGCTCAGGGCTGTGCCTGGAACAGCGTTGGTTAGCCATTTTGATCAACAAAGCTGTAGCTCTTTGCCAGTGAGCTTTGTAACAGACTGTTTGTTCAGTTCTGGAGAGGAGGTTACTCATATAGTAAAGCTTTTAGGACTTCCCCTTACAGTCCCCTCTTCCCCCAAAGACTGAAATCCATTCATTAAAGAGGAATGGTTAATGTCTATATAAAACCAAGCATGCTGGCTTGGAAGAGGCTGCAATGGGTTTGAGTCAGCAGTCCTGTAGGGGCACAGGTGAGTTCTGTTCACTCATGCTCTCCATGCTAACGAGAAAGGTACCAAGGCACCAATACAAAGAGAACTCAAACTCATGAAAGCACCTTGGCTTGGTCCCTTCAACAATTACCACATCTGTCGGTGGCCCTGATTCCCAATCTACCCAAGACTTATTATGTCCAGAGTTTGAGGGGAGGCCTTGGGGGCAGCAAAAATCTCACACCTAACCAGAACCTAATCCTCCGCTAGAGAGATGTAGAGTGGTCAGGGAGGAGCTGGCCCACCCAGAAGCACAGTGTGGCAGCTCGGATTTTGTCCACTTCCTCTTTCTCACTGAGCAATGCTAGCATATTACACACAAGCACCAATCTCACAGACACTGTCCACTGGCTTCTACGACCACTTCCATTTTTTATTTTTTATTCACACATCACAGTCCCTGAGAACTCACCCTTTCCTGGGCACTTCAGCCTTTGGATCCTCGGTAGTAGCTGTGGGATGCCCTAGCTCCCTCGGTGCCTCTCAAACCATCTGTGAATTCCACTTGTGTTGGTATCGCTTCTTTCCAACCTACATGATCCAAATCTTTTGTAAAATACAATAAAAGTAAAAGAAAAACTTAAAAGCCCCTAAGATTGTACTAGAGTCAATAGACAAAGTCATTCTGTCAGATTGCTATAATAAAAACCCTGTTCTAGCTCCCTAAGCTCTGGGTCAGCCTGCAAAATCAGTCTGGAAGGTTACACTCAGGATGAAATGATGGCAATCCCCCCACATAGGCCAGTAATGCCCGCAATGCAATGGAGGTGTGACCGTCTGGTCTGAGGAATGCCTAGAAGCTGGCCCAAGGATGGTGAGTGCTGTGTTCACTTGTCATTTCTAAGTACTGAAAGAGCTGAGAAAGGGGACATGTTGGAAGGGACAGAAGGGGAGAGTCTAGCATAATGGGAGTGGAGTGGGAAGATAGAGCTTGAACTTAGTCTTTGAAAATGGGACAAATGAAAGAGTATTGTTTCCGTGGCAACCCTGACACCATGCTCTTCACACTCCACAGTCTCGGTTTCTGTCCCAGATGGACAAAGAATGGAAGATGTTTCGTGTGTGTGTGTGTGTGTCTACACATTTGGGGATGCGGGTATGTGAAATAGAAAATACCGGTGACTGTGAAAATGAGAAACTTTGGCAAAACTGGAGCGTGACACCTCAGTCACTGCTAAAGAGCTCCAAGAGAGCAGATGATCTTTGACAGTGTCCTCCCAGGAGTCACTCTGGCTCAGCGGCTGCCTCCAACCAGCCTTGCCGCTGGGGCTCTGTTGCCTGAACACTGCCTTCTCTGTGATGTAAACCTGGGAATTCAGTGTCTGAGAATTTCTTCCATGGAATATTTTTCACTCTTAAGTGGTTTCTACTTCAATTTTTAAAACCAACAGAGAAACATTTTGGCAACCTTATAAAGCTCAAACTTTGTAAAAAGACAGTTTTGTGTTTATGCTTGACTCAGGAGGCATGCTTTTAAATAGTGTGTTCCACAGTTCTTTGAGGTTTTATTTTTTTAAGTTCAATCCAGGAGAAACAAAGTTGGAGCTTTGGTGAGTGAAACAGCCCCACCAGAGCTGATGGAACTCGAGACAGCCCAGAAGTTCCAGTTAAACCCCTCTGTGGAGACCACAATTTGGACTGGGTGTCTCTGTTTGTGCCAACGTCCTTGGGAGATAGTTCCAGTTTTCCATGTCATAAATTCTAATGGGCTCCAGAGTGAAGTCAGACAAACCTACAAAACCCCACAATCAAATCTGTCCAATTGGACCTCATCACTTCACTTTCTGTTATGTTTATCCCAGATCTGTTCACTGGGGAAAAGGTGAAATGTGGATTCACCCATACACAAGTCCCTTTTGGCGTTGACTGACGATCCTGTTACTCATCCAAGGTGGACTGTGTACAAAGACAGTGAATTGTGCATGAGAGAAATAAAATGCATGCATGACAAATCATTTCCCTCATCCATTGCGAAATTCATGAGCACACACGCTACCTACTTTCTTCCGTTCCTGTGTTCGGGGTCCAGATTGCTTCATTGCCTAACTTTATTCTACTTTGCTCTCCTAAGACAGAATCCAAGCTGTCATTCACCTGCAGTTCACTGCACCTATCTATGTGTGCTTCTAAAGTGATCATACCCAATTATCTCTCCAATGAAGATCCAAGGAGGCAGGCCCCAGGCTTGCTGTCTTCCTCATACAACAGGATTTCCTGAGGACTAGATGCTGACCAGCTCCATGTCTGGGGGCAGACACCTTGCAAGACAATAGTGCCAAGTTCCTTCTAGAAATGGTAGGTGAGTCCAGTTACAGTGAATGACAGGAGCATAGGGGTCAGGGTGTCCATAAGAGGGCAGGAGGGAGAATAGGAACTGCTGAACTCCTCCCCAGCAGCCAAGCTGCCGGCTCCCTCTGAAGAAAGGGAACTACGCTGAGGATAAGCAAGAGCTCCTGGAGAGGGCCTCGGGGTCATCCAGATTTGGGGCATGATAGAACACGTGAGCTTGAGGAACTGAAATAAGTAAATACAGAACTGGAATGAAGAATGCAGAGAATGGGAAGTGGTGGGGGATCAGGGAGAGGGACAGGATGGAGGGAGTGGCAGGGTTATAAGAACTCTGCCTTGAGGACCATAGCTGCCCTTGCCTGCCAGCAGTGTGATCAGATAGATGTAGGGTTTGTTTGTCTGTTTGTTTTGTGAAACCAAAGGCCACATAATGAAATGTTTCCCTCCTGTCCCACAGGCCAGCCACCCCATGCCCCTTCCTGGAGCCTTTCGGTGTTAGTTTTTGGTGTTACTACCAAGGGATATTTTATACATTTACAAGCACATATATTTTCTCCCTTTTTACACACAAAAGAACATAGCATGCACACTGTTCTTCATGGTGTGGTACTTTTCTTTTTTCACTTAAATCAGTTTTGGAAACTATTCATACATTGCTTCATATTTTTGGATGACTACGCAGTCCTCTGGTCTGTGAATTAATGTGACTTCTTAGCCAGCCCCTCACTCAGGTTGCCTTCACTCTTGCTGTTACAAACAAGGCTCTGATGAAATAAATTGTCTGTGGGTCATTTCTCAAGGGTGCCCACAGTGGGAAAGTGTGATTGCTGGATTAAAGGGTATCATATCAGTCAGTGTTCTCCAGAGAAACACCATTAAATATACATATACATGAGAGAAAGAAAGACAGAAACATTTTAAGGAATCGCTCAGTTGGGGCGGTGGGCAGCTGGCAAGTCTAAAGTCTATAGGGCAGGCCAGCAAGCTGGAAACTCAGGCAGGAACTGATGATGCTTCAGTCTTGAGGCAGAATTTCTGCTTCTCCCAGAAACCTCAGTTTTGACTCTTAAGACTGTCAACTGATTGGACAAAGCCCACTTACATCACAGGTATTATTTATTTTCCTAGTTTTTCCCAAGTTGCCTTCCATAGATTTATACTTCCAGCCATAATGGATGACCATGTTTTATTTCCTACACCCTCAGCAATTCCTATATCACCAATCTTTAAATATTTTCCAATGTACTAAGTGAAAAATGTGTTCTTTTCATTTGCATTTCCCTTATTTGAGTAAGATTGAGCATATTTTTATGTGCTTAATAGTCATTTGTAATTTCCTTTGAATTGTCTGTCCATATATTTACAATTGGGTTGTTGACCTTTTTCTAATAATTTATAGAAGAAGCTCTTTGTATATTGTGGAAATTAACCTTTGCTCTGTGATATGAGTAACAAATATTTTGTCCACTTTGTATTTCGATTTTGCCTGTGGTAATTGTTGCCATAGAGAACTTCTTTTAATGTAGTTGGATTTCTTGATCTTTTTCTTTTTGGCTTCTGGATTTTGAATCATTTTAAAAGGCCTTCTCCACTTTGAGATACACTATGTTTTCTTCTAGTACTTTTATGGATTCACTTTTTTAATATTTATACCTTTGAACCATTCCCTGTATAAAGTATGAGGTATGAATCCAATTTTATTTCTGTACAAACATGGCTACCCAGTTGTACCTATGCTATTTATTGAATTAATCTATCTTTTCTCCACTGATTCGAAATGCCAGGTCTGTAGTATACCAGCTTCTTCCATGTATTTAGTTCTAGTACTGAACGTCCTATTTTTCTTTCCAATAATATGTTTGTCTGTTCATGTACCAGCACCCGCATTGTGTTAATTATTATAACTTAAAATTTTGTTTTAGTATCTAGTAGGGAGATTTATATTTTAGAAAGATCACACCATCTCTGTTTTGTGAAATGGATTATAGGAGAGGCATAGTGGAGCTGGGGAGACACGTCAGTGGCTACTGCATTAGTTCAGACAATCTGCAGACTTGAGGGAGTGACACTAGGAAGAGGAAGAAGTGGCCAGACCTAAGTGATTCTTCAGAGACAGCATCATCATGATTAATAAGGGACCTGATTAATGGGTATTGAGAGAGAAAAGGAAGAATCCAGAATGCGTCTTCAGTTTCTGGCCTGGGCATTTGGGGAGCTGGAGTCCCATTCACCAGGGAGGGAGTGGGCTGAGTCGGGTAAGGGAAGCAGATGGAATTTGTTATGTTAGCTGATCTACCTCATCATCCAACACAAGTAACCTGGGAGAAATAATAGCTAGCTAGCAGTGAAGCAGAGACTCATATGTTACACCAATAAGGTTGATGTTGGGATTGTCCCACTTTGCAGATACGTAAACTGAGGCTCAGAGATGTTAAGCTACTTGTCTGAGGTCACAGAACTGTGACAGGGAGGAACAGGAGTTAAAATCTAAGTCTGTATAACCTCAAATTCTGATAGGAGGGGACCATGGCTGGCTGTCTTAGGCTCTGAGACCCCCCATATGAGCACTCACAGTAAGGAGAACATGGCGAATCCTCTAAGCCTTTTCTTTCTAACACATGTTGCAGCCTGAGACACAAGGGTACATGCAGGCAGCAGAATTCTACAAAAAAGGACCACCTCAAGACATTGGCTAAAATATGTCCCTCATTGTAGAAGAGAAACCTTCATAGCTGTGGTTTTCAGCCTGTCTGCATGCTGATCACATGGGGAACTTTACGAGCTGCTGATGCTGGCCTACCCCCAGAGACTGACTAGGTTGGTCGGGGATATGGCCTGGGCATGGGGATTTTAAGCCCCCAGGTGATTCCAATGTGCAGCCAAGGGTGAGAATCACACATTAAGGGAACCTGCTTTTCCTCTCCTACTGAGGTCCTTGGGTGCCCTACCTACTGGGATCCTTTAAGCCAAACGGAACAAGCAATGGAGTTTCAGCAGGCTCAGAGTCACTTCCCAGATGTTTACCCTTGCTGGCTTGCAATGGTGCTTGCAATGCCTACCACAAGGGCCCAGTTTTGGAAATTAATGTACTTTATTTAGGTTAATGAATTTTGTTGCTTGGGATGACTAACACATTAGCCAAGTGATGCATTAGCCAGAATTCATCAATTTGATTATCCATGTATCTGTCAGCACAAGTTAGATTATGCCATATTAACAGACACCCTCATCACTTCAGTGGCTTAAAACCACAAAGACTTATTTCTCACTGGGATGCATGATCACAGGTCAGCTAAGGCCTCTGCTCCACACAGCTCACTGAGACCCAGGCTCACACAACTGCCACCACTGGGGCACTGATGCTTGCTATGTCAAAGGAAAAGAAGGATGTGGCTTTTTCCAGAGGTAAGCTCACATGTCAACAGCCAAAGCAAGTCACAGTCATATCTAATTTTGAGAGAGCTGGGAAGTGCAATCCTACTCTGTGCCCAGGTAAGTAAGGGTGTAGGGTCCTGTTGGCCAATGTCCAACCCCACTGTTGGGGAATCTGGGCCCATTACAAAGCAAACTCTGGTCACTTTACCTGGGTTCACTGCCTTTCTTCAGATCCTCAAAGTCTGGAGGGACTTGAAGTAGTATCATCAGACAAGGTGGTATCCTGAATGGTCAAGTGACCACCTGTCCCACCCGCACATGCTGTGTAATCGCCAAAGTCTCAGAATCAGGCCCGGCCTCATCTTGTCAGACTCTCCTCCTCTGTCAGATCCCAGTGGACTCTGAGCAAGCCAATTTCTTTTATCATTCATTTCCAGCTGGGCTGCAACCTGTGGATTACTCCAGGTTCAAAGCCTCAGAAGCAGGGGAATTTACTGCTATAAAAGGTGCTTTCAAAAGCAATGGTTCTCACCTTCAGGGCACATTTGAGGCTGCTCTGACTCAGTCTCCCATTCAAAGACTAGGTTCTGTGGAGAGCCGGCAGGAAACTGACAAACCTGACGATTTGAGGGACTGACTCGAAAAATAAAATAAAGAGGAACAGGTGCCAGAGCAGCAGAAGTGCCTTCAATGGCTTGCCACCCACCTCCACTGGATGTGCCTGATCAAAGAAGCTTTAGCTCAGCCCCTCCCTGCATCCAGCAGAGATCTCATAGGGAGGAGCTACTTTCCCTCTTCTGCTGACAGCAGCAAAGACGGTGCCTGCTGCTTCCCATGGTCTCAGATGCACCTTTAGAGGAACTGCCCATAAGATCCTGGCTGCTGAGCAGGAAGAGGGCCTTCTGCTCCACAGATGTGACTCCCACCCCAACTCGGGGACACAGTCAGGGTGCTTTGCTTTTCAGATCTATTCTGAATGGGGTTTTCCTTGGCCAGGACGCTGAAGAAGATTCTAGAAAACCAGAAGCTTTGTGCTCATTTTGAAATTCAGCTTCCTTCACCTTTAAAATGAAATTCTACCCTTCTAGGTACTTTGAAGTGCTGCCAGCCTGAATAGATGGCTTTAACTCCCCCCACCCCGCCCCGCCCCTACCACCTCCGCCACTCAGGGCCTTGAAACCCAATTTCCTGAGTTCAGTTCCAAGCTATGCCACTTACCATACATTGGGTAAATTCCTTCACCTCTCTGTGCCTTAGTTTCCTCTCTCTGTGAAATAGGGGTAATACCTAGTGGTATATTAAATACCCAGTGAGGTATTTTGTCCTCTGTATTCAGAGGATTAAGTGAGTTGATATATACAAAGCACCTAAAACAGTGCCTGACACATAGGACATGCTCTTAAGTGTTAGTGGCTAATATTATCATCATTATTACAAAACCCAAGTGCCATCCAGTCTATACCTCATCAGCTGATGGCAGGAGTCATAAGCTACAAAGTCAGAACTCTCTCCAGCCTAGAAGTACCTGAAGATCCAGGCATCCTGTGGACAGACCATCTCTCCATTCCCCTTGGATTCCACAACCATGGCTATAGGCTTGGTGACTTGATGTCAGAGTCAGGAGCCATTAGCTCTCAGCATAACACCCCCAATGGGCTACTGAGAGAAGATGTCTCCTAGCCCTTCTGTGTCTGCTGTGAGTGGAGAGGAGGAGGCAGAGGACACAGACACAGCCTATTAGATGTCCCATGCTGCCCTTAATGGGAGATGTCATCTTGCAGAAAGAGTATTTGAAGTGTGATGAACCTGGGACATGGAATTCTCTTGGGGTTTCCTTCCTTCTTGTGTCTGGGGAGAGATTGTTAATAAAACCACAGAGAGGTAAGAAAAGATGGAAGAATAGGAACAGTGAAAGGCAGTGGTTCAGGGTAGGATGGAGGGATCTGGGAAATATAAAGCACTCTACAAATAAGGTAAGGTACACCATCCTTTGGCCAGGCTGCTCAGGGCAGGGAAGCCTGGGGCAGTTCAGTCCATTTCATAGCAGAGTCACCCTCCAGGCAGATGCTGACCTAGCACTCACAACCCGGGGTTCTGCACGCACATGCACATAAACGTATGTCACACATATCTATGCATGCACACTCACACTACACAACCCCTAATACACACACACACGTCCACCATGCAAGCCCATACATGAACATGCACTCGCACACACACACACACACACACACACACACACACACACACACACCCATCCCCAGGGTTGTTACACCAGTTCCTGCATGACTAAGAATCCCCCAGGTCTAACAGGAATCAGTAAGAAATGTATTCAGTGTCCATAGCAAGGAAGGAAAGGTCACCTTAAACATTTTCCCGGCAAATCTCCTGTCACATTCTGGCAGCCCAAGAAGCGGTTTCAGAAATGAGAAGGGAAAGCAAAGCAGCAGCTGACGCCCTCTGGTGGACAGTGTGGTCTCAGCTACCTGTACATTTGCTCCAGCAAGACAGCTGCAGAGCAGCACAGCTCAACAGTTGAACAGCACTACCCAAATCAACACAAGTTTGCTTGGAGGGGAGGAGGAGCAGGAGGTGTGGCTGGAGAGGAAGAATATAAGAAAGAGACCATCTCTGCCCGAGAGGAACTCAAGGTCTCCCAGATCACCCTCTCTTCTAGCCTGGGATTGCTCTCCCCATCCTCACACCCAGAGAGTAATAACTTAAATATAATCATAAACAATCATGGATGTTCCACTCACTGAATCCCCTTATGTTCACATTCTGCACAAGGCACTTCTCATCCAGTAGTTCTCATCCTTCTTGCAACATTGTGACTTAAATCTCGAGTCTAGTTTCATAGATGAGGCTCAGGGCAAATGACTTGCCCAAAGTCCAACAGCCCATAAACACTGGAGATGTTATTTAAATTTACTTTATTTTAAATGCATACCAATGGTACAATGCTTTTCAAAGGAGTTTATAGTAAAAACACATCTCTTTCCCATCACTGTCCCCAATAGGTCATTAGCCCAAGGGTAACCTTGGTTTTTAGTGCTTTGAAGCTTGTCCGCATATATCCTATGAATATAAAAGGAATCTTTTTTTTTAAGCACAAAGAGTAGCATATCAAAAGGTAGCTTATCTAAATCTTGCTTTTTTCACTCATTGATATAATTGAAGATTATTCTGCAGCAATAAATGCATAGAGCTGCCTCATCCTTTTTATGGAATAACCGCAGGTCATTTAACTTGCCCAGTGCTGATGGGCATTTAGACATTGCCAGTTTCCTGCCGTTACAAATAAACTGAAATGAACTCTGTACACATGTCCTTTTGCACAAATGGAATTGCTGGGTTGAAGGACACAGACAGGTGTTTGTGATTTTGACCAGTGTCATCAAACTTCCATCAGTTGTAACAACAGATCTGCTGAACCCCTGCATTGGCAGGAAACGGAATCTGGGATCTCCTGACTCCAAAGCCAAGGCTATCTCCCCCACAGCATGCCATTCCTTGACAAACTCCCAAAGTCATGACTAGGATTCACCAGTAGACAGCTTTGCAGGAGCCACACCATCAGGTTCTCTTGAACCGCCTCAGGGGCACTGAGTTTGGGGAAGAGGGGAGTCCTCCCAGCTCTGGGGGTAGAATGTCTAGCCAGCCAGTAAGCAGTAGCTCTGGACAGACTAGGCCTTTGGAGGTTGCACCTTGGCCTCCACAGGCATCTAAAAGGAAGCAGTGAAGTGACCTCTGTGCCCAGGGCTTCGAAACCACCAGTAAGTACCTCATGAGAGGAGAATACTATCTGGCCTCTGCTGAGAGGAAGAGACTCTTTCTTATCAGGGGGCCTTTGAGACTCTGCTTCACTGCCCTGGGTTCTACAAGGATGAGCACATTTTGCTTGTCACTTACTACTGAGCAGCAGTCACCTCTGAGAAGAGATGGCAAGAGAACACTTTGTCGTCTCGCTGCCCCTTGTGCAGCCTATTCCACCAGCAAAGTTTCTTATCCTCTTTCCCTGTCCCCCACTGGCATTGCAGGACACCTGGTGAGCCAAGGACAAAGCGGTCTTGCTTCTGAGGGGACCAGCGTGTGTGGGCAACAGACTTTCCCCAGCAAGGAATGAAAGGCAGTCAGCCAGTGAGATCCACACCACACACTGTAGAAGGTTCCAGAAGTGGGGCAAGTGGGGCAAAAGTCCCAGCAGGGCCTGCACCTCCCAGCAGCCTCGGGCTCTTGGTGCCATGGAAGCCCAGCTGGCCCCTGCTCAGCACCTGGAAGAAACCATGACTAGAGAGCCGGAAGTGAAAGTGGAGCCTGTAAAGCTGTCTGGACACTCCCGGTGGACGGTGAGCACAGCCAGGTGAGGGAAGCCTCGTGACCAGCATCACCACACCCTCTCAGGACTCTGAAAGGGTGTCAGTGACCTCCCAACTGGACAAGAGTGCTTCGGACAGTGGTCCTCACACTTGACTGCATAAGAAAACAGCCAGAAACCTTTGCTTATTTTTTAGGTGGGATAATGATAGTATAGTTATGTCAAAAAGAAAAAAGAAAAAAAGAAAAAGAAAAGAGCCCTTATCTCAGCCATATCTACTAACCTGTCTATGAATGAAATAATAGGATGTCTGGGATGATTCAAAATAATATGGGGGAGGAGGGGTGTGAGTAGGGAGAAATGAAACAAAAGTGTCCACATCAGTAACTGCTGAAGCTGGAAGCTGGGCTGTGGGTACATGGGGGTTCATGATACTATTCCATTTACTTGTGTATATGTTTAAAATTTTCCATAACAAAAAGTAGAAGAGAGAAGAGGAAGCAGCATGCACGGAGCTTGGTGAAAACACAGCTCCTCAGGCCCCTGCCCTAGAATGTTGAGTGAAGGTGGAGGGCCAGGCGTCTGCTTTCATCAGGTTCCCACAGGCATACTGAGAATCGGCAGCAGGGCCCTGAGCAAGCCAGGGCTGGGCAGCTGAGGGCACAGGTGGGAGACCGCTTAGGGCGGGAGGCACCCCTGGAGCACCCCTGCAAATGTACCTCTGTCTCTCACCATCAACCACTGAGCCTGCACTTGGCCTGTCAGTGCCAGGAATATGAATCGCCTCAGGCTCAGCCTTTTCATTTTTCACCTGCATCACTGTCAAGATCACAATAAGAAGAGTGGCAGAATCTATGCACCGTACCAGTTCAATCTTTATTAAAATCTTTTTTGTGCACAATGTTCCCAATTTGTTTCTTTGTTCCTGGTATCTGGAGTTGCACAGCTTCTGATATTTGTCTTGGATGGAGTAAGTTTGACTGACTCTCAGGCAGTGTAAAGGGAGTATCCACATCCCAAAAGACCTCCATCCGGCAGGAAGCATCATCCCCATAGCCAGGCTGCTGTGTTTGGCCTGCCTCTGAGGAGCTCACTCTTTGCCACCAGCTTGCATGGCCCCACAGAAGGCTTCCAGAAGGCGGAGATGTGGGTAGCCCGAGCCTGGACCATGTATCTCTATGACTCAGGTAGGCCGAGTGCAGCTGAAAGTTAAATCTGACTAAACCTGACCCAGGCCTCTAACCTTGAGTGGGGACTTCACTCTGTGCTCCCTTGGGCCCTGGAGTGGGCAGAGGTACCTCAGGTCTTCAGGCTTCACACACTCCCCGACCCTTCCACCAAAGCATCTATCTCTCTATCTGCTTTATTCGTTGGGGGGGTCTGGGTATAATCTTTATTATTTTTTAAGGTCTGTTTCTTAAAAAATACACATATTTTTTAAAGTTTGAAAATGGGAAAGAATAAAAATTATGGCTGGAGAGATTGTACTCTTGGAATAGGTGAGAATGTGAAGCCAAGGCTCCTGATATAATGTATGATTTTAATTTGACATATAGCCTCAGCACTCCATTCCATTTCTTCACACCATGCATGACCCCTAAGCCTTGGTCCTTTCCCTTACATTTATTAATCCCCTAAAGCAGCAAGAAACAATGGCCAGGCCATGACTAAGGATCACAAGGTATGTTAAGCCAAAGATAACATCATGCCCTAAGTTGTGTTTCAGCCCCTGACCTCTAAAGTGGAATGCACCCTGGTCACTTCCCCATGAAACCAGACTTAGGGACACTGAAGCTGCCCTCAAGACCTAAAATTATGATTTACCACCCTTACCTCACCCTTGATTAGTTTCACCTACGACCCCAAAACCCTCACTAATGGTGACATATAATTTTTGCTCTCTAAAGCCTTTTTGCCTGGAAACCATCAGGGACTTTGGGTTTTCTTGTGCAAGCTGCCCATTCTCCCATATATGTAGCACCATATAATGAAGGCCACTTCCTCTCACTGTACCTCAGTGTCAGCATAATTGGCTACCTGCAGCACAGGTGGGAAAGAATAAAAATTATTCTTTGCTCAGTTACAATGTAAACTGGTACAACCATGTAGGAAAACAATTGGCAGTTTCTTAAAAAGTTAAAGATACATCTACCATATAATCCTGCCATTCTCCTCCCAGAAATTTGCCCAGAGGAAGGAGTCGATGATGAGGGATGATGAGGAACACTTGAGTGTAGATATCTTAAAAGCCCTGATCATCCAAGAGGAGCTGTGAGCTGTTCCCACTCAGGGTCTATAGACACACACAGAGAGAGGGTGACACAGCCCTTGTGCAACAAGGAAGACTTCACAGGGACAACTGCCAAGCCCAGTGGGTTGGGCCAGGCCTCGCTGGGGGAATTCCTATGAGTGCTAACATTTTCCAAGGTGAGGGAGAGGACCATCTGGGGACAAGCGCTGCTGTAGAAATAATCTGTTCCTGCATCGCAAACTGTGAGCTTGTAATTATAAGCATTGATAATAAACAATAATAGGCACAATAATAGTATTTTACTGAGCCCCCACCAAGTTACAAGAACTTAATTTGCTAAGAAATCTGCAGAGAGTACCTGATTTAGTCATTTCAACAACACTATAAAGTATTATTCCCCTTGTGAGGGTTCAGAGTCAGCCACCCCAAGATATGCCTCAGTGGTATGCAGATTACTTTGCACTGAAGGCAATTGTAGCTACAGGCTCAAGAGAAACTTCTACCTTTCCCTTTAATTACCAAGAAGAACTTGAATCAGGGGCTTTGTTCATAATAATAAAGTATCAGAGTTAATTTCTTTTAACCTACTTATAGGGAAAAGGCAAACTTTTCTTTACTAAAGGTCTGTTCTTCCCATCATTCTGCAATGACCCTTTGAAGCCTCCAAAGTGCATTATCTCCCCCACTCCAGCTCAGGATGTTCTATATATCTCAATTCCCCTTTCTACCTCTGAACCTTTCCTGCATGTGGAATCTCTGATTGCAGTGTATTAGAGTTCCTATACATATGTATGTATTAAATTTGGTGATTTCCTCTTGCTAATCTGTCTCATGTCTGTTTATTAGACCAGCCAGAAGAACCTTGAAGGTAGAGAAAAGTTTGTTCCTCCCCCACACCATTTTACAAATGAAGAAACCGAAGTTCAGAGGGTTTAAGTAACTGGCCCAAGGTTGCACAGCCGATAAGTGGCAAAGCCAAAAGTTAGAGGATGGCATTTACTCTTTCAGTTCTTGGGGACCCATATGAGAAGTCGCTTCCCCGCTGCGTTCAGTGTAGTTGAATACATTAAAGAAATTCTCAAGGTCAAGTTTCCCATTTTGACCTCTTATTTTGTAAACTCACGGGTTGTTTTTCTATCAGCCCTTTCAGAAGTTGACAGAGCAACAGCCCTTCCCCTTTATGTTCTTCGCCATGATCCCAGCAAGGCTTCGAAGATGTAAAGTGGAGACTTGTTGAAAACCTGCTGGGAGACAGGGGGACTGACTAACCATCCTAGGCTACCTCCATCTGTGAAAGCTCATGTTCATGGTCATTGCTACTACTGTCAACATAATAGTTGATGTGCAATGAGTGCTAACTTCCTACTCTAGGTGCTCTTTTTTTCTTAAGTTATTAGCTCAGTTAATATTCACACAATTTCTTGTGATAAATACTATTTCATTTTAAAAATCACAACAAAGGCTTGGAAAGATAAGTAACCTGCCAGAAATCATGCAACAAAGACAACAGTTCTCAAGTGAAAGGGTCTCCCACTCTAGTTACACACAGATCTTCAGGCAGAAAACAAGGCTTGCGGCCTCCTTGGTGGGCTGGAAGCTAAGCCTCTAATGGCATCTTCTGTGGTCCAGCTCTGTGACCCTCATTCTGCTGTATGCAGCTTACTATTGCCCCCAGGGCATTCCCATCAGGACTGGGGGTCATGCCCAATGCCTCAAACATGAGCTACCATGGCTTATAAAACACGCTTTGCTGCCTCTATAAAACTGCTCTTTCCATGAGGGTGAGCAACTGTTCAAACACTGGCTGAAAAACTGAAATCCAATAAACCTCTGGAAAATAGTTAATATTATGAAGATCAAGTCAGATCTACAAGAAAGCACTATGAAAAATACAAATCAGTTTTACCATGATTAATAATAAATGTTAGCACATCACTAGGTTCGAACAAATAAATGTCTCCAGATTCTTCCAAGAGGCAGTTCTCTTCTCCATGGCAGCCAACTGTGTGTACCACTGACCTCTCCCAAATCCTCTTCTCTGTGCACCTAACACTGAAAGACCCCAAGTCCCTTGACAACAAAGAGGGCTGATGTATATCCCTGTCACATGCTCTGATATTCTTAGCCTCTCGCTCTCCAAGAGCAATGAGGTGTTCAGTATAGCGAACTCAGAAGAGTTTAGAGCTCCCCTATGCCAAACCTGTTTTTTCCATTGTAAAAGTTCCTATCCCTGTCAGGTGGCATAATGTCACCTATTGGTCAACTGACTGCAGTTAACTTTGGCCAGATTACTTCAGAATCAAAACCCAAAGTGAAAGATGCAATTTGAATTCTTCTTGGTTCCCAATGCTTCAGAAACGGTGGGCACTCATGTTGAAGTCTCCTGCCAGCTGTCTCTCTGAGCTCATTTATGACTATGTTAGATTCTGAGGACAGGAAATTATACATAAAACCTCTACTCACTTTCCCACGTTCCAGGTAACGATGCAATTTCTCTCACACCTCGGCAGCTCTTCTGAGAGTACCTGTCAGTTTGGGATGATGGAGGGGCCATTCTGGGCCATTTGTCACCAGAGTAGCTTTGGCTGGAGGGAGGCAAACATCCCCTCAGACTTCCCCACCTCCCAGGCCTTCCTCACAGCCATTGCTTTTCTCACCATCAACTCAGTTATCGAAACTGGCAAAACACTTTATGATTTTATCTTCCAGATCTATTCCTGGACCTTCTAACTGGACTGAGTTGTGCTAAGTCAACTTTTGTATCATGAAAGAAGCACAAAGCATCAGCTTTTCCTCAAAGCCCAGCCACATCACCCCAGATTGCCAGTTGTCCCAACACATTGCATGTTACATATTACAGATTATATAGATCTGATTCAGCAGGTATCCCACACCTATAATGACCACCTCTCAAAGCTGGATTCCACCTCTGACCTTTCTCCTCACCTAGTTCTGCAGACTTGCGTATCTCAAAACAACAGAAGTTAGATACCCATACACAGAATCCACACATCCTACCTGGCAGATAATCCACCAACTTCAGACTCAAAATATCAACATTGGCATCAAACATTCTAGTTACCACATCTTTTAAAGGAACAGATACCACAAAACACAGTGAAAGATATTCAATATGTGATTATCTACATGAACAAGGGGAAGAAAAAGAGGAAAGACTGAAGGTGTAGGAAATCAATTCATTAGTGAGCCAGGCACCCTGCCTGCAATGAAGCCACCCCAGCCTCCTGTGTCCTACATCATGCTCTATCCAGTTCTGCCCTGCAGGAGGCCTGGAGGAACAAGGTACCCTCAGATTAGAAGGCACACTCAGGGATGATTGAAAACAGACACTTAGGAAGATTGGTTTAGGCTCTGAAGGCTAATAGCAGCTACTTTAACTGCCCTCAGCTCCCTGGCAGCACACCCCAATTTCATTTTCTTAAGTTATAACTAATGACACTTAAACTCCATCATCTGGAAGCAGGGGAGCACAAGAGATCCCTGCCAGCCAATTAACCACAAGGAGAATGTTTAACCTCCCGTAATACAAGATATTAAAATTAACAGGGAGATGCTCACTTTTCACTTATCAAATTTACAGATATGTTTTAAATTGTAATAAAAGGCATCCATGCACAGCTGGTCAGAAATATGTACACGCTTTCAGAAGAATCATTTGACAATATCAATCAAAGCCTTTTAAAAATGTGCTAAACTTTGACATAAAGAGGAAACCTCAAGGATATTCATTACAACAATGATTATAATGGCAAAATAAAAATACTGGAATCAACCTAAGGGCCACATCATAGGAAATTCGTTAAATAAGTATGGAATATGTCCATTTGTGAGTGATAGATAATCAAAATGATGATAATTTAGTGATACGGGGAAATGTTTATAATACAATGTTAAATGGGAAAGCAATTAACAAAACAATATGATTGCATCTTAAAAATTTATAACTATGTAAATGTGCATGTGTGTATAAAAATCCTGAAATAGATATTTTAAAGGGTTAGTAGTGGTTACCTATGGATTAACAGTGGGTTACGGGTGAATATTACCTTCTATATATGATTTTCCTATATTTTCAGCATTTTCCACAATAAATCTGCAATAGTTTATGATTGGAATTTTGTAAAAAGCTATCACTGTTAAATGTGCACCCACACGTCTAGTGTTACCAGCCTTCGCTTTGAAGAGAAGGCAGGAAGGTGGGTACCTTGGGCTCAGCCAGGACATTTTGACTGTGGTAAAGATGAAAACAATTCTGAATGAAGTGGGACTTCCCCAAAAACACAAGGCTGCCCCACCAACAGGCCACAATTCTGAGGTGGAAGTGAGTGGTGCTTTCCATTTCCCCTCTCCTTGTCTCTGTACCAGCCCAGGAAATTCACCTGGAGTTGATGGTCTCGGAAGTGGGCAAGCATCTAGACATGCAGATATATGAGCTCGGCAATTCTCCAGTCATCCAGGAGAAGGTCAGCAAAGACATGGAGACACTCAGCTTGGAGCCAGCTTTCTCTCTGGAAGTCTTTCCGGCAGCAGGACCAACAGGAGTCATAAAGAAACCATTCCAGGAAATGCACAAATTCAACCAAGCAAGCGATGGCCCTTCAGAGAAATGGAATGACTGTGTTTAAATATGGCCAGCATTGCCTTCAGTGGAAATAGTGGGAGAGGGGATAGAAACCACACGACTCTTGTTTAACTTATTAAGCAGCCAGTTAGTAGTGACAACACTTGGCAAAAATGGTTATGTGAAAACTAACCAATAAGACTCAGGAACCATGGAACACTCACATGACATGAATGACAGCTCACAGCTACACAAAGTTTGCAAAGCACTGCAAAATGGGATGTCTTAGTGATTAACAACAGAATATCAGTATATCTAAACTCAACTATTTGTTAAAACAAGACTGAACTGAAAACAAAAATATCTGCCCCTTGCTTAGTCAATTGTTTCCTGGTGCTGTATGTGAGGGTGGTATTTGGGGATGTCAGAAACAGTCAAACCAATGGCCAGCCCAAGCAGCACCACAGGTCAATCTGGTTTTATCGGAGCACAGCTTTTCAGGGGAGATGGGCCCAGGCCTTCAGCGGGCCAACACAATGGAAAGAACACACTCTTAAGGAAAGTGATCTGGAGACATCCCTAGTCTGAAAGTCTTTTTCTCCTATAGGTACAACCATGTCTCATTATCACAAAACCAATGCCGAAAGGAATTCTCTTCCACATCCTTATGTTTAGTAAAGATTGAGACTGGATAGGCCAGGTTATCTAGAGCTACCAGAGAGCTCAGCTACCCAGGTATTCCAGGGCCAGGGGCCCCACTCATGGGGTTGTACAAAGAGAAAAGCCCCCAGAAGGAAAAACCTTCCTGAAGAAGAAATCACCAGAAATGCCCCCATCCCCTGGTATTGCATGTGCCCAAGAAGCATCCCCAGGCAGAGTAAAGACAACAGCCATTTAGCAAACACATCCAGAAGGCCAGGTGCAGGACACAGAGGTAGATTTGACTAACCCTCATTGCCTGGGGCCTGAGAGTTCCTGAAGGCAAGATGGTTGTCTCTGACCTCCCCTCTTTTCTGCCTCTGTCAGCCATGAGACTATAGATTTCCAACACAGACCAATATACAAACACGTGTGCGTGCGTGCACGCACACACACACACACACACACACACACACACACACACACACACACCCCTAGCATCTAGAAAGGGAGATTCTATCTCTTGTTATAAACAAGTTACCCCATTTTCTGACCTCAAAAAAGAACAGCAGGTTTTCTTTGAAGGTTTCAAACCTTATTAGCCACAGTGGGAAATGATGCTTTAATGGGGCTGTGATGGTCTCAGCCTCAGGTGTCTGTGCACGCAGCCATATTACTTAGCAACACCATAGCCATTTAGGTTTAATTTCCTAGCTTGCCTGATAAGGAGGCTGCAAATGTAATTTATGATGTCGCAAGCTGGGCAAACACACAGGGCTATTAGATGAGTCACCGGGTGATCGAGGCCACTGTGCCGAGCTCTGCGGAAGAAGAGAAATGAACCCTGATCTGTGGGGCTGATACCAGCTGGGCAGACACAGTTTTCTAAGTGGGTGGAAGCTGTGCTGCCTTCCCTCGTCCTTTCTGGTTTGGTGCCATCATTCATTAAGAGAAGCTTCACTCACCTCTCAACCTTTGTTAGAATCATATTCCAGCTTTCTGAAATTCACATTGCAAGAGTTGCAAACTCAAAGCCCTGCGAGGCCAGGACAGCCGGTAATTACGACAGCAATAACAGCCAACATTTTTCAACTATTTTTTAGTAGACACTATTCTAGTTGCTTTATGTGTGTTATCTCTGTTAATTTTCCTAACAACCCCAGGAGACAGGCACTACTATTATTCCTATTTTCAAATGAGAAGGTGGGGCAGGGAGGGTAGCAGCAGATGCAAGACAATAGACTAGTTATCATTCAGGGCCAATCAGCCATTACCTGGGATACCAGATCTTCCCCTTTTCTAAAAGAAGCAGAAAGCCCAGGTTTTTATATAAAATGCCACGAGTTTTAAACATCTGCAATCAATTCAGTTATTTAATACTGTGTGAATCAAATATGTGTGCCAGCCAGATTCTGCCCAGAGACCACCAGTTTGCAAACTCGTCCTCATTAGAACAAACAGGCAAATTCACCAATAATTATATTCTTATAGCTTCAGCTGTAGCTCCATTCTTCCAGTGCTCAGGCTAACAGTCTTAGAGTCATCCTTGTTTCCTTCCTTTCTCTCACACTTCATGTACCTTCTGTCGACAGGTCCTGTTGGCTCTACTTTAAAATTTACCCATAATCCCTCCACTTCCCACACCCCCACCATGTCCACCCTGGTCCAAGACACCCTCGTCTCTTACCTGGATATCAGGGGCCTCCTGCTACACCCAACTTCCCCCTTACTTCATTCTCACTAGAATAGCCCAGCTTAAGTCATAGCCTGCCACTTCTCTGCTCAACACTCTCCAATGGCTCCCATCTCACTCAGTCAAAGCTAATTCTAAACAGCCCCACCTACCACCTCTCTCGCAGCCCTGCACAAGCAATACTGCTTCCTCCTTGCTGTCTCTCAAACACACTGATTGTGCTCCTATCACAGGCCTGCCACTTGTACTCCCAGGAGTCTCTCACCCCAGGTATCCCCTCAGCTCTAGCCCCTCTCTTTGCTCCGTTCAGTTGCCACCTAGTTAGAAAGATCTTTCTGAAACACTAAACAAAATTAACAATCTCCCCATCACTCTCCTTCACCTTGCTCTTATCACTCATCACTACAACATGTGACATATTTGTGTTCTCTCTCTTCCCACTAAAATGCAGCCATCATAGAAGTAGAAAATTTGTTTTCTTCTTTGCTCTATCCCTAGTGTCTAGAACCATGCCTGGTACACAGCAGAAATTCATTAAATGTTTGCTGAATGAATAAACAAATGAAAAGTCCACACAATGGGCCTTTATGATAGACAGCTCCATTCTCCGATGGCAGCACATGCCTTGGCCTCATCTTCACTGTGTATGCACCTGGGGAACAGGCGGCCTCTCCACTAGCTGTTATCACCTCCACCACCTCAACTATGGCCACTCCTTAATAATACGATCTCAGTAAGATGCCAAATTGATTTCTGGCTGAAAATGACAATGAGACAGTCATTGCTGTCACCCACCTGTTGTGTGGAATAGGAACTTGTGATTTGTAAGCATCTTGCCCTGGATGAAAGGAACAACAGCTTAGTCATGACAGAGATAAACTTTATAATTAGTCTTCATGAGACATGACAGGTTTTGTGCGAGAGTAGAACATTTTTATTCCTAATTACAAGACTGGATAAAAGCAAGTTATTCATTTATCTATATAATTTGTTGGCTTTATTTTACTTCTATATTTATTTGAAAATTCATATATCCTGAGAAAATAGATAGGATTCAATCCTTAATATTCTTTTCACATAGGAACAGAGAAATATAGGCTGAATGATTCTAACTCCATCCAGATCCTCCAGAAAGTGTGGACAGAGCTCAGTGATTCATCACAGATTCCTCCATGGATCTACGTGAACCCTGGACATAGTCAGCCCTCCACAGAACCCAGATGCACCTCCTTCTAGAGCACAGATGATGTCCTGGATACTGTGCTTTCTTGGCCAAGAAACACTCCAGCTCAACAAGAAGGTAAAGCAGGATGCCAGGATGACCCTCCCAAAAGCTGAAGCTTACTCAGGAAGGAAGCATAGCCAAGAAGCCAAGAAGACATACAACTGCATGGACGGGAAAACTTCATCTAGCAGTTCTGACACTAAAGATAACAGAAAAGTATTTAGGAGGGTGTACAGAGGTATAGCCCAGTTCTAAGCCATGGATGGGGGAAGCATGGACCATCTGTCATTTGCTGAGGAATCCAGCAAGTGACATGTTTATTTGATTACTTTCTTTGTATTCCACAGAGTCTCACTCTCTCAAAACCTTTTCATCGCTGTCTCAGAACTCTCAAGTCAATGCATTTCCTTGAATGTTTGTTGGAAAGATCCCACTTTGGGCATATATGCCCCACCCATCATCACTACCCTCTTTCTTACCCACAGCTAGTCTTCTGACAGGAAGATGTGACAGGATATTATCTGACAGGAAGATGTGACAGGATATTATCATGGGAGTGTGTCCACAGACTTGCATCCTCTGCCAGCCTGCCAAAACCAAGCCTGCAATTGCCAGATTTTCCCTCTGCCTCCCTCACCCAAAAGTGAAGGGTCCTTTCTTCTAGAGGAATACATGATGGGGAGGGAGAAAGAGGCAGTAGTGGGGACAATTTGGATGTCCTGGGGCAATTGGAGGTACAATGGAAGTAGTAGAAGATGGCAAGAAGTTTTATCATTGTTTTAGAAGGGGATCCTCTTGATAATTTTAAAGAAGGCAAACATGGACTTGAGCTTTAAAATTGCCTTTGGATCCTGGACAATGTTTCTTTTACCAAATCACCTTCCAACTATGTCTAGGCTTTGAAAGGGTTACAGGCAGATTTAGAGTCTCATTCTGGAATGTTTAAGAAAAAAGATGTGTCATCTACCCTGCCACTAGCTGCAGTGTGACCTGGGACAAGTCACTCTGGCTCCCCCAGTTTCTTCATCTATAAAATGAGTGACTTGGCAGAAATAAGCTCTGAGATTATATTAGCCCTAAAACTTTATGACTTCTTAAAGTTCTATTCTAGGCAGTCCAGGGATGAGGGTGATAATCTAGCACTTACTGAACATTCATAGGTACAAAACTCTTTAAAAGCACCATCTCAAGAGAAAAAAAAAAGACCTAAAGTTTTTATTCTGGGTTCCCGGAATCACATGAAAAGATGGAAGTCTCTAAGAGTGATGTCTGGCTCCTAGGACTGGGAATCAGATGCCTGAGCAAAGCACATATGTGATTATTCTTTCCCAAATTACACTTCTACCATGAGTTCAAGGCCAGAGATCCCTTCATCTCACAGAACTTCTGGACAACATAATACCCAGGGGGCTCAGAATGGTGTCACAGCCCGATAACTGTTTATTGTATATTTTGGTGCTGTTGGTCCAGGATCACTTAGGGAGGGGTTCTGTGTTCAAGAATCTCTTCTTTTTCAGAGTGACTAGTCTGGCTACTGACCCCTTGTTGTAGAAATGGGCATCCATTTGTAGCAGGAACTAGCCCTAGGCCCCTTCCACAGACAGACTGGGATAAGAATAAGGCAATTGGGAAACCAAAAAGTCTACTGTTTGGAATGCAGGGGTAGGTAAATCAAGGCAGTTTGATTCACAGCCGCTAGTAGGAGGGTACAGATCAGACTCAGCTGGTATCCTCAAGTAAGAATAGGGTATTTTTTAAATTTAATCTTAGAAACTTTTGGAAGTTTACAAAAGTATTCAGAATCACATAGTAAACCTTCATTACCCAGCTTTAATAATTAGCAACAATTTGCTGATCTTGTTTCATCTATCCCAACCCCTTCCTCCTACCCGCACACACACCATCTCCAACAGAGAATTTAAAAGCAATCCCAGACCAAAAGTCATCTCACCTGAAAATGCTTTAGTAGGCACCTTGCTTCTTCTTTGGCCCACTTCCCATCCCCACACATCGGTTCTCCAGTATTCACAACTCTGTATAGAAGTGCCTGTAGTATTCATTGTTTCCTGTTGAGCCCTCCCCTTTCCCAGTGCACCGGACACAGCACCGCCATAGCTGTGACATCATTAGACTGGATAACAGAGGTCGCTCCACCCAGAGGATTCCCTGAAACCTCTGCTCCCCCAACCCACACCAGGTATATCCTCAGTGAGTCAGGTGCTCCTTGCTGAGCGGCGCCTACAGTGGAGGCAGCTGGCCTTGGTTCCTGTTGTGGCCTTTTGAGGCAACTATAAACACAGCATCTCTGGATTGCTTGCTGAATCTTAACAGGTGGCCCCAGAGGGACAGAGGCTTGGGCTAAATTTGGCCTGCAGCTGAATCCTTCTAAGGACTGTGCCACTGGACACCTACTTCACAAATCCACACTAATAAGACCGAGAGACTTAGGAACTTTGCTTAGTACATAGAAATGGACACAGAAAGGCAGTCAAAATGGAAAGACAAAGAAGCAGACACCATATGAGAAAACAGAACAGAGATACAGAAATAATGGAGTCAAGTAATCTAACAGATACAGAGTTCAAAACACTGGTTATAAAGATGCTCAATAAACTTTTAGGAAGTGTAGATAAATTCAGTGAGAGCTTCAACAAAGAGATAAAAAACATAAAAATGGAAATGTAAATTATAAAAGGGAACCAGTCTGAAACGAAGAACACATTATCTGAGATGAGAAGTATATTAAATTGAATAAACAAAATGAATAAAGAAAAGGATCAAATGACCTATCTAGAAGATGGGAAAGCCAAGGACACTCAATCAGAATGGCAAAAAAAAGATGCCAAGACTATAAAAATAATTTAAGGAGGCTATGGGACATTATTAAAGGTCAAAATATCCATCTGATCAGCCTGCCAGAAGGAAAACAAGATACTAAACAGTTGTTTGAAGAAATAATGATGGAAAACTTCCCTAACCTGGTGAAAGAAATGGACATAAAACCCCAGGAAGCTCAGAGAATTCCAAAGAACAGGAATCCAAAAAGGCCCACACCAAGACCCATCATAATTAAAATGCCAAAGGTTAAATACAAAAAAAGAATATTAAAAGCAGCAAGAGAAAAGTAGATAGTTACCTACAAGGGAACACCCATAACACTGGTGGGTGATTTCTCAAAAGAAACTATACAGGACAGAAGGGCTTGACACAAAAATATTCGATGTGATAAAGACCCAGGATCTACAACTAAGAATACTTTATCCAGCAAAGTTATCATTTAGAGTTGAAGGACAGATAAAGAGCTTCTCAGACAAAAATAAGCTAAAGGAATTTATCACCACTAAGCCAGTATTACAGGAAATGTTGGAAGGACTTCTTTAAGAAGAAAAAACATGTAACAAAAACAGGAATAAAAAATGGTAACAACCACATTCCTATTGTAACGGGTCATGAGAACTCATGTATTTAAGATGGCGATGTGTAAGATCTAAGATGGAATGGAAAATTTTAAATTCCCCCAGCAAGGTAGACTGCAATCCCCTCTGAACAAGGGCCAGAATTCTCCGCCCAGACATCCTATTTGCTTGCTTAAAGGTCAGGCCATAATCAGGCCATATGCTTAGCCAATAAGGAACTGCAACCTGTCCCATGCGCGCCAAGTTAGCCCGCCATAAACCTAATATAAGGAACCCCATGCTAAGGATCGGGGCTCTTGTTCTCACTGCTGCAGTGGAGGCTTGAGCCTGGATTCAAATTCGTAATAAAATTTTCTTTTTGATTCTAATTCGGCTCTGAGGTCATCTTGTCCGGGTGCGCTCCATAACACTATCAATAAGTACCTCAAACGGAAAAGAATTAAGTGTTCCAACTAAAAGATAGAGTGGATGAATAGATAGGAAAACAAGACCCCTACATATTTCCTACAAGAGACTCACTTCAGATTAAAATACACACACAGACTAAAAGAAAGGGGATGGGAAAAGATATTGCTTTGATGGACCTAGAATGTATTTAAGTCAGACAGAGAAAGATAAACACTATATGATTTCACTAATATGTGGAATCTAAGGAATAAAAAGAATAAACTAATCAAAAATAGACTCAAAATATAATGGACAATTTGGTGATGAACAGAGGAGGTGGGGTGGGGAGGCTGAGAGAATGGGGTGAAGTACAAATCAGTAGTTGATAGTTGGTCACGGGGCTGGGGAGCACAACATAGGGAATGCAGTTAGCATAAATATGTTGGCTAGGTGGAGGGTCAGGAGAGGAAGTAAGCAATTGCGGGGGAGTCATTTTATGAACTATATAGATGTCTAACCAATGTACTGTGTACTTGAAACTAATTAAAATTTTTAAAAATTATACACATATTTTCAACTGTGCAGAGTTTGCATCCCTGACCCCTGTATTGCCCAAGGGTCAACTGTAGTTGCAGTAACAAGCCTAAAATATTTACTATTAACCTTGTGCAGGAAAAGTTTTTCAACCTCTGATCTAGAACACTTAAAGGCCTATGAATTACAGAGAAGTAAAGACGCAAAAATTCAGGCCAAATAAGGTTAAATGCGAGCAACGACTCTTTTATTTCATCCAAGAATTCACACACTTCACTTTTATCTTTTTTTGCCCTATACACTATTTCATTTGTAACATTAAAAGATATTTCAAATAATTAGGTACCATACTTACCCTTATTTTCTTGGCTCCATATACGTAGATAAAAATATAGATATATCTTTAACTATTAACAAAGTAATTAATTTTTGAAAAAGTTAGTGACAGAAGGCTCATTATTTAAGCAAGACTTTTCCTCTACCACGCCGCTTAAGAAGACAACTCCTTAAAAGGCATTTAGCTGTTTCTCCTTGTAGTTACTTAACTAAAAATTGTGCTTCATTGTTCTTTTGATTGATCAATTTAGATGTTATCTAAACTGTGTCCTGACAGATGAGGATTTAACTCATACTCCCTCCTCTCAAATTTTTAGTTAACTCAGTAATCAGTACTGATATGACTATGTAAATATTTGTCACACAAAGACAAGTAGTGTTCCATGGTTCTATTTCTAACTTATACTTCAATTTGTTTTGTTCCACATATTTTAAAGCTAAGAAGAGGAGCTCTATGTCCCAAAACTATCAGAAGTTCTAGGTCTCTGATAATGATCTTCCACAAACGCAGTACACTGCAAATTATCAGAGCAATTACATATCTATAAAACACATTATGAAACACAGATGTTGCTTTAAAAAGAAAGTCTGTTCAGAATTACAGGAACTCAGGTCTGAATTTCCCTTTCGAATCTTAATATCTCATATGACTTTTACATAAGGTAGAGTTTGGGTCTTTGGCTTTCAATTCTAAGAGAAAAGAGTAAGAAGAAAAGGGTGAGGACAGTTCTGCATCGCTCACTTCTTCTGTTTATGGAAATCTTTATCAAATAACAAATTCACCCAGACTTTCATGTTCTAATCTCTAATGTTTAAGAGAATCAAGAACACCATGATTTCCAGTCACATGTGCCTCTTAGAATGAGATGCTAACTAACTCCTTAGAGGGTTCTCAGTAAGAACCAACCAAGTGTCCTGCCTAACCTCAGAACTTTGTTCAGTGTGAGCCCAAGAAATAAACGTGAACAGTGGATCTGAATTTGATCTACCTCTGGGTAGAAGGACTCTAAAATCATAACTCAAATTACATGCAGTCATTTCACACACTTTAGGTTTAGAGCTGACTTATAAACAAGAGCTTTCATATTATAGACAATGCTTGTACATCATCAATGATCCCCCCAACTGCTCCCTCCCTCTGCCATCTGTCATTCTCTCCCCTCCCACAATCCTGTCTATATCCACTCTATTCCAAGTTTATCCCCCCATATTGTTGCTTATATCTCCTCAATTCCAAGTACAGCAATGTTTTGCAGAAATAATAGCTTGTAAGAAAAGGTAGGTCCCCACTGATTTCCTGTAGATCAGTAAGAATTCTGAGCCCACAAAAGGAACCAGCATGCCATGATGACTTGGATTACCTAACTAGAAACTAGCAGAAAGAATATCTTCATTCCTCAGAGAGGAAAACTGAGAGGGTCAGTCTGCTCTTAGCCAGAAAACCCTATTAAACAAAATACTATTGCCTCAAACTCACGAGCAGGGTTTCTATAAAGTTAGTACCAGCTTTGTTAAAGATAGAAATCTGTATGCTTATTGCATTTGGTAGCTTCGGCAATTTGATTTTTGCTGAAAATAATGTTGTGATGTATTGAACAACCAGAGAAATGAAAGAAACGTCTGCCCCATATCTTTTAGGAGAGTATTTGCAATACTCTTTAGACCAATTTGATAATAAATGTATTAAAAGAATTTAACCTACAGGTAGGACAGTGAAAATATTATCCACCTAGCAGTATATTTTTAGAATGATACTCAACTCTGGTAATACCTTTCCAAGAAGCAATTTGGAATATTTATAAAGAGTCTTTTCTTTTTTTTTATGTGAAGAGCATGGTGTGTGATTTTGACAAGGCAATAAAATGAATCCTTGTGGTATTGAAACTATTTAATATCTTGACTGTGGTGGTGAATACACCAACCCACACAGGTAATAAAATTGTATAAAATAATACATACACACACAATACATAAGTACAAATAAAACTAGGGAACTCTGAATAAGATTAGTAAATTGTATCAATATGAATATCCTGGTTGTGGTATTATATGATAGTTTTGCTCAATTAGCACTGGGGGAAACCCAGCAAAGTTTACAAGGGATCTCTGGGTAGTGTTTCTTACAACCGCATGTAAGTCCTCAATAAAATTTTGGGATTTAAAAAAAAAAATTTAAGTATAGATGTGCCAAGATAAATGAAGTGAAAAGATACTCCTAGATAAAAGAATAAATTAATTTGTGTGCTAAAATATGGTTAGCTACAAGACAGTTACATACAGAAGGATATCTATATATTGCAGGGGATGGGGAGGAGTGAATAGCTCATCTGAAGCCACCCATTCTTATTACTTAAAGGAGAGGAAGAAAGAGGGGGGGGGTGACTCTTTTATCCCAGTAAATCCATATCTAGAACCCCATCATTAGGAAACTGATGTTTACTGTAGCATTATTTATAATAATAAAAAACTGGAAACACCCAAAACGTTCACATTATGAAAATTATCAAAACGGCATGACATTTCTACCATGAAATATCATGTAACCATTTAAACAAAGCTACTAGATCTACCAGTATAAGATACCAAGATAAGAGGGGAAAGGGCTGTGTGTACTTTACAGTATCCAAAGTGTTATAGATAGTTACAAGGGGAGAAGGAAGAGGCAAAGTATATATTAAAGTGTTAGTAATAGACTCTAGAAAGAAATTTGAGACAATCTGGAAAAAGTTTAATGCAAAATGGGTGTTATAAAAAAATTGGTATTATATTAAGAAATCATTGTAGATTTTTGTTGGGTGTAATGTGTGTGTTTTTCCTTACCTTTTATCTCTTAGTGTCACACACTCAAATAATTACAGATAAAATGATATAACATCTGGATGGATTTGCTTTAAATATTACTACATATTTGCTTTAAATATGCTTCTGTAGTATTTGTTTTATTTTAATTTCTTTTTAAATTGTGCAAATAATAAGTAAATAAAATAAGACAAAAGTTAACAGTAATTATCTATGGGCTATATAATTATAAATACCTAGTTTTTTTCTCATCTTATTATATTTTCTGTTTTTTATAATGAACAACTATAAAAATCAGGGGGGCAGAAAGTAGAATATGTTTTTAAAAGTCAGACCAGAGAACTAAGTTATTGCAGCACTGATTATATTAATCTGGAGACAGTCTCTTTTAAGAGGCAATGTACCTTTAGATTTATTGAATGAGAGGATGCAGATGCCCTGAACAGTCAATGATAGAACTGATTGCACTCAGTGTGATCCGTATAACTGTTCTCTTGTCCAAATTGCCTGGGCTTGGGCCCAGTGGCTTCCTGATGGGTTCCGCAGGTCTGAGTGGTTGTATCTCAGGCTAGTGGTTCTCAGCTGAGGAAGCCCTACAGAATAATGGGCATTTTTTTTTCAAAATACCATTACAAATATTGACTAAGTCTTCATAAGGTGCCAGTACATGCATTGTCTAAAAGTTCTCCAAGTGATTCTGATGGGCATACATGGTCAAGAATCCCTGATTTAAATAAGCACACAGATGTAATTATATATCATATATAAATAATATTGTTTGTCTATGGATTTGCTTGTATATGCCTTAAATATTTTTAGAAGTATACATAAGAAGGTGGTAGAAAACAATGACTTTGTGGAGGGGAATGGGTGACTGGGGACAAAGACTTTTCACTACACATCCTTTCATGCTTTTTACATTTTATGCAAGTGAATGCATTACCTATTTTTTTAAAAAAGCAAAAAGAGAAAGAAAAACAAATTTAAAAGAGACTTTTTTTAGACATTTAGCTCTCAAGAAGCACTTTTCTTTTACTAAGGTGGTCAAAGTTCTATGAAGGGGACACATTTTTTGGCAGAAGTTTCACTAAAAAATTTTCCAAGATTTAAAGTTAACTTAAAAGGAACACTAGACATAATAATCACAAAAGATCTTACATTCTGATAATTTCAGAAATCACTCACTACTTTAGAGCCACACATCCTTCCACTAAGAAGTACATACAGCCAGCCAGGATGGAGGAGAGAAGCATTTTCATTTTGCAATTATAGTAAAGCATTTCATAAAATATCCCCAATGATAGCTGTTGCCTGGCACACTCGAGAGCAGAGCTAGAGGTAAGCTTTTCCTTCATATCCTTTTTTGAGGACTGAATTTTTTTCTAAGTACATGTATTACCAGTTTAAAAAAAATTTTTTTAATGTGAGCATTTAATACTATGTGACTAGATGGAATTACAGGTGGCCAGTTCACACTCCTATCTTAAAATTACTCCCAGCAGCATTTTAAAGTTCAAAGGGCAAAGTTGATTGCATATATCTTCCAAAATCTGATTCCAGTTAAAAAGAGCAGGGAGGTGAACTGGAAAAGATTAACAAGCTGCATCAGTGAGCTAGAGGTAATCTAAAGGCCTGGGACCATTGATTAACAGAAAGATCAACACATGGAGAGTCAAAACAGGAATCCCCACTCTTAACCCAATAGTGATGCAAGTCACTTAATTCTCCCTTATCCCCAACTTGCTCACTGATAAAATGGAAATGTTCTTTATTTAGCTGTTGAGAAAATACTTGTAGAAAGTACTATTGAAAGTTTAGTATAACTCATAAAAAAAAGTAGTACCTTATAACAACTTTACCAGATTGGAGAACAAACATGCACACACATACGTGTACACACACACACACACACACACACACACACACATACATCCAACATTAAATCTGGAAGATTTCTCTTCCATCCCCCAAAAACTAAAATGCAGGAAACATAAATGATCAGTTCTTAAGACTTAGGGTTTCGCCTTGATGTTAATCTTTTTTACAATATTCTAGTTAAAAGGGCCATGGGAACTCACTGTCGACCTATCTATACTTCAAGTGCATATAATATTTTATTTTATAATTTTTTTTTAATATTAAATTTAAACAAAATTCTGTTGACAAAATAAACTTTGACATACAAAGTCATTCCCCTCCTGCCCCTTTATTATGAGGTGATTTTGACAACTGCTAAGCAAGAGAAGCTCAGTTAAGATTTGGATAAAGAGTGCAGGTCCACATGTTCCTTGCTCACAGACGAATCAACTTACAGAGCTACACAAAAATAAGAAGTGAGAAATTTTGCTCTGAGATTAGATGTCCTTGGTTAAAAGTACTTTCCAAATGACCAAGAGGAAATAATTCTGTGGCCCCTACTGGTCATTTTAAACTGATTTTTATTTATTAGCTTTTCTGTTTTCTATTCAGTTTGTCCCTACATTTTACACATGAAATTGCTCTACAAAAAGAAAAATCTCTGTAAAGAGATTCACTGATCAAGATGGAATAGGACTGTAAAAACTAGTCTCATAACCCCACTAAAAGACAAATTAGAAAAAAATATATCATTTGTCTATTCGTTCAGTACATTTTTAAACATTAAACAGTCCAGAAAAAGGAGCAAGGTGAAGAAACATCCTAAAATCAGGAGGAAATTAACATAGCCTAAGTGCGACAACCTCAGAGCACGTTTTTATACACACCTAGGCCTTTTGTCACAGGACTCCCTCAACACAGTCTTTTCAATACTGACCAATAGTCATACCACATCTCTGGGCAGCACAGTAATTTCCAGAGGTTAAAGGATTTCTCAAAAGTTTGGAGTTGTGGACACATTGCTCAAACCAAACAGGAGAATGTAGAAATAAGAGGAAATGTGGAGGGATGTGTCAGGGCTGGTGTAATGCATGTGCTAGGAGTTCTCCCAATAGGACTTGTAAACAAGTCATAACTACATCATTAGGGAGAGAATAAAAGACACTTCTTAAGAGTTGGTGTGTCACTTCCCTCCCAACCCCAGGTTAGCCAGAGCCTGGTATTCTTACTCAGAGGGCCATGGAAATGAAACTGAAGAAGTCAGATACTCAAGCACTTTTACCATCCAACCAAAACCTTGGAATTCCCCAGGGATAGGCCCTCAGATTGATGTCACATCTGTGTGAGTCACTATTTCTAGTCCTATAATAATCTTTATATCTTAACCAAAATCTCGGCAGCCAAGAAACCCACCACACTAATGCCAAGGAAGCCATGTGGCAGCCATTTTAAACCTGAAGCCTGTGCAGAAAGGACAAACCACTCCCTCCTCCTCTGTCCCCCCCCCAAAAAAAAATGAACTCTGTTGGTACCTGCATGGGTGACTCAGAGTGACAAAACAAAGAAGAGCTGTACAAAGTTAAAGGCAAAGGAGTATGCAGCCAAACTGGGCTGCCTCAGGAGTCAGAGTTCAAGGACATGGAGATGTGTTGCAACAGAGAATAAACCTTTTTCGTCTGCTTAGCTGAAGTTTCACTTCATTCATAAATCCACAGACATTCTGGTAGTTGGCATTTCTTGGAGTAAACATAAGGCTTCTCCAAAAGTAAATGACCAAATAAATTTTAAAGAAAAGTTGGGGGAGAGGGAACAAGAAGTGACTCCAAAGCTTTAAAGAGACTTAAACATATCAACCAATAAACAATTCAGAGAGGAAATTAAGAAAATAATTTTATCTGCGATAGCATCGAAAAGAATAAAATTGGTGATGAATAGGTGAAGCACAGAGGACTTTTAGGGCAGGAAAACTACTCTGTATGACACTACAATGGGGGATGCATCTCATTATACATTTATCCAAACCCATAGAATGTACACCACCAAGAATGAAACCTAATATAAATTATGGACTTTGGCTGACAGTGACATGTCACTGTAGGTTCATCAATTATAACAGATGTTCCACTCTGGTAGGGATGTTGATAACAAAGGAGGCAGTGCATAAGTGGGAGCAGGAGGTATATGAGAAATCTCTGTAACTTCCATTTTTTTAAAAAAGCATAATACTTAGGAAGAAACACTCAAGGAGGTGAAAGACTTGTATACCAAAAACATTGGTAAAAGAAATCAAAGACAAATAAATAGAAAGATAGCCATGTTCATGAATTGGAAGACTAAGTATTATTTAAATGTCCATACTAACCAAAGCAATTTACACATGAAATCTTAATGGCATTGTCTGCAGAAACATTAAAAAAAAAAATCCTAAAATTCATACCCAATCTCAGAGGACCCTGAATAGCTAAAACAAACTTGAGAAAGAAAAGCACTTCCTGATTTCAAAACGTATTGCAAAGCTACAGTAATCAAAAAACTATATTACTGGTATAAAGACAGATATATAGACCAATGAAACAGGGAGCCCAGAAACAGATTTTATGTATATAATCAAGTGATCACTGACAAAGATGCCAAGGTGACACAATGGAGAAAGGATAGTCTCTTCAACAAAAAGGTGTTGGGAAAACTGTATATACACATGCAAGAGGATGACGCTGGACCCTTACCTCACACCATATACTAAAATTAACTCAACATGAATTAAAAACCTAAATGTGAAAACTGAAACTATAAAACTCCTAGAAGAAAACATAGGGGAAGTGGCTGGGTAAAAAAAGTGAAGGTACAAAAAGTACAAATTAGTAACTACAGAACAGCCACGGGATGTAGAGTACAGCAGAGGGTATATAGTCAATATTATTGTAATGGCTGTGTGTAGTGCCAGATGGGTGTTAGAGTAAACAGGAGGATGATTTCATGGATTGTATAAATGTCTTTTTTAAATTTAAAATTAAAAAAATAAGTATTAAAAAAATTAAAACATAGGGGAAATCTTCATGATATTGGAATGGACAATGATTTCCTGGATATGACAGTAAAAATACAGGCAACAAAAATAAAAATAGACAAGTGGGATTACATCAAATTTTAAAACTTCTGTGCAGCCAAGGAAACAATCAACAGATTGAAAACGCAACCTATGAAATAGGAGAAAATATTTGCAAACCATTTATCGGATAAGGGATTAACATGTAAAGAACACTTACAACTTTAAAACACAACAACAAATAATCTGATATTAAAATGAGCAAAGGACTTGAACAGACATTTCTCCAAAGAAAATATATGAATGTTCAATATGCATATGAGAAGATGCTCAAGGTCACTAATTATCAGAGAAATAAAAATTAAAACCACATTTATCACCTCATTACTGTCATAAATCAAAGAACAAGTGTTGGTGAGGATGCAGAGAAAAGGAAACTCTCATACACTGTTGGTGGAATTGCAAATTGGTATAATACTCTGGAAAACAGTCTGGAGGTTCCTCAAGAAATTAAAAATGGATCTATCTTTTGATCCAGCAATTGCACTTCTGGGTATTTATCCAAAGAAAACCAAAACACTAATTTGTAAAGATCTATGCACCCCTATGTTCATGGCAGCTCAATTTATGACAGCCAAGATATGAAAGCAACCTAAATGCCTGTCAACAAATGAATGGATAAAGAAGTTATGGTGTATGGAATATTACTCAGTCATTAAAAAAATAAAATCCTACCATTCGCAACATTATGGATGGAACTAGAGGTTATTAAACTAAGTGAAATAAGTCAGACAGAGAATGATAAATACCATATGATATCACTTATATGTGGAATCTAAGGAACAAGAAGAACAAATCAATTGAAAACAGACTTACAAATAGAGAGGACAATCTGGTGACAGCCAGAGGGGAGAGAGGTTGTAGGGCTAGGAGAATGGAGTGAAGGGTTAAAGAAGTACAAATTAGTAGTTGATAGATGGTTATAGGAATGGGAAGCACAGCATAGGGAATGCAGTTAGCATGAATATACTGGCTAGGTGTAGAGCCAGGGTGAGCTCTTCTCTAGAAAAGGGAGGGAAACTTTCTTCCACTCCCTGTACTCCTGACTCCCTGCCTTGGCCCTTCCTGTCCCAGCTGCTCCCACACAGAAAGCAGTGCCAGTTCTCAGGAGGCTACAGTTCCCCAAACTAAGGCTTGGGAAAACAGGAATGTGGGGACCTCACAGATTCCTACCTCTTATCCCAGATCTCCCCTTCCCACTACCTCAAGAGGGTGAGGATAGTAATACCCAAACCAAATACCCAAAGAAAAAAGAGAGCCTGGGGTTAATTTGTCCTGCCCCTGGGATTTATGTTCTAACAAATTGATGGCTAAAAGAAACCTTAATTGAGGGTGCTTTTGCTAAAACAGAATACAATGAAAATAGTCAAGTTAATTGCTGTCTATACTAGTGGTTCAAAAAAAAACTGCTTTCACGCTTTCACAAGAACAAAGTTATAACATTTTAATAATTTAAATAGTTCAGGAACAATACACACACATACATAAAATTCAAACAATTGAATGAACAGTATATTTAAATGCATCAAATTCTTAAAAATTTCCAAAATGGACTCAAGGCCATGAATATGAAAAAGTAATTTTGAAGTACTACAGACCAGAGTAAAACAGACAAGGTAATTACTTTGCATTCACCAAAAAGATGACAACCTGTGGATACATTAGACCTTTATGAGAATATTTCTATGAAATATTAAAGCAAAAATTCATTTAAAAAGGAATACAATTAATCTCAGAAAGATAAATTTATAGCTAACAATTTCTTTGGTCCTCCAAGACATACCTGTTTTTACTTTAAAATACCAAACATGAGTCGAGGGCTTAATTCTACCTCTAAATATCTAAATATTAAGCAGGATTATGTTTATGTTAGCTTCAATTTTTAAAGAAACTCAAAAGTAACCACCATTGTACTTTAGAAACTCCAAATATAGAAAAATATAGGAAACAGAAGTAGGGAAGAATTAAAAAAAAATATTGCCCCATCATAAGCCAAACAGCAACAGAGCAGCAGAGACGGAACTGCCAAAGTTAAAGGAAGCATTGTAGTTAATTCTTAAGGTACTGCGATACATTTGAAGAGTACTAAGTTAGCCAAAAAAATTCTCCACAGAATCACTAATTGTGTTTGCATTTTTGCAGGAGAGTTGGGGTTTTTGTTTGTTTTAATTGGGCCTACGTTGTCCCGGTAGAGAAAATTTTAGGATAATCATTAAAAAGGCAATGGCTTCCTGGACTAAAAGACCTGGATAACTTGAACATTTACACTGAAGACAAGACCCATTTGGACCACCAGGGAAACCAGCATAGGAGCTTCTGGCATTTTCCAGTAATTCTAGAAAATTAGAGTGTATCTTCACAGACACCAATCATACAGTTGTCATGAGACTTCGGACATAGCTCACAAGGCAGTTCACAATTAGTTCGTTCTGCATTCTTTCATGTTTGTGGAAGCTATGGTTCTGAGGACCTGAAAGTGATAGATAGTCTCAGAAGTTTCTTGAATTCTTAGAAAAAAGTATTTGATAAGATTCAAAAAAGTTTTGAATCATCTGCAAGGAACACATAAAGTAAGCTCCTAAGAAACTTCAAACTATAGAATTTTGAGGACTAGTTATTTGTCGATGGACTTAGCAGTGTTGATGCTAAGTCTTATAAAATAATGGCTTTTAAGTAAAGGCAAAGGTATCTACACTTTAAATGGTGTGATATTCTCATCAAGGCACAGAGAGTTAAACATCTAAATCCCTGTATGTTGACATGAGAATACTCGTAAACAACTCCAGGAACTAATTCCCTATATATAATTTTAAAAAGAAGGTAGAAATGTGCCTTTTTAACTCACAGTAAAATTAAAGACATAGATATTTCACCACCTTCCCTTAGTAACTAATGTTACAACTAGACAGTTTAAAAAATAAATAAAAAATAAAGTGTCACTGGCAGTTTAATGAACATGATTAAAGTGAAGCCTGTTGGTCTTTGAATTGGCAAAGTAATGATGCACACTGTACAATAAATTATTTTAAACACTATAGCATTTTTGTTTTGGGAGTGGCAAAAGCAGTGTCTAGGGCATAGTTTTCTCCCATCCCAACAGTTCTATACTTGTGAACCAAATTAACATATTATTTGAAGAAAATACATGGGTTGTTTCCCTTCTCAGCACCCTCAGGTTATCTGAATGGCAGTGATTTTGTGCATTTAACTTAATGCTATTGGCAGTTTGCTTAAATGTTGCCACTAAAAGGTGGCAAGAATAGAGGGCCCACCCTTTTATTAAATATCTTTATTTGAGTTGCAATAAATAATTATTAAACCAATTAGTAACAAGGAATAAGTTTCACATCTGTTACAATTGAGAATGGAATATACAAATGAGTAAGACCAGACAAACGATGCTACTGGAAGCATGACCTGCAAAGCACATGGCACACGCTGAAGTTCAGCTCCTGATGAGAGTGAGAAACTCTTCCCGAGTCTTTGGATCTTCCCGGAACACACCCAACATTGTGCTGGTCACAGTTTTGCTGTTCATTTTCTGTACCCCTCGCATTACCATACACATGTGTCTACAAAACAAGCCAACAAAGGGGGTTGAAAAAAATAGTTGCTAGTTTGGTTTTTAAAATAAAAAGCAAGCCAAAAACTTAAATCTATTTAACTTGTGTTCACGATGATCAAGTTTGTCACTTCTTAGACACATTTTATTTTAAAAAATGTTTTAAGTTTCTTAGTCTTATATAGTTTTTATTTTTATCAATGGGGTGGCTGAAGGAATGGATTATTCTTCCTAGGTGAAAATAATAGGAGGGTCTACAGAGATAAAACAACTTCTAGATAAAAAGAAATCCAGAGTTCATACTTGATCCATCTTTAGAACCAAGACAGCCCTATGCTAGCTGAGATGTTCAGAGAAATACTGAAGGATGCTAATCTCACCAGGCAGAACCCAGAGGGCAGGACCACAGTGAGTTTAAACAACCTGGTGAAGCTGGATGGCATAAACAATAGAGTCTGTGCTAGACAGAAGAATGGATGAGAACTTGGCCCACAAAATATGTGCGATTCTCATAATGCATTCTAACTTAAAGAAGTGTCTTCAGTTGCCCTTTGTACCCATTCTTAGCTCTCATTTTTAAATGCATGGCAAAATATTAGAAAAACTCTGCTTAGAGCAACAAAGAGCTGAAGAAACCAAGGGAAGACATAAAGCTTTACTTGTGCTACCTTTACTTATCACTACCTCTGAGCTTATGACTCACTACTCTTCCACAACCCTTACTAATAGATAGATAGATAGATAGATAGATAGATAGATAGATAGATAGATAGATAAAAACAAAACCCATCTCCCAAGCCTTGGTTCTCATACAGTCAACACAGTAAATGAAAGAAGTAAAGGGCTTTAGGCTCACAGATGGAAAATGTGAGAGGGTCATTGTGTCACATCAGCCAGTTCTAGAAAAAAGAGCAACACTGAATTTCATTTTCATGCAGCACTATGACATTATTAAAGGCAAATACCAACTCACGTTGCTTCAACCACTACTCCAACTCCAGCAGGTCGCAAGGCTTCTGTGATTGCTACAGCTATTTGTTTTGTAAGACGTTCTTGAACTGTGGATGTGACAAGGAGCTCAGTTTAAGAGTCTGACACAAACACCTGAAAACTTTTGCTGCTTCTATAATATGTGAAATCTTAAAAAGTAGATTTCTGTGAGATTTAAAAGCCAAGATACAGCAGCTTCTACCAGTTTGCTTTGTTGGCTGCCTGAGCCACCAGGGGCCCCAGTTCATTTCTCTCCCCTGCAAAACAGGTGCTGAGGAGAGCTCAGATATCTTGGCCCCCACCTGCACCACTGGAGAGAACAATCAGATTAGAATGGCAACTCTCTCAGGTGTGCTGTTAAGAACAAAGAATATTGATAACAAGCACCTCCACGGAGCTAAAGCAGAGCAAATGAATGAACAGCTCACAACAGGATTAACAAAGGGACTACTCTTCAGATTATTGAATTGTACTTACAGCAATGATGAAAACCAACGATTTAGCCTAAATAACCCAGTTCCTGTGCTGAATACACAGCTAAACTTTGCATACATTCACTGCAGCATTATGTCTATTTGAAAGCTGACAAAATTTCCAAATGTCTATCAGAGCAGGGATTGGTTGATTAAATCAAGCCAGCACAGCCATGCAATGTAATGCTGAACAGCTTGCAAAACTAACAAGATAGCTTTGTGTATATGGGAAAAAAATGGTTAGGATTTGTTAAATAAAAAAAGAAAAAGTAGGAAAAAAAATAAGTGAAGCCCATTACCTATAATATAAGCCCATTTTTAATGTAATAAAAATAAATCAATTTTAAAATATTGGTATAGTATAAAAATGTGAAGGAATGTGTGAATACAACAATGATTTCTGGAGGCTTGAAACAGCAAACTTTTTCTGTTTTATATTCCTATGAGGTTTTAATTTTTATAAGTCATATGTATTATACCTATAAGAACAAAAAAATACCTTTTCCTTTAGAAAAAAAGTTTTTCTGTAAAAATAATAGTTTTAAAATTTACCTTGTAATCTTCTACTATAGATTTCTACAATCCTAAAAAAAGAAAGAATTGTTTTAGTTAATCATAAATTATTTGAAGTGAAATTGGTAAGCCTTACCCATAAGACTAAAAGGACTTTACTGAAGCAATTGTAGGGTGTGGGCAGGGGATTAAAGTTTATAGGAGGATAAAAAAATACAAAAACTACAGGGAAAGAAGAGAGAAGTCCTAAAGGAGACCACCAACTGTGACACAGAGTGTGCTTTCCTTTGTCCCCAGAGAGAAGGAGAATTAAGAAAACAGTTCACTTAGAAAAAATACAATTAGAGATGAGTGATTTTAAAGCTCCCAAGTCATCAATTGTAGGCCAAGTCTCAAGTGTTCTAATTAATCATATTGTTTAATCAGAGCTTAATGTTCAAGTTAAAAATAAAAACTTATTTGTTAATTAAAAGGCAGACCATAGTCAAGTACTAACTAAACCTATTAGGCTAATCAGATTATAACTGAACAGACTTCTCAGACATTTCTTTAAAAGATGGGTCTACATAAGCACTCAATATGATTAACGCCCTTCAAGCAAAAGCCATAACACAATCTGTCAAGTGATGATTTTCTCCTGTCAACATCTTTCACTCTAGTTGTGAAATATAAAGATGGCCACGTGACTCACCATTTTAGAATAACAAATCATGTTATGGATCTTTCCTTTAAAATGTGGCCTTTTAGTCTATGGCCATGCCACCCTGAACAAGCCTGATCCCATCTGATCTCAGAAGCTAAGTAAGGTTGGGCCTGGTTAGTACTTGGATGGGAGACCACATAGGGAGGCCAGGTGCTGTAGACTTAAAAAATAAGGAGTTGTAAACTGACAAGGTCCTTGCAATCTGCGAGGCCAACCAAGGGTTGCCTCACCTCCACAAATCCTCCTAAGAATGGGGAAGTAGGAACTGATCCGAGAACAATGCTCTGTTGAAATGTAAATGATTATAGCAGGGTGTGTAGACTGGGGATAATCTATGGAAATGCAAATGATTATAGTAGGATGTGTAGTTTGGGTGGGGATAATCTTATTTTATCCAGCAAATGTGTGCTCTTGTAAAAAAGCAACTTGCAAAAGTAAAATCGCTCTCTACTCCATCACCAGAGGATATTGGGCCTCCCAATCCCAACTTTCTGTCTTCTTTCTTTTCTCAGTCTCCCACAGTTCCCACTCAGGATTATTTTCCAGAGCCGTGCTGGTCGTGGCAGGATTTACCACTTGCTGGACGCGGCACCTACTATATATGATTATGTGGTGAACGGGGTCCCAATGTTCAGAGGAACCCTATTCCTAGTTTATCAGTTTTGTTTTCAAGTAAGAAGTAGGTGTTGAATTTCTGTCTTCTCATCATTGAAGATATTTGTATAGCTTCCCTGGTTAAATATATTTATATTGTTCTTATTCTTGAAGATAATTTGTTGAGAAGTATTTGCTGGGAATAGAATTCTAGTTTGACACTGATATCTATCTTTCAACATTGTTATTGGCAAACCAAAATTATCAGTCTAATTACTGTTACCTTATAGGCAATATTTTTTGATGTGACTGCTTTTATGATATTTAAGTATGTGTGCTCTACAGTTTTCCATATTGCATCTAGGTGGGGATTTAATTTAATTTGTTCCGTTTGGGATTTATTAGGCTTCCTGAATCTGAAGACTGATATTTCACATATGTTCTGTAAATATTTTCAGCTATTACCTTCTCTAATATTGCACTTACCCCATTGCCCCTATCATCTCCTTGAATTTTAATTAAGGTGTTGTAGCCGCCAGCTCCCCACAGATACACGGACCACCAGAAACCAGTGAGTTATAAAAAACACACTATTTATTCAGCCAGCTAGATCTGCCAAGGGTACACAGACCCCAAATTAAGCAGCCCCGAAATGTAGAGGTACAGGGTTTTTAAGCCCTAAACCCCATTCTTCATTCTGTCTGAACACAAAAGTCTACTATTCTTCTATTTACTAACTGTCAACCCACAGGTTGGTAGTGCAAGAGAGGGGTAAAGAAGCAGAAAGCTTATTGTTAGAATGTTATGTTCCCATGGGTGATAGCCAAGCAGTAATTTTCCAGCCAGCACAAAGGGAATATTAGACCTTCTCAGTCTTCCATGTCTCTTACTAATACTTTCCACCCATCTCTGTGTTGCATTCTGTACAGTTTCTTCAGAACTTTCTTTCAATTCACTGATTACTCATGGTTATACTAAACTGCTATTGAATGTGAGGGTATTGGGCTCTGAGTTCAATCATTTTTTATTTTATTTTATTGCTTTAACCAATCTATTTTTAAGTAGCAGGCTTCAAAAGCAAGTTGAACCTTAAAATATACTTATTTATAATGCAATTATGAGTAATCAACGTTCCCTGCACTTAACTATAATGCAACAGATGCAGTTTCCTTACCAATGGACTATACTCTTTATTGCACAGTACACCATCTCATATATTTCAGCAAGAAAAGAAAAAAAACATTAAATCTGAATAGTAAAGATATCACCCAATGAATTAGGACATTTAGTCTTCTTTAAATATTTTTTGGGAAAGGGGACACCTACTCCATTAGACGTCTTTTATTTCTTTACACCTATCATGCCATGAATACATAAGGGAAGGGGTCCCAGCAGCTCAGACTCTTTTCCATTGGCTCTCACAGATTGTGCTTCTCTTGGTGGAGGAGGTTGGTGCCATTGAACCCAGGTACCTTTGTCGATTATTTCTTCTTTTATCGATCATTTCCCTTCACAAGAAGGAAAGAGCTCTCTTGGCTCTTCCAGTGGTTAATGTGCTTAATATGTACATTAATTCTCTTGGAAAAAATCTTGCCCGTGTTTGTTTACAAGAATGCCAACTGCATGCTGGGTAACATTGTAAACTCTTCCAGTTTTGCTGTGGTAACATTTGTGGGGCATCCCTGTTTGAACAGTGCTCATTTCCTTGATGTCTACAATATCACCTTTCTTGTAGATTTACATATACGTGGCCAAAGGAACAACTCCATGTTTTCTAAAAGACCTAGAGAACATGCAGTGGGTAGCTCTCTTCTTTCTCTTTGTGTTGATCATTTTGGCAAATTACTGGTAGATGGTGGTTCCATCCGAAAGGACTATCACTTTTTTTTTCCAGAAGTTATATTTAGTCCTTTTTCCATTCTGCCTGGTTAATTAATTACTTCTCTGTCAAACTTTTGGTACTCTTATTTTCTAACATACTTGTATATTCTGTATCTGTTAACTTCAGAATTTGCCCTCGTTGACCATTTGTTTCAGCTGACTCTGACCCACTGTGGCTTGTTTTCTTTTACTTTTGATCCTTGGAACTTATGCTCCTTGGAACATCATTGATGGGGATTCTTTGAAGCCTGGATAAAAGTGCATCAGAAAAGTGTATTTGTTTCTGCTAGGTATTGGAAGGCTACCTTCTTGGTGACATTTTAAATTATTGGCTTGGGTTTTTGGGGGACCACACAGGTCATATGAATTCTGACCCCAAAGCTCTGTGAATACATGTGTATGACCTCTTTTTCCTGTTCTCCCCAGAACAAAGCTAACAGGTAAGTATCTCCCCCAATTTGGGGTGGAATAGGGAGTACAAAACCCTGACTTTGGCTCCAATGCTGGCTAATTTCTGTGGATCCTGACTGGAAATGCCTTATATTTTAACCAATGTGTGAAATGTTCATATACATTATATCTTAGTATGCTACACCAAGAGGGATATCATTACAATCTAGTTTACTCTGCTCCCAGAATCAGTAGTTCTCGATTTTAATCTAAACCATTTTTGTATTCTTGGAATAAACCTCCCTGGGTTGTAATGAAAACAGTACTTATAGCCTGTTCATGTTTTTTTAAAATAGATTCAGGACTTTGACAACTACATTCGTAAGTGAGTTTAGTCCATACTTTTTTAAATGCTAGTTTTATCAGGCTTCATTAATCAGGGATGGGCAGTTTCATCAAATTAATGATAGAGCTTTTCAGGTTTTCCCATTTCTTGATTTATTTGTAAAGCAAGGGAATTTGTGATTACTTGAAAGTTTGAAAGAATGTCTATTAGATTGACTGGGTCCAGCCCCTTCCCCTCCCACCACACTCCCAACATTAATTTGACTTTTTCTAATGGTTACTAGTTAATCCAGGTGTTCTAACTCTTGATTTATTCCTTTCTCTCTCAATCTTTGTTTTTTAATTTATTCTTAAAGATTTAAAGTTTTTTAAAACACATTTTAAGTTACTTAGTCTCTCATTCCAAGATATAAGTATTTATCCTCTCAATCTAACCTCCAAGCAGCTTTTTAACCCATTTTCTGTCTGCCCAAGAATACTTGCTGGCTGCAGCATTTACCCTGAGATAACTTACAGATTACAGTCCTAACCTGATCCCAAAATTTGTCAAACATCTCCCATGCTTCTCAGAGGATTACATCAAAACAAGACTGTAGTTAGGACAGCTCATTTCTACAGAAAACAGATGCCAAATGATCTGAAAGAAAGGGACTCTAAAGGGGATAACTATAGCGAGATTCCGTGGTAAACTTATGGCACAGAAATGGTGTTGACAACAAGGAGGCGACAGTGTTGTCAACATTCCACAATGATACTATTACCAAAGTAGACAACAGAAATGGAAAGAAAACTAAGAAGCGATGTGTTATTGTGGATTAGGACAATAATATGGGAGCAGTGGACTTGGCTGATCAGATGACCGCTTCTTATTGAACTGAGCTCAAATGGCATAAGTTATGGTACAGGAAATACTTTCACCACCTTCTAAACATTACAATGCTGAACTCCTACATCCTGTTCAAGAAGGATAATCCTGAGCACACAACTGGCCACGTAAACTTCAGACTGACATTGATTAAAAGAATGCTGGAAAAACATGTCAAGGGCAGCATCATCTTCGAGGTCATCCATGCTCTGATGATGCCGCTTTGCCTGCCTGGAAGACATTTCCCCAAGAACATACCACCAACATCAGGGAAATAGACTAACTGGTTGCTGCAAAGTTTGCTGTTCTCACAGCGATGACGGCAAGAAGATTCGGAGAAAAACGGAACATGTTTGTGTGGAATGTGATACTCTGCTTTGTGTTGTTCAGTGTTTTAAAATTTACCAGATAAAAAAATTATTCAATACTGATCATCATATACATATCTGTTACACTAGGATTAGAGACAAGTTATATTTAGAAATAACTCCAGGAACAGTTTTTATGTTTTATTTTCACATTGAAACCAGTCAGACTTGCTTTAGCTTCAAAGAGTGTGTTTATGTAAAATTAATGCTGGCAGCAAACTGCACTTTTTTTTCTAAATGAGGAATGGGTTTAAAATGTTAGCTTTGAGGTATAATCAACATAAAAATTGTAAGATTTAAAGTGTCCATCACAGTGATTTGACTGAGATGTGTGTGTGTGTGTGTGTGTGTATACACATACATATACATATATATACATGTGTGTATATATACATATACATACATACACACACATTGTGCAAGAATTCCCCCTATCTAGTTAATTAACACATCTATCACCTCACATTTTTTTTTTTACAAGAACAATGATCATGGAAGTACAGATATCTCTTGGATATCCTGTCTTCATTTCCTTTGGATATACACCCAGAAGTGGGATTGCTGCATCATGTGGAAGTTCTATTTTAAATTTTTTGAGAAACCCCCATACTGTTTTCTATAGCAGCTGCACCAATGTACATTTCCACAGTGCATAAGGGTTCTCTTTCTCCACAGCCTTACCAACACACTTGTCTTTTTGATGATAGCCATTCTAACAGGTGTAAGGTGATAGCCCATTATGGTTTTGATTTTCATTTCCATGATGATTAGTAATTCTAAGCACCTTTTCATGTTGGCCATTTTTATATCTTCTTTGGAGAAAGGTCTATGCAGTTTCTCTGTCTATTTTTTTAATGGGATTGTTTGTTTCTTTGCTTTTGAGTTGTATGTGTTCTTTATACATTTTGACATTAACCCTTATCAGATATATGATTTGCAAATATTTTTTCCAATTCTGTAGGTTGCATTTTCATTTTCTTGATCGTTTTCTTTTTTTGGCATATGTTTTTAGTTTGATTTAGTCCTACTTGCTTATCTTTGCTTTTGTTGCCAAATCCAAAAATCACTGCCAAGACTGACGTCAAGGACCTTATCCTTATGTTTTCTTCTAGGAGTTTATGATTTTAGGTCTTAATGTTTAAGTCCTCAATCCATTTAAAATTTTTTAAAGAATAAATGTTGAATTTTGTCAAATACTTTTCTATATCTATTGAGATGATCATATGACTTATTCATTTTGTTAATGTGGTGTATCATATCAGTTGTTTTGCTGATGTCGAATCATCTTGGCATCCATAGAATAAATTTTACTTGATCATGGTGTGTGATCCTTTTACTGTACTGTTAAATTTAGTTTATTAATATTTTGTTGAGGATTTTTGTATCTATGTTCATCAAGGATATTGGCCTATAATTTTCTTTTCTTGTAGGGTTTTTGTCTGATATAATATCTTGGTAATAGTGATCTTAAAAAATTAGTTGGGAAGTTTCCCTTTTCTTCTATTTTTTGGAAGAAACTGAGGAGGGTTGGTATTAATTACAATACAGCTTTGAACATATTGGTATATAGTGTTTGCACCATTATGACTTTCTATCATGTCAAAGAAATTTTAAAAAAGTTTAGCTTCCAAATAGCTAGGTTTAAAAAATAATTTTGTATTAATTTCTAGTTTTCTTGTTACACAATCACCTGTTCAAATTTTTTTTGTAGTTTAACCTTGACCTCTGGAAAATTTTATTACTCTGCATTGTATGTGTTTTTTGTCCATCTCAATCAAAGATTGGGAGGTAATTTGCGTTCCCACTTACTCCTCTCAGGTTTGTCACTTTCTTTATGCATTTCAGCCAGTTCCTGTTTTCTGTTTTGAACCCAGCTGACATAGAAAGATTCATGACCACTTTTATTATGCAAACTTCATCAAAATAAGACCTGTTTTTGTCCCCTTTATACATTTTATTTTAATTTTTATTCTAATTTTTTTTTTTTTTTAATAAACAGGACATAGTTGGGTACTGGATTTAACTCCATGAACATCTTATTTAAATAGCCTGCTTACTGGTCTTACAACCTCTGTGCTAGACCTTCTGTTTTCTTTTTTGCATTAAGTTTTCTCTCATCTTCTTCTTCCTGTGGCAACTGGGAAAGTAAACTGGTGACATTTTTTCAGGAAAAACTAATGGATGGTATAATTTAACCCTTGCAAATTTTAAAATAATTTTTGATGCCTTCATATAACCTGATTTGACAAGCTTGACTTGAAACCAGGCTGCAAATTCTCAGGTGTGGCTAGAACAAAGAGCACACAGGAGATGGAGGCAGATCACAGTGGGACTTGTTAGCTAAAGTAAAGAATTTGAACTTTATCTTAAAAGCTATGGGGTGCTAGGAAGGAGCAGTATCATCAAATCCACACTTTAGAAAGAACACCCTAGCAGTATATTAGAGCAGATTTAAGGACCCTGAGAGATTAGAGGCCAAGAAGAGCTAGGAGTTTAACATATAATACAGGAAGAACAAAAGAAAAGCCCAATGAAGAGAGGCAGCAGAATAGTAAGAAGACAGCATGGTAATGGGAGGGACGTAGGGATGTGGCAGGAGGTCAGTGAGCATGTAACAGTAGTAGATGGATTCCCCCTCACTCTTTGCCCTAAAATATAGTCCAGATGGAGCAAAGGTTTAAATATAAAAATAATCCAGAAAACATGAGTTTATGACTACATTAACATTTTTAACTTCTTTATGGAAAAATAATACTATAAAACAAAATCAAAACACAATGATAAGCCTGAAAAAATTATTTGTATCACCTGACCTAACTGTTTTAACATTCAGAGAGCTTGTTCAAATCAGTTAAAAAAAAAAAAGGCAAGTAAACCAAAGGGAAAATTAGCAAAGGCTAAGTGCAGGAAGTGTCTAGAAAAAAATCACCCTCACTCTATTAAGGAAAAGCAAATTAAAATTAAAAGTACCATTTTTCACTTATCAGTTTGGCAAAGATTGAAAAACGTGATGAAAGTGTTGGCAAAAGTGTACAGAAATACACATCTTTTATCTATTATTAGAATATAAATTGATAAAATCTTTTTTGCACAGCGATTTGGCAATATTGAAAATTCAGCTACCCTTAATCCAGCAGATTTTACCCAAGTACTTTATCTTACAGGAGACTCAAAATATGCAAATATAAAAAATATGTTCACCATTTTTTTTGACAATGGCCTCAGACTATAGACTATACTTAATTATATCAAAAACTGGTTAAATGAATTCTATTAATCAAAGAATTACTATGTAGCCATTAAAGGGAACCTGGACTTTTTGGTCTGAAAGATGTCCTAGGGATCTCAATATAAATTAAATTAATTTAAAAAAAAAAAAGATGTAGTACAGAATGTAGGGTATGATTCCCCCTGCCTTTTTTTTTTTTTTTGCTTTGTTTTGTTTTGCTAGTTTTAAAGAGCTTAAGTTTGCTTTTGCATAGAAATTTTCTAGAAGAATAGTAAAAGAAATATCTAGTTTTAACTCTGGGGAATGGAAATAGGAAAGAAAAGCTTTTCCCTTTACTCACTCATTTGTATTTGAATTTAACTGGAGAGTATGTTACTTTTATAACTGAGAAAGAAGGAAAAAGAATGTTCACTTTGTAATCTAATGTCCACCCTTTTTAAACTATCTCTCCTTCACCCCTACCTAAATCTCTTATTTCTATCAATCAAATCTGCTCGCTGCCCCACTGGAATATATCTTGCTCTTACCCTCCTATTTATCTGTGCTTATGCACTAACTATACCTAGAGAAACTTCTCTTCCATTTAGAATGCTGCTCAGCCCTCCACCTCTGGGTCTCCTCAGCACTGCCAGGCCAAAGCCATCTTGGTTCCTCTGACCTGGGAGCTCCAACAAAGGCATTTCTATGGCACCTGCTGCCTCATACTCTCACCCTCCTTGAATGCAGTGGCTATGCCTTACTTCTCTCTAGCCCTTTCATAGTTGGCACTCAATAAATAGGTTAACCATGGCTACCTGAGGTGCTACAATTCAAAATCCAAGATTTAATTATGCTCACTCAATTATTCTAAGGCAAGAAAATGAATACATGTTCAATGGATTTTCAGCAACAAAAGGAATTTCTATCCAAACTAATTTTACTCTAGTATTCTACTGTAGTTAAACCAGATCAACTCACTTCTGGCATTTTCTTGTTACTTAAGGCTTTGCTGTTTGATATTTGACTTCTGTGGCACTGAAAGGTCATTCATTTAAAGGTAAGCATATAACAAACTTCACATACAAGAATAAAATGAACGGTGAAGTTTTGCAAAGACATTGAGCTTGCTTTATTACCTTTCATCCTCTAAATATTCCTACATCTTACAAGGAGTAAGCTGTTGGATTAAATCTTAGTCTTCTTTTCCATTTAATAGGTTGCATATTTAATTTTTTTTTTTTTTTTTTTACAAAATATCAGAAAGTAACAAACTCATTCTGTGGCTTAGTATTCCATTTTTCCCTTAAATTTTAATCCTATTAGTGTAAGGACAAATCCCTAGGCTAATAATCAACTCCTTTGTATTGTTTCTTAAAAGCTTAATTATTTGAGGTCTTTCATTAGGTAAGGAAATAACAAAAGATTATTCCCTTCTACTCCCAAGTTGCCGTTTACTCTAAGATCTCACTAGATCACTCTAGAATCCATTTCCATAAAGTGTTAGCTATGGTCTATCCAGAGTGGTCTTCTAGAGAAGGCTCTTTATCTTAAGACCAAGGCCCAGTGTGGTCTGCCAAGCATTTTTATAATATGAGAACTACTCACTACACACTTTTCACATACAATCTGTCACAGGCATTAGCAGTCCAGATTTTCTATAGAGGAAAGGTCTATGGTTGGCAATAGAAATTATAGTAGTATTAATTACCCTCATCACTACCAATACCCTTTTTCAGCCACCCCTTGGCACTGGCATTGGGTACAGATCACTGAAAGGTGGCAAATGCTTCCACATTTGTGTTAAGAGCCTTACTGTAAGGAAGCAATTACAGTTATGATATACTAACATCTTTCCATGGTGCCAAGTAGCCCTGCCTGGTGGCAAGGTTGCTGACCAGGAAAAAGGTCAGAAACTAAGGGAGTTAAATTTCTCTCCTCTACTTACTTTCTCTTTAATTCCTAGAGGAAATGAATAAAAAAGTGGACATGAAAACAAAAGTTAAAAGAACAGATATGGAGAGCAGCTGTCAAACTGTTGGGTGGTTTTTACAGATTCCAGGACTTTGGTGAATCCCAGAATCTAAGTGGAAAATAAGGAGAAACACATCAGAGCCGCAAAACAGTCAGTTGGTAAAAAAGATTCATTTACTCTAATTTTGATATGGTCACTATAACCTCAATCAAGCTATCCAAACTTGGCTTGGTTTATTTTTAAAAGCTGGTGGGGAGTGCACCTGTCATATGATCACCTATTCCTTCATTTTGTTCTTAACTCACAACACATGTGTGCGCGCGCGCACACACACACACACACACACACACACACACACACACTCAGTATTTTACCAGGACTTACTAATTCTATACAAATTACAATAGGGGATATTCAGGGGCATTAATTAAAATATTGGTGATGGGTGTATCAGAGCTATATGAACACTGACCCTCAAGTTTACTTCCAGTTAAACATAGATTATCATGCTTGTATATCACCTCTCCTTTCTAAAACCCAAATAAAAATGATAGCAAAGACATTTTTTAAAAGGCATGAACCCATAGGATAAAGAATGGAAAAGAAAACTATAGCAGAAGAGAGAAATGTAAGAGAGAGGAGTAAGCATTGTCTTGGAATAGAGCTGAGAAAGCCAAGGACTGGCCCTGCAGGACGCCTGAGAGATGACCCGAGGTACCCAGGTACAGCAGAAGGCAGGACTGAGGCCCCAGATAGTGGTTTGATTAAAAGTCTGAAAACAGTGAAGTACAGTTCTGCCCCTACCCACATTTCCTCTATCACACCTCATTTTTAGCCAAACCTACCTTAAAGGACAGGGGATGAACTGAATACACCCTTGGGTGCTTTCTAGTCAGGGAAGGCTCTGTAGAGAAAGGTATGAGCTAAAACTTTAAGGATGTGTCAGTGGAAGACAGGGCGAGTGTTCAGGGCAAGGGTAGGCAATGGGGGAGTGAGAAGAAAAGGGCATTTGTGTTTCAGGTCCTCTAAGTCCTTTAAGTCTGTCTCTGCGGCTCTAAGCTTTAAGTTGCAATGTGACTTCCGTGTTAAATCCACACTAGTCAAGAAGGGAAGCCTGATGAGATTCTTGCTGTGTAGGAGCAGGTCCTATAAACCTGTTTTCCTATTCGCCACACAATCACACTTACCTTGCAAGTTTGCTGAGGCCAAGGACTTGTTTGTTAGGAAGATAACCAATATGGACCTTCAGAGAAGAGACAGAGATCGTGAGCTAAGTAGTTACAAAATAATCATGGGGATGTGAAGTACAGCATATGTAATATAGTTGATAACATTGTAATAACTATGTATACAACCAGGTAGATACTTGACTAATTGGGAGGATAATTTCACAAATTATATAAATGTCTAACAAGGATGCTGTACACCTGAAATTAATATAAAATAATATTGAATGTTAACTCTAATAGAAAAATAAAATTTTTTTTAAAAAGTGAGCTAAATGAAAATACAGTGCTTTCCCATGATAAAATAAGGAAATAAGGAAATATAATACAGTATACTTATTATATAATTTGATATAATGAAAATACATCTTTAAAACATCTAGAAGACTTAAAACTTAGAAAAACAAAGCACTTATATCAGCATTTAAAAAATTATATAAATACAATAACATGAAAAAATATAAGAAGGACACTATTAATAAAATAACATATTTGAAGTATAGTCATGGTGAAGTTAAACTCTAGATACAATTCTTAAAGTCTTTCCTCTATTGAGGGGAAACATTCTCAAGAAAGTACAAATTATCCTGTGGCAACATTAAAATGTTATTATAAAGCTTCCTTTATAATAAGGGTGGAAACTGTAACTATAAATATTGCCATTCCACACATCACTGTGGCCTTAAAAGCCCTACCCAGTTGTGGAACCCTACTGCACAGAAAAAGGGGCTCCATGCCCTTTGTCATGTGTGGCAGCCTCATTTCTATGCTGCTGGAGCATACCATCTTCCTAACAGGAGAAAAAGGACACAGATATAAATGTGACTCTGCAAGAACCTGGATTCTAAGTTCTTACAGAATCTACTATAAGGCAAAGCCATTTTTATAATATTACTAGGCAATGATTAATATCTAATGTGTAAATGTTACCTCTCTTTGAGCCATGTATTAAGTATGAGAAAACATTAGTTCTCCAAAAAAGGCTAGTAAAATAAATGGTGATTTGGGGTCTATTGAATAATATAAAATTATAGACTCATTTTCATTATGGTTTGCCGGCATTTGGTGCATGTGCTCACCTAATATTTATTGTACATTTGAATAACTGATCTAGTAGTAATTAGTGGTTTTTCACCTACTAGCACTATATTTTGGGGGTTTGAGAATACCAGCTCATAGCCTTTCTGGTTGGCAGAGGGAGAAAGCTTCCAGGATACTAATAATGCTCTGTTTCTTGACCTGTGAGTTGGTAAGGAATACCCATGTGATTAGTGTATTTTCCTGTCTTCTATAAAAAATTAAAAAATGAAATACTTCCAAAAAATGTGAAGCAAATGTTTACAAATTAAATTTAGGTGATGGGTATATAGGTATTCATAGCACTATTTCTCATAAATCTTCTGTTTGGAAATTATTTATAAAAAGTTAAAATAAATTATGATGCGAGAGGAGAAGAGAACAGAGAACTCTTGTTTCTAAACTACATGTTCTCAAAGGTATGTTTAACTAGAACAAGCTAGATAAGATTATCTAGTTTGCATTAGATTCATTTTTCATACTATAGAAAGGGCTGGAAACAAACCCACAAATACTATAACCTCTACCACAAGAAATTCTGCAATTTTACTGCTCATGTTATATTTTACAAAAGTCTATTTTGAATCAAACATTATTTAGTCAAAATAAAGGGCAAAGGTTTTCAGAGCCTGCAGCAGTTATCTAAAAAAAAAAAAAGAGAGAGATTTTAAGCTCATTAATTTAACCTATTAACATGGTATTTATAATGAAATGCTTATCCTGAAGGCCTTTTGCTTTATTTTTATTTTGTTAATTTCAAGATATTAGATTAGTCAGATTGACAAAGATAAAATATTTATATGTAATTCTAAATATCTGGAATATTAGGAATTTGGTGACAGTTATAAATATAATTATCTTAATTTTTAAAATTCCATTGTGCTTTTTTAAAATTGTTAGGAAACAATGGAGAAAACCTTACCTTTCCAATAAATGGAACTAGATGATGTTCACACATGGAAAACATATCTATGTCCTTCACAATCACCATCTCATCATGATCTTCATCAAATATAGCATCATTAAGGACATCTGAAATCAGAAGCTTGCTTTAATAACATTTCCAATTTTATGGAATTATATCTACCGAATGGAAAAACTAACAATCTCTACAGGTAAATATAAACTGACAGTCAACATAAAGAAGAATGTTAATACTAACTAAAATATTAAGGGAATTCAAATGAAAACTAGTTTTTTGCTCCTACCAAATTAGTGAAATCTTTTCCTTTAAATGATGAAAAAAATCCTTATGATATAGCATTACATTAAAAATACAGGATTACAAATAGATTTGTTGCATGAAAGGGAGACAGGAGAGCAAGAGAGGAAGAGAGAACTTATGTAAAACAAGTGCCTATTTCTGGTGATAAAAATGAATGCTTTCATTTTCTTTCTTACATTTTCTTGTACCATATACTTGCTCTGTATTGAATAAATAGAAAACCATATCTGAGGGGGAAAATATCCTTAACCCTCTGAGTTCTGAGGCCAGATCCAAAGAGCTGTAAACTTTACTTATCAATCCCCAAATTATTTGATTCTCTTAAAAGTTTCTATTTATTACATGTAAGCATCAGGTTTATTCTAAAAAGTTGCCTTCCTCCCTTCCTAAGGCAATAAATGCCACAGTTTTTATGTATATGCTCGCCCAGGCTAGCTTTGGGTGATGAGCTGTATCTTGTTTAACCTGTGGATTCTGGCATATATGGCCAGGCATACAACAGACATTTAGAAAAAAAAGTTTTATTTTTCAAAACTGCACTGATATCTACATAGCTTGGCCAACTAGATACACTCAAGACACCTAGCAGTGTGATTTCGAGGACTTGGGAATACCCAATCTGTATAGTATGATGAGACAGAGAAGAAAGGAGGGAGATGAATAGAGCTTTGCAGCCACCTACAGCTATTTCCCCTCAGAAAGGCAGGCTGCAGAGTGAGTCATGGGGAAGATGTGCAAATGTCCACCTACACACTGTGACCTTCACTGGCTCCATTGATACTAGAATAGAGGCTTTCAGATACTGAGTCATCATTTAACCAGTTATCATGCCCTGAGTCAGGCTATTCAAAGACACATTTGATGTGTAGTAGAAAATTCATTAGCGTGGTCATCAAAAAGTGAACATCTGGAGCTTCGACACACACAAACAAACACGACACCCTCGTTAGAAGAGGCTGATAAAATACAGCAAGGAGAAGGCCCAGTGCCATTCTTTAAGTAAATACTCCTTCTCCAAAAGCAATTTTATATTCTGAATACTCTGCCTTAACCTTCAGTCATATTTCTGAAAGAAGTCCAAAAATAGATCCTTAGTGTTCCCTGGAGTATCCTGGATTTCTCCAAGATTTTAATGTAATATTATTGCCATGCATAGCTTACTAAAATCTTAGTCATACAAGGAACCTTCCTGAAAGTAAAATCAAACAAAAAATATTTCTTAAAGAACAAAAGGAAATCGTCAAATGTAGCAAGTATTCATTTGTTTTCTCTGGCAAAGAATGAGAACATCCCCATTCTAAGTTCTAACAATAACTATATGGCCCGTGTTAAAAGCTGACCCTCAAGTTAGGCTAAGTAGCATCTGGCTCCATCATTAACTGTTGGACTTTGGGCAAGGCACTCTGCGTCTCAGTCTTCTCATGCCTATAAAATGGGCATGAAAAATATACCTACTTCACAGGGCTATCCTGAGGATTAAATGAGATAATCCACATGTATTTGAACTATCAGGTGGAGTAAGTAGTAGTTGTTGTTATTATTATTATAATTATTATTGAGGGAGTTACTAAGTTATGTATCATGCACATTAATCTACATAAGAATTTTTAAAGTAACAATTTTATTTTAAGAAACAGACTACAAAAAAAGGGGGAAAAAAGTAATTTTACTTGAGAAACCTGCAGACACTACCTTAACCAAGTAATCAAGGTTTAACTTCACCAGTAATAAGACACATTTGATACTGTGTAGCTCTTGATATGATATGAGAAGGACACATCACTTCCATGGTATTCTTCCCCAAAACTGATAACTA